>QXTE01000322.1:827128-1255222 GCA_003942145.1 Platysternon megacephalum | reverse complement strand
CTTTTGATGTAGATAAAATAGGATTCCTGACCCTGAAAATGGATCTCAAGCCTATGCAACAACTTCAAAACTTTACTCCTCAGACCAAAAGTCAGAAGTTCAACAAGTAGGACATGGGTCATTATCCAACTGTTCTTCCTAGAAATTAGAAGCGTCATACCACATTTCACAACAAAATCAAGTTGATGCAGTCAGGAACTTGGAATCCATTTGGAACCGCAGCTTCTTTTCTGTTCTATTCACTGTAGAGTCCTACTAGTGATTATTTTTTAAATTCAAGCTTGTACTCTAACTCAAAGCTTTAAAACCTGTGGTATTGTCACACAAAACATTACCATGGCCATCCACTGCTGTTTCCAAAGCTTCAATGTCATTCTCCTCTGTGATCTTAAACCACTGGTCTCATCAGTGGAATTCACTGAAGCCTGCATCACATATAATTCCTTGCCAATATCCACAGAGATATTTTTTTGATTAAATCACACTTTGGGAGAGAGTTTACAGCTCTGTAAAGCCAGATGCAGATGGGCATAATTCCTAGCTGGAGGCAGAGTTTGACAGCCCATTCTGATCTATTGCCATCTACAAAAAAAATCATCTTAAAATTAATTAAAGGATTCAAATTGCAAAGAGAAAATAATACATAAACTACTGAGTTATGAAACATCCCTGAACTTTGGCTTGTGAACTAAATTTTTTTGGGGGGTCTAATAGCTAAAAGGGAAAGAAAGGACAGAGTACTGATGATCCAGCACTTCGAAACAGCAGTTCATACCTCTCAGAGACATGATTTCACGGTCTCTGCAAACTCAGGCAGACATTGCTGTATGGGTTACACTCATGTCACATTTTGGAGGTTTCTTTGCAACCATACCAGCTAAATGGTTTTTAAAATTAAATCAAACTTTGGATAACAATTGAGAAGTCTGTGTGCCTCCTTGGCTAATCTATCATATGCCCACCCAAAGGAATCCTCCCACATTCTGTCTCGTGTGGGAAATCCCGTCACTAAGAGTTTCAGCCAGAACGCGCTTATTCAGGGAAAGTCCCTGGCTGGCCGGGCCAGTTTGTTTACCAGCCGTGTCCGCAGGTTCGGCCAATCGTGACTCCCACTGGCCGCGGTTCGCCGCTCCAGGCCAACGGGGGCTGCGGGAAGGGCGGCCAGCACATCCCTTGGCCCGCACCACTTCCCGCAGCCCCCATTGGCCTGGAGCGGCAAACCGCGGCCAGTGGGATTGGCCGAACCTATGGACACGGCAGGTAAACAAACCGGCCCGGCCCGCCAGGGGCTTTCCCTGAACAAGCGGCGGCCGGACTTTGAGAACCACTGCTTTAGGGAACACTGGGTTAAATATTCAAAACACCTGCAAGTTAGTTTGCCTTAGTAGAAAACCAGGTTTCAGAAATTCCAATTTTGGAAGTGGCTAAATTTCCAGAGGATGGAAGACCCATGAGATGAACATGGAAAGCTGAATGGTCTGGCCTGTGTGTCTAGTTTCTCAGGGAATCTACAACATTATCCATTTGGCAATTATGCATTTTCTTGTTCTTAACTGCATAATCCATGGGAGCCTCATGTATTCTCAATCCCACAACCACAGAATTTCCTGCAGAACCCCCAACTTGCTGCAGAAGTATGCTCCAGAATTTAAGCTTTCATAGTTGCAGGATGATCTTCTATACATCAGCTGAGTTTAGCTGATTCAATTTCTTCCTGAGCCTGCAAATAGCATGAACCAATAGTTCTGAGAAGTATAAACTGACTCTGTTAACTTTAATGAGAGTGTTAATTAGGAAACTGAATGATGACGACGTCACTACTTCACTATTTCACTTCTGAGCATTGCATCACAAACCTCCAGCAAAATGCTCATCTCAAAAACCCAGACCACTTTCTATTACTTCTTGGGTACTAAAGCTCCAAATAATCCCTGAGCTGTCAAGACCTCCAGCTTCGTCCTTAACTCCTCTAACACATTTTCAAATCAAAATACTGCAGCATATGAATATTAAAGGGATACATAGAAGAAATTGAATGCAACATCAAATAAACTAACAAAGGGGACACTGCATTGATTGTATTAGAACAAGTCTACACTACCGCACTGCATTGCCGCTGTAGTGCATCTGGTGAAGATGCATTATGCTGACGGGAGCGGGCTCTCCCACCAGGATAATTACTCCACCTTCGCAAGAGGTGGAAACTATGTCAGTGAGAGAGCGTCTCCTGACAACACAGCCTGGTGTGAATACCATGTTAAGTCAATGTAACTTACGTCGCTCGGTGGGGTGTCATTTTCACTCCCCTGAGCGACATAAGTTACATCGACTTGAGCGGGAGAGTAGACCAGCCCTGAGTCCTACTTTCCTACATTCCTCACATTTTTAATTTATCTGAGATTGCCAAGGAAACTGCCAGAACTGAATACCACAGAAGTCAGGTCAAGTTTGCTGCAGAGTACGCAACTTGTACTTATGGTATTTATTAGAATAAAGAAACTGCCTTCCTCACATCTTACATCGTCTGCTCATTGCAGCGAGGTATTTACATCAGTGTATGTAAATGGGAACAGAACGGAAAGGCGTCCCCAAGCATGCTGAACATATGTACTCCATTGTTGCAACAGACCAAAATAAATAGGATTGATAATGTTAATATAACATATACAAACAAGAGAACTACCTAAATCGAATCTTCATTTTATTCTTAAATACTCAACGGTATTCGTAATCCAACATGTTTATTATTGGTAGGCCAAGTACAGTACATTGGTCCCAGGACCTACAGAACAATCCTGTATGAATAATACATTTTAGGGCTTCTGGTAACAGGTGTGAATCTAGAGTACAATTTAAGTGTTGACTGGGTCTCCTTGGAATCATATCTACTACATTCATATCTTGTCCGTTAAATCTGTTGCAGAAGTGATGCATTTTTTTCCATTACAAGTGAATTACTGTATGTTTGTCTCATTTTTGTCACCATATTAAGAGACAGAAATTCCTGCCAAAATTTTGGCTTATTTGTGTTCATTGCTTTGAGAGGGTCTGAGCATACTCAGATTAATGCTAGGAAGATAAAGCGAAGTGCTGAAAGGCCACCTGTCCAACCTTATACAGAAGAGAGTGAAAGAAATAGTGTATTTCAATTAAAAAAACATTGTAATTTTTAAGGCTTCCTTGCATATGATTTGCTAAGCTTTTACAAATAGCCTGTGTTTCTCTTATTGTCTGGATTTAACAGGATCAGCTCTATCCTTTACCACAATCAAGCTGCATCCACACTACAGAGACTACACCAGAATAATTCATTAGCATAGACGCAACCTATTCTTCCGTCGACATAGCTGCGTCTACAGTGGGGTTAGGTCAGCATAGCTATATGTTGGTCAGAGATGAGGTTTTTTTCACATCCCTGATCAATATAGCCATGTCGACCTAACTTTTAAGTGCAGACCAAGCCTCAGTTCTGCTGCGGCAATTTTGACATAATTAGAGTTCAGCTATTTAACGGCTTTGTCCCACCATCTCCCTCTAAATCTTGGTATTGGAGTGCTGTTACCACTATAGGCATGCTCCCGGAATACATACAGTAGATAATCATAAGAATCACTTAGGAAACTATTCACCCATAGATGGAGCAGAAAGATCTCCAATCCTTTAAGGCATTTTTTTTAAGTCTTCAACTTATTTGAAGACATTGTATTCACCTCAAGTTCTCCCTTAGCATAAACTGGAAGACTTAAGAACACAGCATAAGTGGAGGAGAATAAAAAGAACTTAGTTACAGTCACATGTAGGCAGACAAGGCTAGATGGAATTACTGCAGAAACTGAATTTTATAAAATGAGTCTAAAGTGCCCTCTGAAGGTATGACAGAAAATTACAAGTCTAAAATCAACATAACCAAAAAGCAGCTCCTCCTTTACTTACCTGTCAAGACAATAGGTGACCCGTGCCTGCTGATGGGGGAGGAGGGGGGGGAAGTGAGGGCAGCGGCTTCAGCAGCATTACTGAGCATGCTCAGTACAAGTGAGCATGCTCAGTACAAGCCAAGCAGCAAATCTGCAGGTTGGCCGACCCTGCCCGCCCCCCCTTCAGTATTTTCCCTTCAAGACTTGAGAGTATCACTATTACTCATACAAAAGCATCTTTCTGCATTCTCTGCTCCTTAACATCAGTTCTTGCAGAAGAAACAGGGTTTCCATCTATCCTAACAAAATGTTTAGAAAAGTTCCCCACTATCGCTATATTAGCAACACTGGGAGCCCTGGAAGCAGTGGCTCATTGGATGCCAGTGCAATTTTTAACACTGTTAATTAGATGTTAGCTAGCCAACCATGGTCAGGCTTGCATGGATATCATTGCAGGATTGGGGCCTGTGACCCAAGAACCCCTTAATGCCAACTGGCAAGGGGGTTATAAGAATATCCTGATTCTGGTTCACCAAAGAATGTCATGTGAGGTCATAAATGAAAGCAAGGGTCACATTGGTGGTTGTTAATATTGTTGGGAAATGTATGTACAGCTACTACATATGGAATTATGGATTACTCCTGGGGGCATTCTGCACCAAAGAATTAAAAATTCTGCACCAAAACTATAAAAATTCTGCACACAATATTTTAAAATTCTGCAAAATTCTGAAAATTGTATTTGTCAAATAAATGTGGAGACTCCAGTATGGCAGAGACAACTGACTGCACAGATGTGAGTGATCACAGGTGCACCAGGTGTGGGCAGGCAGGCTCAGCAAGCCAGGACCAAGCGTGGAGGGGTTTAGTGTGGGGGGATCCAGGTGTGGATTGAGAGGGTTCTGTGTGGGGCAATCTGGGTTCGGGCGGCTCAGTGGGGGATCCGGGTGTGGGGGGCATCTGGGTGCAACGGTAATGGGACTCTGCAGGGGGGTCCAAGTGATGGTGGTAGGGGCTCAGTGGGGGGCGGTGACAGGGAAGGATAGAGCTCGGCAGGGAGGTCTGGGTGAGGGGAGCTCAGTGGGGGGGGGGGCCAGATGCTGGGGGAGTGAGGCTCAGTGGAGTGGGGATCCAGGGGCAGCTGGTTGAGGCTCGTGGGATGGGGATTAGAGTGCTGGTGGCTCATCAGGGTGGTTCAGGTGCAGGGGGAAAGGGGCTCGGCAGGGGGGGTTCTGGGTATGTGTGGGGGGGAGAGGCTTGGCGGAAGGGTCTGGGTATGAGGGATCTGGATGCACGGGGGTTGGGAGGATGGGAGAGCATCTCCCCATACAGTGATCCCTCCCACTGCAGCTGAGGAGCGATGGGTGCAGGAAGCGGGGGGTGAGAGGGAGGGGAGATGGGGGAAGAGTTTGCAGAGCTTCCTGCAGCCTGGAGATAAATCTTGGGGTGCGTCTGACCCAGCCCCGGATGCCATGCAGGGGAATACGAAGTCCAATCCTCCCCAGCCAGGAGTAGCTGAGCCTGGCACAGAGTAGAAGCCACCAGCCAAGTATTCCCCAGCCCCGCCCTCTACCCCACTGTGATTTACCTGTGCCGGCTGCTCTAGGCACCCAAAACATACTGCCGGGAGGGTCACATGATCGCTCTTGTGGCTTCCCTTTCCTTCCCCATCAGAAAGTGATTTTTTCTGCGGGGAAGCAAAGAAATCTGCAGGGGACATGAATTCTGCGCATGTACAGTGGTGCAGAATTCCCCCAGGAGTAACAAGCAAGTCTTCCTCACACTGGAGGCAGGAGGTTAACAAGGTGGCTCAGAGTCCTGGGTACCCCAAGAATCATCACTGGGTCTTAGAAAGTTCAGGTAGCAAAATACTTCCACTTCCAGAGGAACCTGTACAATCATGGAGTGGGAGCTGCTGATGGGAAGGGAACACTACATTTTTTCACCATTTAGTTACTTTCTATACTCACTCTGTCTTTGTCATGCAGCATGTCTGCATAGCATGATCTGAAAATAAAATAGAATTTACAGATCAAAACATTGCATATTAACCACCACAATATAAATTTGTTAGCAGAGATAAGAATCATCACTGTGAAGCAATTATTCCTAGTGAGTGAGTAAGTTACTGTGACACAGTGCTTTGTCCATTTAAGAGGCTGTTTGATTCCCCACCCCTAGCCTCAAGAATTCAGGTCACTTCATGGTTCTGGGTTTTCCCATTTTGAGTGGCATGAATGTATGAATTAATGGGCTATGAATTAAGTGTTACATGTAGTATAATCTTTTGTTTTTTCTGTTAATTGCTGCAGTATACTCTAACTTGAGCATTCTTAGAAAAATCAGTACAGAGCAAATACATGCACCTATGGGTGAGTTACTGTCAACAACTACCAATGACAGAGAATGTCAGATGCAATAGGTTAGTAATTAGGAACTGGGGAAAGAAAACTGTGTCCTCTTTTTACAGACAGCTCTATAGAAAGGGAGTACTAACCACAGAGCACTGGTTTGGAGCTGGCTAGTAAGTCAAAATCCTCATGCTATTTAAAGTGGTACTGATAATAGTCTGAGTGATTTTATATATATAACATACATAATCACTCAGGTTATCATCAGTACCAATTTAAATACTATGAGGATCTTAACATACCAGCCACTGTATTTTCCCCACAGACACACACTCTTCCCACAACCTGAGGAGGACAAATAAATGCATGGGTTTTTTAATTTGTCTGATTTGAACACCATTTTAAAAAACCCAACAAGCTGACCCAGTCATTTGATCTCTTTGATCATTACTTTCAACTACTAAACGGTTGTTACAAGAATATGATCAATGAGAAACCATTATGGCTGGGATTTTCAGAGGCGCTTGAGAGTCAGATACTTAACTCCCACTAAATTTTGATATGATTCAGACACTTATTTCACTTCAGTGCCTATCAAAATCCCAGCCTAGGTAACCATCCATTAATAAAGTAAATGCTTTGGTGAAGCTACTTCAATTAGTATTTTTACACCATTCCACTTGGTATAAATTAAGATACAGGTGAACTTAGCCTAAATGACTGTCTAAATATTATTAATCCCAGGCTCCACAGGCTTTTTCTGTAAAGGTAAATTTAAGTAATATCTTAATTTCAAATTATTCTTGTTTTAACTAGTGATGCAGAAAGCCTGCTTAGAAAAGTGTTTCCACCCTCCTCTCTACTCACTTATAAAAGATACACACAATTTATTTGAAACTCTGTTACCTTCACATTGCATTCATTTTTTTACAAGTGTTTTCTCCCATCATACCTTGCAATCTCCTGATGGTAGTCATAGTTCTCATCTTCCTCTAACCATTCCACAGAACCTGTGGTTGGATTGGCCCTTCCACAGAAGACCTTCATAGTTTGTATTCTTTGTGTATTGTGAAGACAGTTTTGTGGAGCTGGCTTCAATGCAAATAACTGCAATTTTTTGTCCTGTTATCAGAAACCTGTTTAAACAAAATACAAGTTATGTTATGACATATACTAACTCTTCCTCCTCCCTGTTTTATAGGCTTCATTCCTAAGAATCTCATTGGTAAGGCTGCGAGTCTTTAATGGAGATCATGGAAGTCACGGATCCCATGACTTTCTGGGACATCCGTGACTTCTGCAGTGGCAGGTGCGGCTGACAACAAGGCTGCCCGAGCAGCTGATCCCAGAGCAGCAGTCCGGGCATAGTGGCGGGTCCCCGGGCTGCCCCCAGCCGCAGCAGAGGTGGCGTGCCAGAGCTCCCCGCAGAGCAGCAGTAGCGTTGCCGGCGCGCCACACCCCACTCACCCCCAGCACCTACAATTTAGTCAGAGGTATTTATAGCACAAGTCATGGACAGGTCACATGCCATGATTTTTTGTTTATTGCCCAAGACCTGTCCATGACTTTTACTAAAAATACCCCTGACTAAATTGTAGTCTTACTCATTAGTAACCTCCTTGCTCTTCCATCTTTTGCCTTATTCTATTACACTCTTGACACTTGTAACTTTCTCCCAATCCTTATATGCCATCTTCTCATTTATGATTACTCACTATGATGCACTTCTTCTGTGAACACTACCAATATGACAATCCAGAAGAGAAATATGTAAGCAAGTTTTCTAAAAAATAAAATAAAAATACTAGTAATAAAAGGCTATTTCTAACCTCTGTGAAGTATGCCCCTCATTCACTGTCTGATGTCTTTTAATATTTCTTTATCTAATTCAGGGGTCGGCAACCTTTCAGAAGTGGTGTGCCGAACCTTCATCTATTCACTCTAATTTAAGGTTTTGCGTGCCTGTAATACATTTTAACGTTTTTAGAAGGTCTCTTTCTATAAGTCTTCAATATATAACTAAACTATTGTTGTATGTAAAGTAAATAAGGTTTTTAAAATGTTTAAGAAGCTTCATTTAAAATTAAATTAAAATGCAGAGCCCCCGGACCGGTGGCCAGGACCCGGGTAGTGTGAGTGCCACTGAAAATCAGCTCGCGTGCCGCCTTCGGCACACGTGTCATAGGTTGCCTACCCCGATCTAATTCAAAGGATTCTTTAAAGCAGGATCTTGTCTTGTTTTCTTCTGTTTTTTTTACAAAGATGGAGCACAACAAAAATATATATAACCTATAAAAACATGTATATGGAGAAAAAATTAGTAATTTGACACATAAGCTGAAGAAAAACATACTGTGCAAAAGGAAGATGGTTAGTCCTGAATCCTGATGGACAGATTAAATAAAACATACAAGGACTTGTAGGCAGATGAGACCATTTAACCTCCAGTAGGGGATTCTTTCAAGACATGGCATTTATTCTAGTCTGTATAGTTTCTTATAGTAGGCACATCACTGTAGTGTCTTGAGCACCTTCCAGATGAGCATTAAGCAATGTGACTACACTTCTGTAGAGTGTTGTTTGTTGACTATACAATATTTGATGAGAGAATAACGCACAAGTTCAACAATTTAGATAATATATCAAAAAGTCAATACCCTTTTTGTAACTGATCTATGGAAAACCATACATGGTTTCTTACGATGCACGTTTTGCAGAACTGTTTCGTAGAGCTTGCTACACTATCTGCAAGTAAGATTTTAAATAAACACCACGTTAAACACTGAGCATTAAAAACAACCCTAGAATTCCATTTCAAACCCTCTTTTAATGATCAAGTTTGTTTTATGTTTTAAAAAAACTCAACAAAAATCTCTACGTGTAGCATTTCTGAAAGACACAGAAACAGCAGCCATGACAAACTCCGCTTGCTCACAGAACTGACACAGAGAGGGAAATGGCAACAACGACAAAAATCCCATTGACAGGCAACGCCGCCTCAGTTTCGGAGGGCTCAGGCATGCACAGGTGCTGCGGAGCCCCAAAGGGTGCAGAGCAATTCAAAGCCCACCTACTTCTCAAAATCCACTGCTATCTACATACCACACAGACCACAGTGAGAGATTATGCCATACTCTATCAAAGAAACTGAGGAACCACCTGATCAGCATCCTATACAACAAACAGGAAAACATCAAAAAAGAGCTCTCCAACCTGGAGACTCTCATTAATAACCAAACTTCCATACAAACGGACTTCACTAAAATAAGACAGGAGATCTACATTACTCACTTCACCTCTCTACAAAGGAAAAAGGACTGTAAGCTGTCAAAACTCCTACCTGCTACGTGGGGCCACAACCGTGGTACCCCTAACCCACCCAGCAATATCGTCAATCTATCCAACCACACACTCAGCCCAGATGAAAAGTCTGTCCTATCTCGGGGACTCTCTTTCTGCCCTGCCACCCCCACCAACATGATACAGTTCTGCGGTGACCTGGAAGCCTACTTTCGCCGTCTCCGACTCAAAGAATACTTTCAGGACAACACTGAACATCGCACCGATACACAGTTACCCTCCCACCAACAGCACAAGAAGAAGAACTCCACATGGACTCCCCCTGAGGGTCGAAATGACAGTCTGGACCTATACATCGAATGCTTCCGCCGACGTGCACAGGCAGAAATTGTGGAAAAACAACATCGCTTGCCTCATAACCTAAGTCGTGCAGAACGCAATGCCATCCACAGCCTCAGAAACCATCCTGACATTATAATCAAAGAGGCTGATAAAGGAGGTGCTGTAGTCATCATGAACAGGTCTGACTACCAAAAGGAGGCCGCCAGACAACTCTCCAATACCAAATTCTACAGGCCACTTCCCTCAGATCCCACTGAGGAATACACTAAGAAACTGCATCATCTACTCAGGACACTCCCTACACTAACACCGGAACAAATCAACATACCCTTAGAGCCCCGACCAGGGTTATTCTATCTACTACCCAAGATCCACAAACCCGGAAATCCTGGACGCCCCATCATCTCGGGCATTGGCACTCTCACTGAAGGACTGTCTGGATATGTGGACTCTCTACTCAGACCCTATGCCACCAGCACTCCCAGCTATCTCCGTGACACCACTGATTTCCTGAGGAAACTACAAAGCATTGGTGACCTTCCAGAAAACACCATCCTAGCCACCATGGATGTAGAGGCTCTCTACACAAACATCCCACACACAGATGGAATACAAGCTGTCAGGAACAGTATCCCTGATGATGCCACAGCACAACTGGTTGCTGAGCTCTGTGCCTTTATCCTCACACACAACTATTTCAAATTTGATGACAATATGTATCTCCAGATCAGTGGCACCGCTATGGGCACCCGCATGGCCCCACAATATGCCAATATTTTTATGGCCGACCTGGAACAACGCTTCCTCAGCTCCCGTCCACTCACGCCCCTTCTCTACCTACGCTACATTGATGACATCTTCATTATCTGGACCCATGGGAAGGAGACTCTGGAAAAATTCCACCAAGATTTCAACAGCTTCCACCCCACCATTAACCTCAGCCTGGACCAATCTACACGGGAGGTCCACTTTCTGGACACCACAGTACAAATAAGTGATGGTCACATTAATACCACCCTATACCGAAAACCTACCGACCGCTATGCCTACCTTCATGCCTCCAGCTTCCATCCCGGGCACACCACAAGATCCATTGTCTACAGCCAAGCACTGAGGTACAACCGCATCTGCTCTAACCCCTCAGACAGAGACCAACACCTACAAAATCTCCACCAAGCATTCTCAAAACTACAGTACCCGCACGAGGAAATAAGGAAACAGATCAACAGAGCCAGACGTGTACCCAGAAGCCTCCTACTGCAAGACAAACCCAAGAAAGAAACCAACAGGACTCCACTGGCCATCACATACAGTCCCCAGCTAAAACCCCTCCAACGCATCACCAGAGATCTACAACCCATCCTGGACAATGATCCCACACTTTCACAAACCTTGGGTGGCAGGCCAGTCCTCGCCCACAGACAACCTGCTAACCTGAAGCACATTCTCACCAGTAACTGCACACCGCACCAAAGTAACTCTAACTCAGGAACGAATCCATGCAACAAACCTCGATGCCAACTCTGCCCACATATCTACACCAGCGACACCATCACAGGACCTAACCAGATCAGCCACACCATCACTGGTTCATTCACCTGCACATCCACCAATGTAATATACGCCATCATATGCCAGCAATGCCCCTCTGCTATGTACATAGGCCAAACTGGACAGTCTCTAAGGAAAAGGATAAATGGACACAAATCAGATATTAGGAATGGCAATATACAAAAACCTGTAGGAGAACACTTCAACCTCCCTGGACACACAATAGCAGATGTTAGGGTCACCGTCCTGCAGCAAAAAAACTTCAGGACCAGACTCCAAAGAGAAACTGCTGAGCTTCAGTTCATCTGCAAATTTGACACCATCAGCTCAGGATTAAACAAAGACTATGAATGGCTTGCCAACTACAGAACCAGTTTCTCCTCCCTTGGTTTTCACACCTCTACTGCTAGAACAGGGCCTCACCCTCCCTGATTGAACTAAACTCGTTATCTCTAGCTTGCTTCTTGCTTGCATATATATACCTGCCCCTGGAGATTTCCACTACTTGCATCCGAAGAAGTGGGTATTCACCCACGAAAGCTCATGCTGCAAAACCTCTGTTAGTCTATAAGGTGCCACAGGATTCTTTGCTACTTCTCATGTAACACTTTCCGCCCACAGCTCTCCAGGCCCTTGGCACAGAAAAGCGCCAGACCTGAACTGGGCTGGGGCCCAGTTGGGGCTGGTCCTGCTTTGAGCAGGGGGTGGGACTAGGTGACTCCTGAGCTCCCTTCCAGCCCTGACACTCTGCGATTCGGTGGACACGGCAGCTGACTGGGCCGCTCACGGGCAGAAACAAGGGAAGGTGCCTCACGGCGGGAGTGGGGGAGGGACCCCACCTCAAGGCCTGGAAGATGGTGGTGGGAGCCCGATGGCTATAACTGGCCCTAGGACAAGAGCCGGGCGCTGCCCGTTCCCGGGAGCAGGGAGGGCCCGGGGACCTGCACGGGCGGAGGCCCCGCCTTGGGACGGCGCAGGGAGCCACGGGCATAGCCTGACAGGGACAACGGCGGCCCAACCCAGCCGACGGGCCGAGCCGAGCCCCGCCCCTCAGGGCCAGCGCCGCATGGCGGGGCGGCCGATCCTTACCGCCCTGTCAGGCCCGGCAACAGCAGGCCACCATCTTCCCAGACTGCATTGCGAAAAAAAGAACCGCACGCGACCGGAGAGGGGTGGGGCTTCTAGTCCGGAGCCTGCCCAATAGGGGGCGGGTTCTTGCATAATACAAAGCTCCGCCCTCAAGAGGCGGCTCTTGTTCAGTACCCAAAGGGCGGGGCCTAGCGCTGTCCGCGGCGGGTCTCTATCCCAGCATGCTGTGCGGCCCGGCGGCCGGCATGGAGCGCGCGGCGGTGCTGCGTGTGAAGCGGAAGCGCGGCGGGTCGGAGCCGGCTGAGGCCCTGGTGATCGCCTGCAAGCGGCAGCGCACCGAGCCGGGCCCCGCGGCCCCCCGCGACCCGGTGGAGAAGAACCTCTTCAAGCTGGTGGCCACCGTGTCCTCGCAGGTACCGCAGGGCCGGACCCAGCGCCGGGGTTCCTGTCCTGGTCCGCCCCCCCTCTCCCCCCGCGGGCTCTGTGGGGCCGCCCCCAGCCCAGAGCGGGCCCCGTCCCTGAGTTGCTCTGTGGGGAGCCCGCCCCTGGCCCACCGCCCCTTGGTTAGCGGGAACCTCCCTCTCTCCTTTGCCTCTAGCCTGGGCCAATCTGCCTGAGCCCCAGAGACCAGCCTGGTAGCGAATGGGCTTTTATGGTAACTAGGTGCCCATTAAACACTTCCTGTCTAACCAGGGCTCTCCTGTTTGGGCACCGGACACCCCTTTGTCCTGCCCATTAAGTTCCTCTGGGCGATGCCGCTGCGCAGTCATTTAATGGTCTGCCATGTTGGCACCTCCAAACCAAGCCAAGAAGAGGGGGTGGTTTCATATTGAAAACTAGTCAACATCAAAAAGTGAATTCGATGTTGCTTTGGGTCCTCCACCTGCCTCAAAGCCCCCCTACTCATTTTAATGTTTTTTCTCCATAATCCTATTTTAAATGTATTTCTTCCCCCATTGTCGCCTGTAAGTCCTGCGCAAATACAGAGAAATGTACTGACTAGTTCTCTCTCACCTGAGAGAGGTGGTAAGGGTCCAGTGTAAAGGGCTAAAATATTTGAGTCTTTCCTGGCGGGATTGACCCAATGAGTAGTGATGAGGAAGCTGTACATCCACTACTAGGTTCCTTGCTTGTGGACTCCCACCAAGATCAGTTCTCTCTCTGGTACTTTTTGACATCTATATACAGCCATTAGGTGAACTAGTCAGACAATATGGACTCAGATTTCAGCAGTATGTAGATGACACACAGTTCAGCCTATCCTTCACAACATATGACCACCAAGATGGCCCAGGACTTGGATGAGCTCAGCTCTTGAATGGAAAAATAGCTGGCTGAATGAGCAAGACAGAAGTTAGCTGGTGGACAGAGGAAAGCATCTTGAAGAGTTCACAGCCATGGTGTGGTCTCATTTGATTGAAGGTACACACCCACAATTGGTCAGGTCAGTGCATAGTTTAGGAGGGCTCTTTAATTCCTCGCTGAAATGGTCATGTAGCAGTGTCCATGAGTAACACTTTATCTCCTGTGCATGGGTGATTGTCTTATCCTGGTGCACGACGACCTCAGTTATCATGCCTTCGTCACCTCTCAGCTGGACTACAGCAATGCTTTGTACCTGGCCCCGAAGCCTTCAGTGCTTAGGAAGTTCCAACTACTACAGAATGCTGTAGCATGTCTCCTCAGCAACACAGGCTACCACAAGCATATTGGCCTTCTCCTCTGCTCTCTATTCTAGCTTCTCCTAGAACTTCAAATAAGGGCTAGAACCTTGACTTAATTTTTAAAGTACTTCATGGCCTGGGCCCAGGATACATAAAAGACCAACTGAAACTCTGGGATGAAGACACTGTTTGACAGCTTCACTCCTCTGGCACAATGGAACTCCCTGCAATGAGGGTAAAGCTCATCTGTGCAGAAGACAGAACTTTCTTGGGGACTAGCCTGAGACTGTGGAATGAACTCCCCCAAGTACAAGGACCATCACAAACCTCACCAGCTTCCACTTCAAGCATGCTTTTTGACCTTGTCTTCTCTAACACATACATAGTAATAACTTTATATTCCAAACAACCCACCGTACCATAACAAGACACTCCACAGCGCACACTTCTCCTGAGTGGTGGATAAGAGAACAAACAGGACATATTCGTCATGTTGGTTAATGCACTGCTGGAAGACATGCAGATACAATGATGTGTGGTATAAGAACCTATATAGAATAGAAATAGATTAGACTGTTGTCAAATGAACAAAGTAAACAACCAGTAGTAAAAAAAAATTTTTGACTTGCATCTTAGTTTACTCCAATCTTGGTAATTATTGGTAACAATAATAGGCACAAATTAAGCACTGGAATGGGTTACCTAGGGAGGTGGTGGAATCTCCTTCCTTAGAGGTTTTTACGGTCAGGCTTGACAAAGCCCTGGCTAGGATGATTTAGTTAGGAATTGGTCCTGCTTTGAGTAGGGGGTTGGACTGGATGACCTCCTGAGGTCCCTTCCAACCCTGATATTCTATGATTCAAAGCTCTTTCAGGAAGGAGGGTGATTCTGTTTTAAGTCAGGGGTTTGACTTTTTTTTCCCCTTTCTCTCTGTCCAGAATGAGCCTGTTCAGAAGTATGTACAAGAAGCTATTACTCGAGATAAAGCAGCAGAGATTCTGCGACCCTCTTTAGGAAGCACTCAAAGAATAATTCAGGACCTTCGCTCCTCCAAGCAGGTGAAGAGGCAGGAAAACCGGTACCGCATCATAACCAGCCATCGGCCAAACTGTGCTGAAAGAGAAACAATTGCGCTTGACACAGATGGTGCGGATACAAATGAGGGTGCCAAACTGGACCCTGAAGCAAAAAAAGACACTTCACAACAAGGAAGCACTGCTACTTATGGTAGTTCAAGTTATTTTGGGGAATTCCAGTTGTTTGATGTAGTACAAGAGGAGGAAGTAGAGAGAGACCCCAATATCACTGCAGCAGACACACAGGTTGGTATTGAGACTTCTGCACTACTGACTAGCCAAATTAAATTACATTTTGGTGCAGTAAAATTGCATAGGTGGGCATACTGGAAAGATTCTTCTGTTTGCCAGTGATTTTGAATCTATACTGTTTAGAGAATATAAAGGCATTGACTACACACTTAATAGCTGGAGGATTAAACCTAGCCTGAGCAAAATATAAAAGATACCGGTGAGGTGGGTCTTACTACTTAAGTCCTAGAAAACAGTGCAGCCTCCTGGAACAACCTCTATGGCAGAGGTGGGCAAACTACGGCCCGCGGGACCGTCCCGCCCGGTCCTTGAGCTCCTGGCCGAGGAGGCTAGCCCCTAGCCCCTCCCCTGCTATCTCCGCTCCCCCGCAACCTCAGCTCGCCGTGCCGTCAGCACTCTGGGTGGTGGGGCTGCGAGCTCCTGCCCCGGTGCTCTGACTGCGCGGCGGCGTGGCTGGCTCCAGCCAGGCGGCACAGCTGCCAGTCCTGGTGCTCTGAGTGCGGGGGTTGGATAAGGGGGAGGGGATTCTGGGGGGCAGTCAGGGGACAAGGAGCAGTTGGATCTGCATGGAAGTCCTGGGGGGGCTGTCGGGGGCAGAGGTGTAGATAGGGATTGGGGCAGTCGGGACAGGGAGCAGGGGGAGGGAAGGGGTTGGATGGGGGTGAGGTCGCGGGGGGGGCGGTCGGGGACAAGGAGTGCGGGGGGGGCGGATAGGGGGCGGGGGCTAGGCTGTTTGAGGAGGCACAGCCTTCCCTACCTGGCCCTCCATACAGTTTCGGAACCCCGATGTGGCCCTCAGGCCAAAAAGTTTGCCCACCCCTGCTCTATGGGGTAGGGGAGGGTGCATGGATTTCTACTAGTGTCTTCTCTGCGCCCTAGGTGGGGATTTAATCTGGCTAATAGATGTATAAAACTCAAACCTTCACCCTGTTTAGTTGCTAGAAAGGAGGAGCTGTGTGTGCATGTCCCCAACCCTTCAGAATTCTCTGTCACCTGCAAAGAAGGCTGGTGGAGAGAAGAGGCCTCTGCTTCTTTGACTGAGCTTCCCCCTTCTGAATAACTCCCTCAAGCAGCAGCAAAGTGAGATTGATATGGTACTTAAGGACTTTGCTATTTTTAAATAGCAGCTGTGAAACCGATCTGAGCCTTTTGATTTTAACTCTGCTGCTTGACAAGTCTGAGCAGCAGCAGGGGCATGGACTCTTCCTGTAGACTTAGGAAAACACTATCTGTTTGTTTAGTTAACGCTTGGAAGATTATTTTAGCAACTCTGACTAGAAATATTCCAATTTTTTCTTAAATTAATGCTTTAGGCCCCTGTGCTTGACACTCTTCTCACTGATGAGTAGAGTTTTTTGAGCTCTACATGTTTTTAGTGTGGTGTTAATTTTTATAATCTTGCAATCATCTTGCACCCATATTTTAAGTTGCAAGAATCTCTGCTCAGTTTCTGGTGGAATTCTAAGTGTGATGAAGTTGTCGGTTTCCCATGGTTGCTATATGTATAGCACATTATGAATCTTCTAAACTCTTTCATGACTGTGGCAGGTCACAGAATATGGTGCTTTTGTGGGGTGGGAGGAGGGTGATATCGAAGGAAGCATTGTATTATAGCATATATGAGAATAAACCCATTCAGCATTTCCATTACCAATGGATCACAGCTCTGAGAAAATGAAAACGTTTCCATGTTAGAGAGAGAAGTAAACATCAGTGTGGGCAAAGAGAATGTGGTAACTGGAAAAACATTGTTTTTAAATCCATTCTACTTCCATCAGTAAAAATTGAGCAACTCCAGCTGAAAATGCTGCATCTTGATAAACAGCTGGCAGCTCAGTGCAATAATAAATGTTTTTTTTTCTGAAACATTCCCATCCTAGAGTGAGTGCTTGTCCAAATGACTTGTTTATCCGTACACAGCATTCAATAACTGTACCACACAGCACTCAAAGTGCAGGTTAGCTTCTTTTTAAAAACAAAAACATTCTGTTCAGATTAGACTACTTGCAGCTATTTCCCAACTCCAAATAAACATTGAAGCTGACTGAGGGGAATGGGCAATTTCTTTCCCCCAAAAAGCCTAATAAGCATGAGGAAAGCAAGGTGGGAAGGAGTAGTGGCTCTCAAAATGTGACTCAGCAGGATTTGCTTTTAGGATAGAAAATAGGAACTATAATGTGCAGTCAAAATCCCAGCTTGTGCTAGATACGGTTTCATCTACTTACTCGTTTTGTTCTTGTGTGTGTTTGAGATTGGACCGCAATTCAGTCCTCAGGAGCAGTTGTAGCTGCACCTCTTTAGCATACAAAAAGGTAGAGATGCAACCTGCTCAATTTATTTCTTTTCTCAAATACAGAAGTGCTTTTAATATGGAAATATCATTAATAGTTTGGAAATGAGGCTCCACAAATCAGCTTTGTCCTTCTCTGTTGCATTTAAAAGTTCCTTCTGAATTAGAACTTAAAGATTTTTAAAATGCATAGCAGTGCTACCTGACACTGGGACTGTCCAAACAGAGGTAGAATTATGGCACTACAGAAGCCCAATAGTGTTGTTACTAATAAATCTTAATTGTGAGGTGTCTAGGCAAAAAAAAAAAATTAAAACCAGGCCAGCGTTTGCTTCATTCTCCATTTCCCTCTCCACTTTAATTTTTTCCCCTTCTGTAGATGTTAGGATGAGGATGAGAGAGACTGTCTTACTGGTTTCCCTATTCTCACCTCAGAATTGACTAAATAGTTCAGAAAGCACTTGAACTTGATGGGTGGAATTTCTCTCAAGCACCTGTTCCAGCAAGGGGAGAGTTTGTGCCAACCTAAATGGAATTGAAACAGTGGGCCTGTCAAAGCCAACAATTTGCAAATGATTCTGGCAATGGGGAAGAATCTGCCGGAAAGCTTTTTCTCCTGTGAATGTGGAACACAGAAACAATAGGGGCAGATTCAGCGGGTCCAGCAGCCTTTTCCTGTCTTTTGGACTTGTTCATTGTTTTTCCCCTGTAAATATGAGACCAATCTAAACTTTTGTGTAGGTGTCATTTTTTACCTATTTACATAACTGCACAATTCTACTACAACAGATGTTACTATAATAGAACAGTGTCATACTGTACAAAATATTTAACTATTCACTTTAAGCATGTGTATCCACTTGCACAACTATATGTATTAAATCCTATTTGAGGCAGACAAACCTTTGTAGTGTATAAACCATTTATTTAAAGAGTAATGTGTAAATTAGTGATCTAAGTTTTGATTATAGATTTCATGAATAAAACTCCTTTTTCTTAGAAGCAGCTACCATCTTTACAAGGTAAACTCTGGATATTTCCACTTTTCCCCCAGCAATAAAGATATAAGAATAAGGCAGTATAACTGCTGCTGATCCACATTTTGAGGGGGGTGTATATAATTTTTCCATCACTAATATGAATTTGTACATGGATGGTGGTAGTTCAGAGTGGGTTATATTTTAACCATGGAACACATCCTTATATTGTGTACAGAAATATCAATAGCACAGATGAGGTTTATAGTGAACATAGACATTTCCATTGTAAAATACCAATTTTTAGTATGTACTTTGTGCGTAATTTTAGTGCTAAGATTCTTTAATATAAAATCTGTTCAGGATCAGGTTTCTTTGAGGAACAGCCTGTGCTTTTTTTAAAAATAAAAACAAACTGATCTAATATTTTGTCTCTTAACTGAAAGCAATGAGTTTTCAAATGCTTGAAAACTCTGCCTTCAACTTGCAAATGTCCAAATCACAAAGAATAAAGTGGGAGCGTTTTTCATGTCAGAATGAGAAAACAAGGGGTGGACAGTGTGCCCTTGGAGCCTGTTTCTGATTTTTTATTTATTTATTTTTTTATTTTTTTTGGTGTGTTAATAGCTGCATAGATGTGAATTTAAGGCCCAAAACTTTGGAGGGGAAAGCTTTTTGAAATAACATGAAATTGCTTTGCAAATAAATTAATAAAGATTTCTTGCAAGTATGGAAAACCCACCAACTTTGAACACGTAAAACTCTGAAATGGAAATTGACATCTGTTTTTGTTCAAGTTGAATGATGCAAAAACCAAACAATTCTGTTTAATATTAAGGGCTACCAGTGACACACGAGTTGTTAAAGGGGAGAGCTGATTAGAATATCTCAATAACTAAAGTTTTTATGCAGAGTGTATAGCACTGGTCTTAACCTAACAAACAGTCCTTGGAGCCTTTCCACAAATAACTCCTTGAGAATCACTGTGCTAAAACATACACACACACTTTCAGAATTACCCATGAATCAACCAGACACAAGACAAGGTGACTTTCCAACCCATCCAGTTTGCTTTGAATCTGATGTACTAACTCATGTTTCACCTTTAATCGGTCATCTGTTTACACTGCAAAGTAGCAGTAGTTTCAAGAAAGAAAGCAGTTGCTTTCGTTTACAGCTGCCTCTACCCTTTTTATTTTTAAAATGCTGTAGTAGGAAAATCCCACCCGTGCTACTGCTTCTCTCTTTAGAAGGCCGACTATGGCGTAACTTTGAGGGGGAGACTGTCTTTGAATTTCTTCAGACTACAGTTGTTATTTATGGGTGATATGGAGTCTGAGTTACAGCTATAGGCAAATCTTCCTGCCTAACAAATGAATGTATGAAGAGCCCTCCATCCAAAAACAGAAAAAAACACTAATGAAATTGCTCCCTAAAATAAAATGCTAAAACTGACTGGAAACTGTTTAGTTGGTATGTGGGCCTCTGAACTACTGCTGTAGATTCACTTTTCAGTGGGTTGACATCTGCCAGCAGTACACTTGGAAATGCCCATTTAAATCAGTATTTCCATTTCTAGGTTGAGGTGTTCTAAATGGACAGATTGGTGAGCTGAGCAAAATGGGTGGATTTTTAGTGTTCAATGTTTCATTTTCAAACATAAGATGAAAGTCTCAAATTCTATTATTAAAAACTGCTGTGAACACACAATATCCATTAACTATACAGAAAATGTTTGGGTTATGGAAAGACTCTCCAGTGCGCCCCACCCCCCTCCCAGATAAAGTCATACTGCAATTTATTTGGAGCATCAGCAATCTAAAGCGTTCAGTAGTAAAACTTTTTAAATAACTTGCAGAATGTTTTTACTTTGCCCTATTTGGGGCATTAAGGATAAATGTTTTATTTGTAGCTCACTTAAAAACTCGCTATGTGTGACTTCAATGAAATATTGGTGGTGGGTGTTTTTTTTTATAACAGAAAACTG
The DNA here is from genome assembly GCA_003942145.1 of Platysternon megacephalum. Taxonomy (NCBI): domain Eukaryota; kingdom Metazoa; phylum Chordata; order Testudines; family Platysternidae; genus Platysternon; species Platysternon megacephalum. The sequence goes on along the minus strand of QXTE01000322.1, from coordinate 1,234,429 downwards.
ATGATCCAGATGTGATTCTTTGCAATGCAGTAGAAATGATCCGTGAGCGTTTAACTGTATCTGAGAATGATAAAGGATTAGAACACCATGGGAAGGAAGATGATTATGTTTATGATATTTACTACATGGAAACATCGACTCCTGGCTGGATCCAGAACATCCTCTCTGTGCAGCCTTACACACAGGAATATGAACTGGTAAGGATGAGGAAATCAAAAACCAGACTCTGTAGTAATGAAAGAAACTAACGGAAACAAACATGCTTCAATTACATTGTCCTAGTCTGAAAATCATGACCATGCAAAATGGCATTTTGTAGCTCAATGACTTTTGTATCAAATGTGCTTTTTCTAACTACCAGTCTTGCAAACTCAACCTGGGTTCTTTCCATATTGGCAAGGAAAATTATGCCCGACATAACACACCTATGTAACTCCCATTGTCTTCATTGTGTTTGCACAGGTGTAACTGATTGGAACTTGGTAAACAATGCACAAGGAAGAAAAGAATCTGGGTCATTCGTACTTCAGTTGTGTGGGTCTCCAGGACTAACAGTAGTCAAACTTGCTTCTTGTTGATGAGCAGCTATGCCTACACAACAGGTGGCACAAAGAGGGCCAAAATAAGGTTTCATAGGCAGCCTTATTTCTGGCATTTCCTAATTTGAGTACAGGTCTGTCTCATCTTACGCTGGGGTTACGTTCCGCGGTCAGCGCGTAAAGCGAAAACCGCGTATAGTCAAAATTACATTGAGTGTAATGGTGGGCAGAATCGCCCGCACTACAGAAACAGTATTTAAATTGTTATTTTTCTCTTTTTGTGTTTTTCTTGTTTTTGCCGACCGCATAAAACTGAAATCGCACATGTTAAATGCGCTTAAGATGCGACAGACCTGTACTTACCTTAAACTATTAAGGTTTCAGTCAAGTTTTGTGCATTATATATAATGAGAACTGTGCTTCAGTTGTGATGTGATTTCATATTTCAACAGTAGGCACTGGTAAGAAGCTCTCTTTCATTGCATATCCTCTGATCCATTTGTTCCCTTCGCCAAAATTAAACACTGCTTTATCACTTTTCACTTCAAATAGCTAATTTTCCTCAACACTACTATTCATTCAACCACTGAAGTACAACTGGAGTGGGTGGAATTAATTTTGCAATTTCAGCAGTGCCCAAAATAGGTAATGGTACAACCACATCAGTGGTGTTCTATTAGGATAGTTTTATTTCCTTAACATAGTACTAAACTTATTGTATGCACTAACAACACAAGTTATGCCAGACCTGAACAGACTGGTCTGCCCATTGAGGCTACAATACATCATTTTAACTCTTGGATGGTGTCACTGTACCTAAGTATCACTAGTGAATATTTTTTTTCTTCCTCATCTTACGCTATGTAGACTGATGGAGAAATCACTTAGTTTTTCTGTGACTTTTTTCCTCCTCTGAACAGTCCTTTCCCTATTGACATGCAGGTAGATGATGATCATATTTCTGAAGAAATATATGATGATGAAGATGATGAGAACAATGAGAATAATTGGCGTAATGACTATCCTGATGAAGATGAGTTCCTTCCTGAGGAAGATGAAGACGGAAAAGGAAAAGATGGAGGTATTTCATTGTCAGTACTACTTGCCCTTCTGCCATTTAGGGGATGAGGCTTAAATCTTCTGATGGTGTTCACTTTTGCTAGCTAGCTATAATGTCACAATCTAAGGTGGAATCATTACTGAATGGGGATGTTCATGGGGAATGGGAGGGTTCATTAAATTGGAGACTTCAAAGGTAGTCTTGAATGATTTGTTCCACAACTATCAGTGGATGATAGGAATAAACTGTTCCTCATTTTCACGTATCTCACACTTGAACAAGTATTGGCAAGTAAAACTTAAACTTCTCAATTCCTTTTAAGTCTTTCAGTGTTGTGAAAGCCCATTAGAACTGAGGTGGAGACTTCTGCAAACCCTTCTTTCCATGAAAAATCTTAGGGAACAAAGGGGAAATACTTCTACCTGGCCCCTCTATGCCATATGGAGTAACCTTCTATTAGTGGAGTCTCATTTGATGTTTGTCTTAAATGGATGAACTCATCTTTAATGGCTGAGGAATTTCTTCTTCATTAGAAATCCTTATCAAGCTGGTTTAACTATCAAGAGTTGCACTATAAGGCATATGAGGTTTGGAGACTAATTCAGTTCCTAACTCTTACCACCGATCTTGGGCAAATCCCGTTTTCCTATTAAAATTGAGACTTCTTAGCTACATTGAAACCCTCAGTTAAAAGATGCTATATGTGCAAAATTAGCATCACTGCCTTGAAAAGGAGTACAACTTAAAATACATCTGATGCAGAACTTGTAATTCTTTGGCAGTGGGCAGCTCTTACATTACCATATAAAGTTAAGTGTTTAATAGTTCCTGAATCATAACTGATCTTTAACTACAAAGAGATTTTAACATGCAGTTTGAAGCATTTAATGTTTTCTCTCTAGAATCTGAGGATGGGAGCTTCAGTGATGAAGATGGCAGGGGTATCAGGAGCAGAACATGGGTCAAATACCACTGTGATATTCTGCGGGAGTTTGAATATGATGGGGTCCAGGACTTAGATTCTGATTAACACTAAATAATCTGAATACTAGCATACTGCCTGCAAAGTAGTATTCTTGACCTCCCTGCAAAAATCCAGAAAATTACTGCTGCTTTTGGTAGCTCTTTATGGAAATGTTAAGGTGAGACCTCAAAGAATGGAAAAGCATTTCCTTCTGGTAAAATAAATAGCTTTCCACTGTTGGACAAGGACAGTTTCCTTTTAAAATGTGGCATTTTGTACATCTGTTTGATCTGTAGAATTGATACTGTATTTGATTATATACATTAAGCCTGAAGTGGCCATTTCCTAACCTGAGCCATTGGGAAAGTAGAAGTCTGCAAAAATTGAACTTTCTGGCATGAAATTCACTTAAAAATAATTTTGTACTTAAAATCCAGGAAGCATCTGCAATTTCAAGTTGGTAGTATTTAACTCCATGAGTGAGTGTGTTAAGTAAAGCAAATAATTCATAATGTGACTTTTTATCCAGTAGCAGATTTGTTTGAGTGAAAGCTTCATTTTCTAATTTGAGTATTACAAATGATGGCAAGTAGAGAAGCCATCTTGGCTTTAAGAAAAAGAGCTGCATTACTATCCTAAGAGCTGCTTTCTCTGTATACATGAAAAGAATGGTCAATCTCTAGGCATGTCCTATGGCTTTTTGGCTGGACACCTTTTCCTTTGTATCACTGAAATAGAGTAATGTAAAGTATTTATGCACTTGAATTTGTAAATAAAAATTTTATTTTAAATTATTTTGCTGTAAATAGCCATTTCTTTAAAAAAGCTTGGATTCTACCCCTTAACTGAGCTAAAAGATTCAAAGTACTGAAATGTAAGCTGCCTTCTGCAGTGAGTAGCTCTAATGGGGACATCAACTTCTATACAAAGCTACAATAAAGTCATCTTTGTATAAATCAAAATCTCAGATTGTAGGCCTCAGTTGATTAGTATACACACCTGCCTTCATCTTCTGCTCCTCCAACTCTCTCTTCTGTTCTCCTAACTCGGAATGGTAGATCTGTGCAGTAGAGTGTTTATTTTATAAAGAAGAAAGTGGTTGGGAAATGTCCTATAGCGCCTTTATATATTCAAGAGATACATCAGCTTTTCCTAACCTTAATAGTATAATACAATACTATCACAAGAACCATGTTAAGTGGTTAGAGGGATTCATTTTAATTAGTTTTAAGTTACTTTAGTTTGCCATCATCACAGCTGTGTGGTGTGTGTTTGTTTTTTAACATTATACTTACTTTCGTAAGCTATTGAACAGACTATTTTGGGACAACTGTTCTGGTAGCTGGTGCCTACATTGCAGTAGCCCTTTGCCTTCCCACCTGGGATAAGGGGATTTATGTAAAACTCATCACTGTCTCAGGCGAAGTGGGCATTCACCCACGAAAGCTTATGCTCCAATACGTCTGTAAGGTGCCACAGGACTCTTTGTTGCTTTTTACAGATCCAGACTAACACAACTACCTCTCTGATTTTTGCAGCTGTATTTCATCTTAATTTAGCTATAGTTGCAACAACATTTGGTTTTATAGTATTTGAATCTCTCAAGCACAGGCAAATAAGCAGACGTGTATTCATATTGCACCACAGGACTATAGTTTGCTAATCATCTCAAATTTTGAACCTCTAAAACCTTTAACCTCTAAAAACAAATGATACCCAGGTGTTTCAGCTCTCAACTTAAGTGTTATATTTACAATATTGTCTATGGTATGTAAAATGACTAGGAGCAGACCCAGCAAGACGGTATGATTAGAAGAACCCCAGTATCTTGAAGGTGATTTGATCTTTACTTTAGTACAATTATTTCTAGCATTTATTACTAACCGTTGAGGTGAACTAATAGCACATCAGATCAAGAATGAATTTCCCCTTTCCCCACAATGTTTCTCACGGTTGAGAAATCTATTTGTACATAGCATTCTTCTGTGCCAGTCACTATTATACATCTACATTTTCAAACTGAGATGACAGCCACAGTATTACATATTAGTTCTACTATAAAGTCTTTATGATATGTAAAAGTAGTGCCTCGGGTGAACAGTATTGAAAATCAGAAACTAAAATTTCTGGTCTCTTTGCTGTAACAGTGCATGTAAACTTATTTAAGAAACGATTAAATATGGAAGTTTAAGTTTTTGCCTCTAAGTATTTTACTTTTTGGGGTTCTATTTGAACCATTTAGAAACAAATCAATCATCACAAAACACACAACAATCCATACGTAAATGTAACATTTTAATCAAATTTAAGTTTTTTCTGTGAAAAGGCAATTTGGAGAATGTGAAAGGTGCAGAACAAAACAGCTTTGGAGATTGGAGTTCTTTCTCTGCCAGACCCCACCACTTTTCACTGAAATGATAGTTTCTAGAGGAAAAAGGGTAGGTCAATATTTATAGGCCGATTCAATCTGCTGCAACTGCCAATGATGAATGTTTGTTATGGACGCTTGTCTACTGGGATAAGGGGCAGATTCCCAAGCAAGTCACTTCACATAGGCCACTGAGCATCCATCAGATATGAATGGCTTTTGGTCACTTCTGACTTGGAGTAGTTTTGAATTGTACTTAAAATGATTCATTATTCTGCTATCTAGTTCTCCGAAGTACCTTTAATTTGATCACTCAGCTCTACTATTCTAGAATCTGTTTCCCCTCTTACTACTTAAATCCCATTTCTATGAGATTTTCCATTGGCCTCAAGCTATAATGAATAGTTCAGACACTGTTTCCATGTCTGAAGTGACTGGCTAATGATTACCCATAATAATGTGAATTGACAGTACTTCAACTACAGACCATGGCAGGGAGTAGGATGCACCCAAGCGTCCCTCTTCAGTAATAGCTGGTATATCTGTTCCTGGCTCCAACGGTTCTTCAGTTGCCCCATATTCCCTCTTGATCCTCTTCTGTTCCTGTTAGTAACTTTTGCTTGGTTCTCTGCTGTTTTTAGAACTGCTTTAAATGTTTAGTTAGATTTGGTCTCTAATTTCTTATCTTCACTGTCCATCTCTGTCAAAACACTGTAACAAAGCACCTGGGTGGCTCGAGTGATAGCACCTGCATAGGAAATTGAAGATAAACCAGGTGAATATCCAAGTATTATCATCATCAAAGCAGCAAATTATTTAAACAGAACTTTAAGCCAACTAGACTACATATAGATCAGTGAAAGTTAGTCTTGAAGTGTGTTCAGTTCTATTTTCTTTTAAAATATACACAAAGATTACCTTATGTTGCAAATGTGTGTATAAGTTCCATTGTTGGTCTAGTTTTTTTTGTTTTTTTTTTTTTTTAAACAAACCAAAAATGTTTAAAAGATGCCCTAACGGTGACAGTTTTTTCTCCCAGGCACCCTGTATGGTATACAATACACTGAAATTTGTTTTCCCTGCTAAAAGAGAGCGATAAGGCTTACGAAGCAAAAGCTCCAAATAGTGTGGGGGGGAACAGGGAAGGGCTTCTGTATACATTTAAGAAATTGATAAGGTTTGATAATTGATCCATGCACTGACTGATGAAGCCATGTAACCTATTTCATTTAATAGTGGATTTACGAACAACCCCTGTGGGAACTTTTACTGAACTGTAAAAAATGAAGCAGTAGACTGCAAGAGAAGATTGAGTAATCCTTAACTGGACAATTCAACAAAGGAATACTAGCAGGCAAAGCTCCAGAGAAGATTCTCCCCCGCCCCCCCCCCCCAGCTTTGAATAGCATAAACATTACATATTTTCAAGCAGCTGATCAAGCTCCAACTAAAGTGAAGCAAGACAACATGTTTGCTTGAGTCCAGAAAGATTTAGTGATTTTAGAATTACAGCCAGCCTTGCTTTCGGATTTAGATTTTTTTCAATGTATTTGGTAAGATACAAATATGAGATTGATGGAAGCTATAAAATATACACTAAAAGAAATGTAAAATACAGAAAAATAATGATTTTTTTTTTCCCCAATCACTGCCATTCAGCTAGTGTGTGATCACTCACACGAATTTAAAATTTATTGTAAATGTCTTCATTCAAGTCTAGCAAATAGTGAAATCTCCCAATCTACATGCGCTTACCTAAGATGTCGTTGATAAATGGAGGCCTTCTGGAAATGGGCAAGTAGACTCCAATGAAGTAGACTGGAATTCCAGATATAGCAATGCCAATTCCGATCAATGAATTAATGGTGTCACTATATAGAGGCACCACCACCAGAAATACTGAGCATATACAGAAAGCTATTGGGAAAAATAGGCTCAGCTGTAGAAAAGGAGAAAAAAAAGATTAGGACATTCTTGGAATGCTTTTGTATAGCAACAGTTATATGCATTCCGACAGGAATGCGATTTTCTGTAATTGCAACTTTTAATACATAACATTTTTCCAAATCAAGTTTTTAATTCCCATACACACAACAGCTCAGGGTGGACTTGTATTTGGCTAGTTAGAAACATGTTAAGTGGATACAAGGACGACACTCTATACAGCAGAACCACAGAACAGAAGCTAAGATTCACATGTGCAATAGTGTAAGATTATAACTATACAACAGGGATCGGCAACCTTTCAGAAGTGGTGTGCCGAGTCTTCATATATTCACTCTAATTTACGGTTTCGCGTGCCAGTAATACATTTTAATGTTTTTAGAAGGTCTCTTTCTAAAAGTCTATAATATATAACTAAACTATTGTTGTATGTAAAGTAAATAAGGTTTTTAAAATTTTTAAGAAACTTCATTTAAAATTAAATTAAAATGCAGAGCCCCCCGGACCGGTGGCCAGGACCCGGGCAGTGTGAGTGCCACTGAAAATCAGCTCACGTGCCGCCTTCGGCACGCGTGCCATAGGTTGCCTACCCCTGCTATACAATGTTGAAAGAAGCTTTTCACTGCAGCAGAGTGGCTTTTAGACAAATCCACTGCACTGAGAAATTGCTCTTCAGGAGTCAAGAATGGCATGGTTAGTTTAATGAAGTGCATCAAACTTTACCAGAGAAAGGTGCTAAGGAATTACAAATTCAGACATACCACAACAGCTCCAAATATTGTCTTGGTAGCAAAGGTGCTACCATTATGATTAATTTGCCCTCCCTAACTTTCACACAATAGTGCTGGGACGAAGGAGGAGGGGAAGAGAAAGAGAGAGCCATAATCCATTAACCTATAATCCAAAGAGCAAGAGTAGCTCCTGCTTTCAACCACAAGAACCATTTTTCAGATGGCAGAAGGATGGACTAGTGACTGAACTGAAAAAATGAAGAGGAATATCAGTCAGTCATTTTCACCCAGTAGTTGAGCCAGTGTGCTAGAGCAGGAATATTTACTGAGCACTTGACAGCAACGCATGGCATTTTACAAAAATTAAGACATGGCTTGTGCCCTGAGAGTTTACAATCTAACACTTCAGACATAATGCATATGGGTTCAAATTTCAGACAGTGCTGTAGGATGTACTGGGGTAGGGGAAAGATCTTAAAAATAAACTAATTTGCTTACATTAATTCATTAATTTGTACCTTGAGAGGCCTGGGTCGATCTGGTTCCTTCCAGCGGAGGTACAATTGCCCAGCTATTGATAGTCCCACAAAAAACCAGTAACTGAAACTGAAGTAGTTAATAAGCTGGAAGACATNTTCACTGCAGCAGAGTGGCTTTTAGACAAATCCACTGCACTGAGAAATTGCTCTTCGGGAGTCAAGAATGGCATGGTTAGTTTAATGAAGTGCATCAAACTTTACCAGAGAAAGGTGCTAAGGAATTACAAATTCAGACATACCACAACAGCTCCAAATATTGTCTTGGTAGCAAAGGTGCTACCATTATGATTAATTTGCCCTCCCTAACTTTCACACAATAGTGCTGGGACGAAGGAGGAGGGGAAGAGAAAGAGAGAGCCATAATCCATTAACCTATAATCCAAAGAGCAAGAGTAGCTCCTGCTTTCAACCACAAGAACCATTTTTCAGATGGCAGAAGGATGGACTAGTGACTGAACTGAAAAAATGAAGAGGAATATCAGTCAGTCATTTTCACCCAGTAGTTGAGCCAGTGTGCTAGAGCAGGAATATTTACTGAGCACTTGACAGCAACGCATGGCATTTTACAAAAATTAAGACATGGCTTGTGCCCTGAGAGTTTACAATCTAACACTTCAGACATAATGCATATGGGTTCAAATTTCAGACAGTGCTGTAGGATGTACTGGGGTAGGGGAAAGATCTTAAAAATAAACTAATTTGCTTACATTAATTCATTAATTTGTACCTTGAGAGGCCTGGGTCGATCTGGTTCCTTCCAGCGGAGGTACAATTGCCCAGCTATTGATAGTCCCACAAAAAACCAGTAACTGAAACTGAAGTAGTTAATAAGCTGGAAGACATCTTCTACAGTCAGATAAATGAGGGCCATAGTACACTGTTGGGAAAGAACATGAGTACCACGAAGAACTGTAAGTGATATATAGGTTTTTCAAGTTTTTTTGTTTGCTTTGTACATTAATGTCATCTTTCATGCCTGAGTGCTTTATATGATTATATACTTACAGACTTCACCCTTACAGAAATGGACTTTTGGGGTGGAAACATTTATTTCTGATTAGTCCTAGAGATGGGATTTTACTGAGATTTCCCCAGGTGGTGGGGACACAAGGATGATGTTTCTTGCAATTCACCAAAGACGGAAGTGAATGAAGTGCTGAATTTAGCACCAAAGTCCAGCTACCTAGCTACTGTCAAAGATACTTACAGGGGCAAAATACATTAAGCAAGTTTACCAGAGCATAAAGGCGTTCATAAACAGCTGGATTTTTACTATACATAGTTCAATCATATCCTGACAACTAAATAGCCTGAATGTATTATCTATTTGATTTGCTAACAAGAAGTCAAAGAAAATTTAAGATGGATCTTAGACTAGCTTGAGTCTTACCTTGTGCATGAGAAATGGAAGTCTGCAAACAACTGTACCCAACAGCAACAAAGCCAAAGTATTCAGTCACTTTATTCCTGTTCCAGTTTTCTTTATAGTTAGAGACTTTGTAGTTTGACTTACATTAAGAATTTTTAGGAATTATCAACCTAATGCAACTCTCCAGAGATGAATTAATTGTTAATTCATACAAGTGAAAGATCATTTAATGTAATATACAATACAGACCTTATCTGTCAATGAACTCCAACCCAAGTAAAAAAAATTCCATTTTGGATCTATTTCATATCCCAAACACTTCCATACAGCTTAAAAGCAGCAGCAGCAACTTACATTGAAGAGTAGTGCTGGTACAGGTGTGAACCTCCCTATATGGATCATGGACAATAGATCAGGGAGATGACCTTCCCGGGATCCTACAAAAAATAGCCTGTAAAGGACACAACAACAAGTAAATCTTGAGCCAAGGAAAGAAAGACAGCTGTGTAAAAATACGTTATGAGAACAACCTCAAATAAACCTGCATGTGTATTCAACTATTCTTGTACTGTATGTAGGTCTGTATAAGTAAATCTCTACACATTTAAAATAAAACAGTGCTAAAGGTAAACTTCTGTGATTACTGAAGTAGGTTTTCATTGTTATGAGGCAGAAACCATCCACAATTACAGCTGTATAACGTTAGTTAGACATTTTGGTACAATTTTAAGTATTGACATCAAGTTAGTAATTTTCATGACGTAACAATGAGAAATGATTTATGATCAGATCCTGAAGGAGGTGATTGTACATAAGAATTTCTATAAATAATTCTAACAATGTTCTAATTTTATCTATTGTATAATTTCAAAATAACATTTCTTTCCAGTAGGGGGGAGGTTAAATATGCATGTTAATGGACAAACAAGATTTTATAAGTATTATAAAAACTCGTTTGAAGCTTGTACTGGTCATGTCTGTAGTCAATGCATAGGAGAAAATTTCCACGACATCTCTGAAGCTTTAAAAAGATTGTCATACCAATTAAAACTTTTAAAGCTTCACACACAAGGTCATAAATTTAATACATTTTTAAGCTTTAAACATAGTATTTAAACAGGAAAACAAGAAAATTAAGTTATTAACTCCACAAGAAAACTGGAGAATAATCCAATTCTTGACCAAGGGCATGAAACACTGTGGTTGATTTCCTAGTATACAACATTTATTATACCTTACAATGTATTGTTCATATTGCTATGCAGTCACACTTTGCGAGTGGGATGGGGGGGAAACGGGAGAGACTAGTGATATGGAATATACAAACTAAAGTCTATTGAGGACAGTTATTTTATTGTGATATTCTTTAATGGCATGGACATTAAAAGTGTTCATTTATTTTTTGTGTGATAAACTAAGTTGGCCAAGAGTGCTTATGAACATCTTAAAACAGAACCAAAATGTATATTACCTAGAGGATGCTAAAATTGATGCATTAAGTCCACCAAAACATGAAACAGCTACAGCAACAGGAACCGTCCAACTGAAAATGCCGAACACCTGGTCAGCAAATGTCTAATGAATGAAGACAAGGGAAAAAATTAAAATTTTTGCAATGGCAGGACATAAATGGAACAGTAAAATTAAACCTGTTTTAATAAGATTTGTGTGAGAAAAAAACAGCATTTAACACATACATTAGTAATCTTCCACAGAGCTGTATAAATTGGCAGCCATTCCTTTCACCTATTTTAGTTATAGAGTCAACACAAAGTGAAGCTCAAGTCAGGCAATTTAGTTTGGGTTTACTGCTCAGTGAACCCAAGAAGTCTTTTCTTTAAGCAATTCACAAAGAATTATGCTCATAAATACAAAACAGATTTCTACGGCCTTGGCTACACTTGCGAGTTACAGCGCAATAAAGCCGCCCACAGCGCTGTACCTCACTTCCCGTCCACACTGGCAAGGCACATACAGCGCTGTATCTCCCTGGCTACAGTGCTGCAGGTACTCCACCTCCCCGAGAGGAATAANGCAGATACAGCGCTGCTTGTACTCCACCTCCCCGAGAGGAATAAGAGATGCAGCGTAGTGGCTACAACTCCCGGGTGTCAGTGTGAACGAGGAGTTAACTTGCTGCACTGTGATAATCCCCTTATCAAGTGGCCACTCTTCTCATTGTTGTGATCGGCTGGCTCCTGTATCAGAGAGAAAAAGCAAACATTTTGCTGTTTGCTTTGAGTGAGTGAATGAGAACCAGGGGGGACAGGGGGGTCGGAACTTGCAAGGCAGCGTGCTGACACACTCTCAGCACCCCAAAAACCACTCTCTCTCCCCCCACACTCCCTGTCACNTCAGGGGGAACGGGGCCGGAACTTGCAAGGCAGCGTGCTGACACACTCTCAGCACCCCAAAAACCACTCTCTCTCCCCCCACACTCCCTGTCACACTCCACCCCATCCCACCCCTTTTGAAAAACACGTTGCAGCCACATGAATGCTGGGATAGCTGCCCATAATGCAGCGCTCCCAATGCAGCTGCAAATGTGGCCACGCCAGTGCGCTGGCAGCTGGCAGTGTGGACAGACTGCAGCGCTTTCCCTACTCAGCTGTACGAAGGCGGGTTTAACTCACAGCGCTGTACAGCTGCAAGTGTAGCCATACCCTCAGTTGCTTTGGTTTCTCTGGCTCACCCACATAATATGCTGTGTGATACACCTTAATTATAAAAAGTCAATATAACAGAGTCGCTTCCAGAGGAACAAATAAATACAGCTCCAAGGGGAAAGACATACAATCTGAGATCCAAATAGGGAGGTGGTATTTCAGAAGGCAAAGCACAACTGAGGGAACTTCTCCCCAAAATCCTCCATCACATGAGCATTTCTATAAAGTTATTGTTCTCAGAGCCAGTCTATAATCCTTATTTTTCTTTTCCCTTCTACTCCCTCCCCCTATCCCCAAACCAGCACATTCTGTCCCCTAGGCAGCCCTTCCCCTTCTTTGAACCGCAGGGGCTTTGGTCCTACAACACTGTAGCTGCAGAGCAGCTGGTGTTCTGTTAGCCAGCATCAGCTTCCTCACTGCTGATGCTGCCAGACCACTTACATGACATTGCAGTGATCGCCAATACCAGTGACTCTGGAGCAAGATGGCCAGGCGCACAGGATTTCTTAGTAGGTGAATGAGCAAAAGCCTCCAGATGCCAATGCTCTGGAAACTATCATGCAAATATTTAATAGCAGAGTTTGCTAGAGGGTACGTTGGATAACGTTCTGTTCAGCATAATCTATTTCTCCCAGGTGAAGGAAATAGGATAAAATCTCTTAGAATATCAGGTCTCAAAATATTAAAAAAAAAAAAAAATCAAGTAGTTTAATATATAATGAAAGACAATTGCTTAGATACAGTAGTTTCTCTCCCCCTACCTGGGCCCTGTACCTTTAACTTTTCTCTTTTGGGGTATGTGCTAGGGGATGGAAGGGGAGCTATGCCATCCCACCCCCCCAAAAAAAATTCCCTTATCCTCCCAGAGTTGTGTTCAGCTGGGGGGAAGAAAGCTTCCATATTTGCAATGAAGGCTATCAATTAGGGCTGTTGATTCATCGCAGTTAACTCATGTGATTAACTCAAAAAAACTAATCACGATTAAAAAAATTAATCACAGTTTTAATCACACTGTTAATAGAATACCAATTGAAATTTATTATATTTTGGATGTTTTTCTACATTTTCATATATATTGTATTCTGTGTTGTAATTGAAATTAAAGCATATATTATTTTTGATTACAAATATTTGCACTGTAAAAATGATGAACAAAAGAAATAGTATTTTTCAATTCACCTCATACAAGTACTGTAGTGCAATCTCTTTGTCGTGAAAGTGCAATTTACAGGTGTAGATTTTTTTTTGTTACATAACTGCACTCAAAAACAAAACAATGTAAAACTTCAGAGCCTACAAGTCCACTCAGTCCTACTTCTTGTTCAGCCAATTGCTAAGACAAACAAGTTTGTTTACATTTACAAGATATAATACTGCCATCTTCTAATTTACAATGTCACCAGAAAGTGAGAACAGGCATTTACATGGCACTTTTGTAGCCGGCATTGCAAGGTATTTACGTGCCAGATTAGCTAAGCATTCACATGCCTCTTCATGCTTTGGCCACCATTCCAGAGGACATGCTTCCATGCTGATGACGCCTGTTAAAAAAATAATGTGTTAATTAAATTTGTGACTGAACTCCCTGGGGGAGAACTGTATGTCCCCTGCTGTTTTACCCACATTCTGCCATATATTTAATGTTATAGCAGTCTTGGATTATGACCCAGCACATTTTGTTCATTTTAAGAACACTTTCACTGCAGATTTCACAAAATGCAAAGAAGGTACCAATGTGAGATTTCTAAAGATAGCTACAATACTCGATCCAAGGTTTAAGAATCTGAAGTGCCTTCCAAAATCTGAGAGGGACGAGGTGTGGAGCATGCTTTCAGAAGTCTTAAAAGAGCAATACTCTGATGCGGAAACTACAGAACCCGAAACACCAAAAAAGAAAATCAACCTTCTGTTGGTGGCCTCTAACTCAAGATAATGAAAATGAACATGTGTTTGTCCGCATTGCTTTGGATTGTTATCGAGCAGAACCCGTCATCAGCATGGACACATGTCCCCTGGAATGGTAGTTGAAGCATGAAGGGACATCTGAATCTTTAGCACATCTGGCACATAAATATCTTGTGACACTGGCTACAACAGTGCCATGAGAACACCTCTTCTCACTTTCAGGTGACATTGTAAACAAGAAGCGGGCAGCATTATCTCCTGCAAATGTAAACAAAAACTTGTTTGTCTGAGCGGTTGGCTGAACAAGAAGTAGGACTGAGTGGACTTGTAGGCCCTAAGGTTTTACACTGTTTTGTTTTTGAGTGCAGTTTTTTTGTACATAAATCTACATTTGTAAATTCAACTTTCATGATAAAGAGATTGCACTACAGTACTTCTATTAGGTGAATTGAAACATACAATTTCTTTTGTTTTTTTACAGTGCAAATACTTATAATCAAAAATAAATATAAAGTGAGCACTGTATACTTTGTATTCTGTGTTGTAATTGAAATCAATATATTTGAAAATGTAGATAACATCCAAAAATCTTTAAATAAATGGTATTCTATTATTGTTTAACAATGCAATTAATCGCAATACATTTTTTTAATCGCTTGACAGTCCTACTATCAATTATTTCTTTGCTGAATTTTATCAAATGGCATGTTACTTCTATTATACCATTTTCTGGATCAAACTAGTAGAGCAGCTGCTTAGTGTCTTGCATTAAATCAATCAATTGCTGCACTAAATCATTCTACATCATTTACAGACTACGAATGCACACTTTTTTTTATATCTATAAAGGAAGAAACAGCTAGTTAGTATCCAAGTGACATTCGCAGCACACAACTAGTTGCAGAAGATATCAAGCTTCTTTGTTGTACATACAGTAGGTATTTTATATTTCTGTATTTGCATAGTACATATGTAGGTGTACATGGTCATCTAAACATTTCCAGTAATTCCTCCCCCAATTGTTTCTTAGCTTTCTTCTTCTTCAGCCTCAAGAGCAAGATACCAAATGGCAAGAGCTGCAAAAATTAGTCCCTGCTTCCTGCATGTTTTCTGTCTTTTCAGCCATAAATATTGATTTCAGGCCAACGGTGAACCACCAGCTGTTAGTATTTTGACCCCCACAATACACCTTTTTCAGATGGCTTTTCACTCATGAAACTATGGACTAAGCAGGTCACTCAAAATGGGTAAATATTCGGACAAAGACATCTGGAGTTAAAGGTGGCCTGAAATATTTCTAATTGGCTTCTCATCAACCACCACCTAAAGCAGCACAGAATGCTTCGTTTCCTATCTTCCTCAGATGACTCTAGACGCAAGTGATATCACATCATGGCCAAGGTATGTGCAGTTTAAAGAAATGTCACGAGGCCCAAGTTGGGCAAAATCTGAACTAGAGTTTCAGGTTTATTTTTCTTGTGAAAGGAAAGAAAAAACCCTAAAGTTTTCATGTGACTTAAATCCTTCAGCTACCAAAAACAGATCATTTTATAAACACAAAACAAAGCTTGCCTATCCTCGAGGACCCTGTCCACACTTCTAGACAGCAAAGTGCTTTCTCCAGCATTTAAGTAGTACAGCTAGTTTAAAGATCTGACCTGAATTCTGCTTACTGCATGTGATGACCTGCAGTATAAACCAGAATGTATTCCAAGTAATGCAACTCCCAGCAAATTTAATCGAGCATCAGCACAGGGGAATGTATTTCTTGATGTGATGTGCCAATGCAAAAATGTATTCATGCTTACAGAAATCTGCACCAACAGGTTAAAAGCTACTCAGGGCTTGACTACATGGTGGTGTAATACAGTCTGTGGGGGTGTGATTTCTAAAATGCACTAACATGCTGGACTTGAATTGATCCATGCAGACTTTGCTGGTAGTAGTACTACATTAAAACATACTAAGGGACCTTTAGTGTATACCAGAAAGGTCTTAATGCACAGCAACTTAGCGTGCTTTAAAAATCACACCCCCTTACAGCACGTTACCCCACTGTGTAGACAAGCCCTTAGTCAACTGTGTAGGTAAACTTAAAGTTGCCTTTCCTTCTTAAGTCTCCAGAAAAATTGTACACAGTGGCATAATTCCCTCATTATTAAGCAACTACAGAGGAAAAAGTGAATGCAAAAAAAAGAAGACATTTGCTTCTTTAAATGGTCAGATTAAATATAAACTATTGCCCCGAGGAGGCTCTAAAGAAAAAAATTTAACTTGACACCTCTTGCTCCTTCATATTACTCCACTTGTTAAAAAGTTCATCAAGATTATTCTTTGTAAATAGCCCTTTCATTCAAAATACAGAAATCCAGGCTTTATTCTGTACTGTTTGTGTCGATAACTGCTTTGATTTTTAATGGGGCCCTTTTTTGCATTTTCATCATTTTGTTTTTACCTTTTCCAAATAAATCCTAATTAAGGTTTCCTTTGTCAGCAAAAGATGGCTAACATGAACAGATTTAATCCACCCGAAGGGGCAAATAGTAAGGACAAAAGCCAATCAATAAAACTTGTAGGAAATGTGTAAAAAAACTTAGATAATGTATTACGGTGAACTTCAGAGTTCTCTCACTGCTTCCATGAGGGTGGAGAGAGACAGAGAGGATTCTGGCCTCAAAAAGGGAAAAAACAGCCTTCCAAATGTGAGCAATGAAAACTGACCATTGCAAGGACTCAACATATAGACTTCGTATTGCCCAGCCTCTGGCTCTCCCCTGTCAACATGGTTCTCTCTGTGTGGGAAGTACAAGTGCAAAGCTGAAGCTAATGTCGCTAAAGGCAACATTAATAGGACTGCAGCTATCTGCTGTCTCAGATTGGGGCTTTTTGCAAAGAGTGGTTTGTCCTCTTGCTGTCATCCAGAGACCCTAAGGCACAGAGCTGTCTGCAGAGGTCACTCTTGCATAGGAACATGCAACATTGGCTTTATATCTCCCCACCTACGTCATTTGGAATTTTCTGCCCTAAATTATTTGCTCCTTTCCTTCTTCGCCTCACAGAATGAACATACAGTGTGTAGACAAGAAATCCTCCATACTGAAACAGATCATGGCCCTGTAAAAAAGCAGTAGCATACAGGACGTCCACAAAGACTACACCCTTCAAAAGAAGAGAACTGCCTTTCTCTAAAGCCCAGAAGTATGATACCATATGCAAAGAAAGCAAAGCTATTTTGGAATTTACATAATCCAGCCTCGCAGAAGCTGTCATGAAAGTCTGCCAACTCAGGAGGGTAAGTCTACTTATCTGTCCTTTACAATGATTAATCAAAATAATTGTAAAATTTTCCTTATCCAATAGACTACCTATTGCTTGTCCATCAAAAAAGTCCTTGAGGAAAGGAGAATTATGCAAAGCTGATTATAGTCCATTATATCAGATCATAAAAATGAGCAGGAGGAAACAGAAGAGGATAAATAAAGGAACTGAATAGTGCAAACATTTGACTGCAAAAACTGGAGGCTATCAAGTATAACAATAGCTTGATACCATAGGAATAACATTCTCCAGCCTGGATTCAAATTGACTGGTGATTCCAGTGGGTATCTTTCTTGGTCTGCAAACATCCTACACATGGAGTATTGTAAACTTATAGGTGGCCTCTTTTGTATCATCAGATCCCTATGCCTACTGGAATTAAGACAAAGGCAGCTCAGAGAAAACAGGTCTCCTAAGGAAGAACGTGATGGCTGATGATCGAATAATGAAGGAATTTTGAAAGATTCTTCAGAACAAATAAACTGTGTCAAGAGATGAAAATTCTTACAGACAACTGTTGCAATAGAAGAATAAGAAATCTGGTCTCCAAAGTTGAGGAATCCAAAGACCAAATGAAATTAAGAGACTCCAAAATTTAAATCTGATGAAGGACATGATAAAAAACCTACACACCACTGCACAACTAGCTGTGGAACTCTCTTCCACAAGATGTCACGGAGGCAAAAAGCTTCCTAGGAGATTAGAGAGACATGATGGGTGAGGTAATATCTTTTATTGGATCAACTTCTGTTGGAGAGAGAGAGAGACAAGCTTTCAAACTTACAAAGAGCTCTTCAGTTCTTGGAAAACTTACTCAGAGTGTCACAGCTAAATACAAGATGGAACAGATTGTTTAGCATAAGTAGTTAACACATATTTCAAGGGACTATTCAAGATGAAGTGGCCTGTTAATATAGGTGATTTGACATTTATATGGATGATTAACAGCTAGAGTTACATTAGCTAGAGTTACAGAGATAGATGATAAATTTATAAATGATGTAAATTCATACGTTAGGATGTAAGTTAACCAACTTCAGTTAGGAAGAAATCCCCTTTCCCTCCCACCCAATAGGTAGGGTGTCTGACCATTATGGATTTTCCATCTTCTACTGAAGCATCTAGTACTGGCCAGTATAGGAGACAGGATACTGAATTAGGTGGACCATTGGTTCTATCTGGTAAGTCAAATTCTATTCTTGTAAGAAGGAATTAACAATGTTTCATACAGCTGAACAGACAGAAACACATTTAACGTGTGACAGGTTTTACATACTCAAGTCTGGAAAAAGCTCAGGCAAAGGTAATATAGTATCACTGTGCCAGATAAAATAGATTCAACATATACTAGATAAGGTTTTGAGGCTCATAAAATGAAACAGTACAATGAATAATCTGGCTCATAAAACCAGGCGGTCAATTATTTTCTGTAAAACCTCACTTGCTCAGTCTCGGAAAGAAGTAAAGAGTAATCTGGTGAAGATGCTACTCTTCAATATATTACCCTCCTAAGAAACACTTTATAGCACTATATTCAAGAGTGGGAAAAGTTATGATGCTCTTAGAAGGGAGAAACTGAGAGGTCTGGTGTTCACTTTAAGTGGGAGGGAACCGTTGTGTTATAATTTAAGAACTCTTAAGAAGCTCAGTTTGCTCTGCTAAGCATATCTTCCACAAGATATTTCAGCCAAATTAAGTTCTTCAAGTTTCTCAGTCACCTGAACTTTCTGGTTCAATTTTTATTTCCAGTGGTGCAAATTCAACAGACAAAGCATAGATGAAGAGCACCTATCAAATCTGTTTTCTGATTCCATAGTTGCAGTGGATAAGTCTGCCTGGTTTCTTTGTTACTTCCAAGACAAAATGCACTTTTTAGTTCATAAATTCATGTTTATAAAATCATCTTTCACTTCCACAGGAAGACTCAATTTCTTACAACTTCTGTCGTAAATTATTCTGTAAACCAGCCGATATTATCTTCAAGGTTGTGCTATATTTTCCTTTGACAAATGATAAAAGAATCCCTACACAGTTACTCAGGGCAGTAAAATTGTATGGAGGTGCAACAAAACCGGCCACAGGAGAAAAACATTATATTTGTATTTTATGGGGGGCTTTGGAAGGAGGGGCAGAGAAATACTAGAACAGGGATCAAAAACAACAACATCAAGTGCAATGTCATGAGAAAAAGGATTAGAGACTGTTTTCCATTATAGGCATGATTACTTGTATGACGTATCCTCGATTAGTAAATGAGTCATGGAGCTCTCATGTGAGAGCTGACCAACTCCATTTTACCTACCACTGCTTCTGGTGAATGTTCAAGTTCATTTTTACAGACATGTGAAGCAGTAGTGACAAGGGAAAGAATGGAGCATTTGAGGGAATATACAGAGGGTGACAGAAGGGCCTACCTGGAGACAGCTATTACAGAAGCATTTAGTCCGCCATAACAGGAGAAAGCCAACATTATGGGAATGATCCACTGCATAAATCTCAGGGTTTCTTCTGAGAAAGTCTGAAGAGCAAGAAGCATTAAGATTAAATCATCATCCTCATTATGATCTGACAAGTCCTGAACTAGAACTGTTTCTATAGCCAGAAAACAGTAAAAGAAATAAATGGATTATAAATCACTTCCGTTATGGACAATGCCTCCCTCCCAACTATCATACTATATATAGACACACCTGTATTTGTTCCCCTCACTAGCAACCTTAATTCTGAATTTTGTTTTAAGATCACCTTAATGAAAGTACAGAAGCCAGGAGCTTCTAGCTGTGCATTTTACAGCTGAATTGCTAGCATTTTTTTCTGACTGAAGTGTTATGACAAATTAATCCCAGAAGAATGATCACAAAATTAAACACTGAAAAAATCTACTTTGTTAAACAACACAAAAGCCCGATTTACTAAATTTATTTTTCCTGCAGCGAGAAAGTTAGTTTGGCTTCTTGACTTTAACAGCTGGACTCAACATCTGAACAGGATTTGCAAGACTACTACTTTGCCCCCTGAAATAACAGTTCTGTACAAACAGTTCTATTTAAAGAAGTCTGACTGGAAGCAGAGAGAACTCCCCCAATAAAATGTTGCCACAAAACAAAATTCACAGGGTACTTCCTTGTTTTAGGATCAGTCCCATGTTCAGTAAGCGAGGGTTGCAGGAATATAAGAGAGTCCTACATTTATTTTAGGAATGTCAACACAAGGACTTTGTCTTCACAACATTCAGTTTGCATTGTAACAAGATGACAAAGATCACCAGACACTGACAGTGCAACGAATCATGATGCAACACTAACAGTTCCAAAACACCACTGTCCTAAAAGCATAATTGGAAATAGATGTCAGCCTTTCCTGAATTCAGAACTCATGCGAAACTAAAGACCAAAGATGATAGTCTGCACAAGACTGAAAACTTCTGCAGTGCCAGTTTGTGTAGCTCATTTCAGGTTTGTCTCACACATGAGTGAGCTCTTCCTGGTTCCATTTATACAGGTTCTACAGCACCTTTCAGTAATACATTAAGTAACTAACATCTCCCCTGTGGGCTTGTTCTTGCTCATCCTCTCCCCAGAGAGAGAAAAGTGTGTGCAGTATAGCATTTTGTTTTGGATTCCCCCTGCCAGCCTAGGTCTGTGCACTGGAAGGCAGAGGCAGGGAAGAGAAAGATCTGGCATGAGAATGTAGAACAGTTTTCCCCCTTTTAGCTTCCTGACCTTTGAGAATTGTTTCCTAAAGGAAATAAGGAAACTGACTCATGGTAACCTCATTTGCAAGTAGGAAAGCTGCACGTGCAAAAGACCCGAACAAAACAAAACTGCTGAGTGCATAATATTCTGTGCCACTCACAAAAAGCTTGTTTGTCTAAACAAAAACACTGGTGAGGTCTGTTCAATTTGATCAAATAAATTCAAGTAACCTGCGCTAAAGTAGTGACTACATCAACTGGAAATGTAATGGGGTACCCTAATTTCTGGTGGTGCAATAGAAAGCAGTTTGTCAGGTTGTGCTATGTTTTTAAAGTGTCTTTCCACTCTGCTTTCAGTGATAATCCTGCTGTCTGGCCCCCACTGCAACCCACATTGCTCCCCTTAAATCATTTGAGATGGAAAATATCTCCTCCCTTTTCCCAGGGACAGAAGGTGCTGCTGCAGTGCAAGGTACAGGGTGGAATCTTTTCTTCATCTTTCAACCACTCGATTAGATCTTAAATAACCGAAATCATGCATGGCATATAGTCCACTGCATGGATATGCTCTTCTGGATATACCCCAGCCTCTTTGGCCGGATCTACACTAAAAAAATTGCATACCCACTTTCCAGCAGTGCAGCTACTCAGATCAGAAATTCAAGACAGTGGTGAAAATGCTTGTGCTTTATCTACACTAGAGCTTACACTGCTCCTAACCCTAGTGTCGGAGCTGCAACAAGGCTGGAAACGGGTACAATTTCTGCAGAATAGGCAAGGACAAAATGTGTTCCCTCAAAATTATACTAACATGCCAATCCTTCTCCCCAGATCTGACTCAACCCCTTGATCTCACACCTCCTGTTCGGTGTGTCTACACTCACACGCTTTGTAGCTATAAAGCACCACCAGTGCAGCTTCAGTGGAAGCTGTAACAGACAGGGACTAGGTTTGAGGATTGTGGTAAAGATGCCTGAGCCCCATCTATACTATAGTTTCCATGACTGTTTACACTGGTGAAGCTGCACAGGCAGTGAATTACCTCTCGAAAGTTTGCAAGTACAAATGCAGTCTTCAAGGGCTAAAGTAACAGCAATATTTCTATTTACACAGCCCCAAAGGTGTGCTAGTGATTTCAGTGCTGAAAATGAGAAGAGATGAGGGACCTACCAATTAACAAGTAAGAACCGGTAAAAAGATCCATAACTCAAATTGAGTGAACTCTTTCAATATGCCTATTGTGACATTGTGCAGTCTATATGGTTTTATAAAAATATGGTAAGTGAATATAATGTAACTGGGATATTCTTCATGCAAAAGGTCTCTTGTAAGGTATCATTACAAAGCTTATAATCTACTGAGTGTGATCATCCTATTTGTATAAATGTACCACTCTTGTATCTAAAACTAGAAATATAAAATATAACTCTGAGGGCCTATTGTAATTATGCAAAGTGTGGGCCATTAATGGTGGTTTGGAATCTTGATGACTCCCATTAACCAGAGCCATTGTCTGCAGATGGCTGTATTTACCTGTGAGTCTTCCTGTATATGTGTGTGCTGGCAAGTGAGTAATGAAGCCTTGCAGTGACATGTGATCATGTCACCTGAACTGGAATCCATCTTTAACCTGGTGCTTTTCCAGTGAGGGGTGGGGGAACCCAGAGGGACAAAGGATTCCCGCCTTATGCAAAAGATATATAAAGGGGTGGAAGAGAACAGAGGGGGAGAGGAGCCATCATGAAGAATCCCCTAGCTATCACCTGAGCTGGAACAAGAGCTGTACCAGGGGAAAGAATTGTGCCCAGGCCTGGAAGGTGTCCAGTCTGAGAAAAAACTTACTGAAGCATCTCTGAGGGTGAGATTATCTGTATTCAGTTTGATTAGACATAGATTTGCGCATTTTATTTTATTTTGCTTGGTAACTTACTTTGTTCTGTCTGTTACTACTTGGAACCACTTAAATCCTACTTTCTGTATTTAATAAAATCACTTTCTACTTATTAATTAACTCAGAGTATGTATTAATACCTGGGGGAGCAAACAACTGTGCATATCTCTCTATCAGTGTTATAGAGGGCGAACAATTTATGAGTTTACCCTGCATAAGCTTTATACAGGGTAAAACGGATTTATTTGGGTTTAGACCCCATGGGGAGTTGGGCATCTGAGTGCTAAAAACAAGCACACTTCTGTGAGCTGTTTTCAGGTAAACCTGCAGCTTTGGGACAGGTAATTCAGACCCTGGGTCTGTGTTAGAGCAGACGGAAGTGTCTGGCTCAGCAAAACAGGATGCTGAAGTCCTGAGCTGGCAGGGAAAACAGGAATAGAAGTAGTCTTGACACACCAGGTGGCAGCTCTCAGGGGGGTTTCTGTGATCCAACCTGTCACACCTATATCCAACAATCAATGTTGCATATCAAAGAAATTCTAATCAGGTTTTAAGTCAGAAAAGTACAAGATTCATAAGCAGATATGCAACCTTTTTAAAAATACCCTTAGCAAAATAGCTTTTGTTCTCCAAATGTATTACTTCCATATATTCCACTGAGAGATCATGTGCTCTTCACTGTGTGACAGGAACTCATTTCAGAGAAGCTCACCACTGGGAAGGCATGTGCATGTGCCTCTGTTCATGGATTTTAGAACCAACATTGTAAGTCCTCAACTGTCCCTCAGTTCTTCTCTAACTTCAGGCACATTCCTTTCTCTCCTCTACTTTGGAGAGTTAAAGTGAGTGGTCTGAATCTGCAGAGGCAATACATTTGGAGAACAACTTGAGTCAATAAGCAACCTCTTCTTCATGACACTGTTTCTACAAATACTCACAGTTAGACTAGAAAACAGTGGCAAGCCTCAGCAAGACGGCAGAGTATGAATAACTGAAATGATAGTGAAAACACGGCTCTCCTGAACGACAACCTAGTCTGATCTGACTCTGTATTGGGAAACAAGAGAGAATATGCTTTGTGAAGGTATGAATAAAGCTTCAGGTAGCAGCATTGCAAATCTCAACAACCAGCACATGACAAATTGATACTGCAGAAGTTATTACTCCCCTGGTGAAAAGGGCTGTAGGTCCTTCTGGTACAAGAAGCACACTGTATCTGAAAGCAGCGACCCATTACTGCCTCTAACGATAAGTTCTTAAATTAACAGGTGCAGAAGATGCCTTCCTCCCAAACTGGTCTTTTTGGAAGATATCAACACAACCAAAGAAAGTGGGTTGGATGCTAGCTGGCAAAGTCAATCAGGCTCCCAGTTTTCCACTGCAAGAGAAGCTGGCAGTGACAGGCTTAAGCACCCAAGAACAGTAATAGCCAAATGCAGAAGATGGGCCTAGAAAAGCAATCATCATGGAAAGGGAACTTCAGAAATTGTAAACCCAAAAGGATAACTGCTAGGATACACAGCCTTTCCCTTCTGGACCTCCCCCAGATCCATGTTCCCATTTAATATGAGGGAAAGGCAGCTCTGAGAAAAGCATGTCTATTCCAGGGATCTCATCACATTGGTTATATGACCCATCAACCTTGGACTCATAGGACCAGACGCAAAGATTCTGCATAAGTGAACATCTTCACTCTCCCACATCCAAGGGGAAGGCCATATGGCTCCTGGAAAGAGGAGAGGGCAAAGGACTGTTTTGTTTACTTTGCAAATTATTGTTGCCCTAGAAGGGGAATACTGACTTGAAGGAGGGGAGGGGAAATCCCTAAACTACCCAAGCATGAAAGAAAACTGAGGGACTGATGTTTGTCATCTGAGCCATGGCCACACCTAGCAAAGAGGTAGTAAGCTGAAATGCTTACAGCCACTATGCTTCCTCTTCTTAGAAGCAGACACAGCACCCCAAATTCTTAGAAGACCTGGCTGCTCTACTCACAAGCAAGAACCCAAAGACTCTCTAATGGATGCAATAACTTCTACAGCTGGGCTCAAACCCAAAGAGCCATCCAGCACCATCCGACTATTCAGACCTGTTAGATCAAAGGATTTCTTAGGCATAACTACATAACTGATAACTACATAGCCATATCCCTAACCTGACCTCTTTCCCCCATCTGTCAAATCAGAAAGAATCTAACCATTAGACAGAGTCCAAATAACAAAAATAAGGAAAAATCTAAGTACAAACATACTACTAGATAAATACATACAACTAAAATATTGTAATACCTAACCCAACACCAATTCTGATACAGGGAGAGTACTGGGTTCTGCGTCCAAGGGGCAGTTGGGTGGTTTTTTAATACCTCTGAAATAGATTCCATCACTGCGTGGCAGTGGGGATCTGTAGAAGCAGTGTCATGAAGGAGAAAGCCAAGTATATGCTTAGAATTATGAAGTCAGAAAAGACCCTGAACCTGGAATAAGATGCTGGCCATATACTGAATGGAAAGATGTTATGACTTCCTAGTACATGTGCACACTGTAGACAGCAGAGTCCCAAATAAATTGGTAGAAACTAAAACACTCTAAAAATTAGAGATTTACTGGCAGGGAAAGGTGACATAGAAGTTCACAACCACTGTCTAAAAGATGCGTGGGTGCTGCTGCACCCCATGGCTTGAAGTAGTAAAAACAACCCAAATATATGGTTTCCGTCTTCAGCACCCCCACTAAAAAATTTTTCCAGCACCACTGAAAAGGTGTGCTCATTCTGTAGAGTAATAATTAGTTTGTATACGTAAAAATGAACAGTAGCAAGGACTCTAGTACATAATTGAAGCTGAAATGGAAGACCAGAGTTGAAACCATATCTGTGACAGTTTGCAAGCAACTTTTGACAAATGAGGTGCATTTAGGATTGGCAAACTCCCTGGAGAAAAACTGCAGAGCTATAAATCTAAAAAAAAAAAAAAGATCTTATATCAGGGATTAGGATGGGGAGAAAGGACAAATTTGCCAGACACTAACACAAGGACTAAGCCTAGTAACCAGAGGCTGACGACATATATGAAAGGAGGAATCCTTCATCAATTAGGTCTAAAGCTATACTCTGCTGAAGCCACTCCTTCAGCTCCCAGTTACTGAGAAGAGCAGTATGGTGGATTCCCACACCAAGATGCTATGTCTGGATCCAGCCTCTGGCTAGTATGTGTCAGATTTGAAGCCCTCCCATTCCAGCTTTGGCTGCTGAAAAGGGAAACTGGTCTTATTTCCTTCACCCCAAAGCCTCCTGACTGACGACAATGGGGAAAGCGACTCTATTCCCAGCTTCAATCTTTCAGGGCCTTCTCCCCACCGTGAACAGCATCAATGCCTACTTTGGATACTGTTCACAATGTTCCTAAGTAGTGGCAGAGTGAGATGAACATTAGCAGTTTCACTGCTGCCCTGTAAACATCACTGCATATGGTTAGGATAACTTCAGCCTTTTACCCCAGCATCAAAACTTTCCTTTGTCTACAGTGTGTTCTAATGTGCAATGCATTAGACAGGAAACCCTAACCTGCCCAGTCTTGAGTATCACCATTGCACATAAAATGCAGATATTTTTACATTCAGTAAATCACTGTGTCAAGATCCACTAAATCAAATATAGATGAGTAGAAATGGAAACTACTTAGTGGTTGCTTTTGAAAAGAAATACTGTGAAAATAGAATTAGAATCCAACTTCCAAGTCACAATTAGAAGACACTGTACCATTTTACACTGTACCATTTTCCAGGCCAATGGGGGCTGCAGGAAGCGGCGCGGGCCAGGCCACCTCTTCCTGCAGCCCCCATTGGCCTGGAACGGCGAGCCCCAGCCAGTGGGAGCTGCGATCGGCTGAACCTGCGGACGCTGTAGGTAAACAAACCAGCCCGGCCCGCCAGCAGCTTTCCGTGACGGGCCACGGGCCAAAGTTTGCTGATCCCGGATATAGAGGATATATTGTATCTGTAAGACATTATATTATGGAGAATGGGTGAATTACTAAATAAAACTTAGGGTACTTTAAAAAAAATAACCACACAAATGAGCAACCAATCCTCCAAATTCAAGATTTTTTTTTCAATTTTGTACTTCTGTTTTACAGAAGAATTGTAGGAATTGATGCAATTTTAGTAGGGCTAGGAAACAATGAGTGATAAAACATAGAGAGAGAAGTACAAATATTAGCATGGCTAAATTGCAACATCTCTATTTGCAAACAAACAACAAAGCTACTTCACATTGAAGACAGATTAATTAGTGGCTCAGTACAACATTTTTCAAACACATTTCAAGTTATTAAGGACTATAGCATAAGAATGACTAAGAACATGCTAAGTATTAATGATTCCTATTATTATTCTTTAAATACCTCAAGGAGCATACACCTAGTCAGAATCTTTGCAAAATATGCCAGTGGCTTGGATTAGGTGCTGGTTTTAAATAAGATTGCTATTAAGTTAAAAGAAACCAATACACAGTATGCTCATTCACAATATTTGTGTTTAAGACTAGATTTAAGTATTTAGGATAAATTATTCAATTGGTCTCCCCTTCTAGATTTAGGGGAAATATACATGGCACAGGAAGGGACATGAGTAACCAGGGACTTTACCTACAATGTTCACAAGTAGTAAATCTATCCCTAAAATATGAAGTTTTGGCAATACAGCAGTATGGTATATATTTGACTTACCACCGCCACAGCATCACTAGAAAGAACAGCATTGATATCCAGCACCGTATAGTAAGCTATGTTGGTCAAAATATAGATAACAGTCACAATGGGCATAGAAACTGCAATAGCCAGTGGCAGATTCCTGATGAAACAAAAACAGCAAATAGGCTTGGGAAAATTCTAGGTTTTTTAAAAAGATATCGTTTCAACAGATATCAATATTTATTTTTAAGCATTTTTAAACTGTTTATCTATTTACATGTCTACAAAATGATGGGTTAATTTTTTTCCCCTATTTTAAAATAGATTTAAATTTTCACAGTTGCAGAAAATTATGGGGGAAATCAGACAATAATTACACTAAAAACAGATTCAAAAAGTTAACGCTTTATAACTGTTAAAAAACAAACTGTCAACATCACATGTTAAAGTAATATCCTTAAATGAAACTCTAATAAGGTCTAAGTAGCATTTTCCTTACTTTGCCTATCTGTCAATGTCAGATATCAATGGAAATATCTAAGTTATTTAGAGCTAGACTAAGCAGAAACATTTATCAAATGTAATCAAACTGAATGCAAGCTCTTCCTCGTTCCAAAACCTCCTGTCAAAACAAAACAAAGTTTTGAAAAAATTGTCACTCGTTCAGGGTGGCAAAGCCAGCAAACTGGATCAATTTGTAGAGAGTGACAAACTCCAAGTCAGCCTCTTGCATTTGTTGGATTTAATATTTTAAAGAGTCCTTTACCTTTTAAAAAATAATTTAGCATAGAGTAAGTATTTTTTCATTATTGACTTAATGACACTAAAAAGGGATTCAACACCATTACAATGTCATCACTATCATAAAGTTAAATTGCTGTGGCAAAATGTCAGTGCAATACAAAAGTAATTAAAAACTCTAACTAACAGACCATGATTCTTGGGACTGTTCTCCTAGATAGTGACTAATGCAACACTCATGGTTCAAAGATCTGAGCATCCTACTGGTTAGTGCCTGAGATCCATCCAGAGAGCAATTACTTACTTTAAATACCAGTTTAAGCTACAGTTCACGGCTCATTTCTAAGCAGTCAGAACACTGCTCAAGCTCCTAAATACTTCTGGCTCCTCTCCTGTGGGGACTTCACTGTAACATATGATGCAGATGACAGCAACAGAACCAAGTAGACTCCAGTGAGACCGTGTCTATCTAGCACCTTAATAAAGCTGAATTGTTAAGCTGAGTCAAGTGGTGGAGCCTCCAGGAGGAATTAGACAAGCAGCTCCTCTGGGACGGGAGACAGGCCTGCAGAGAGACACTGGGATGATTGGTACTTGCTGATCCTAGCTGTAAGAGGGGTCTGGTGGATGAGTGAGGTGATGTGGCCAAGGTACTGTTACCTGTAGGACATTCAGATTAGTGGGTGGGAAGGGAGTTGGATGGACTGCTGCCAAAAAAAAATATTTGGGGGAGGGATAGCTCAGTGGTTTGAGCATTGGCCTGCTAAACCCAAGGTTGTGAGTTCAATCCTTACGGGGGCCACTTAGGGATCTGGGGCAAAATCAGTACTTGGTCCTGCTAGTGAAGGCAGGGGGGCTGGACTCGATGACCTTTCGGGGTCCCTTCCAGCTCTATGAGATAGGTATATCTCACTTTATTTTATTTTTTTTAGTTTAATGATGTGAAACAAGAACAAAAGGAAAGTGCCAGCTCCGCAGAGAAGAAAGGAGAGAAAAATATATTATAACTACATTCTTCTCAGCAATAGCAATAATTTTCATTGCACCAAAGATTAACCAATATAATTATATCCCACCACACTCTTGGAGAACAAGGAACACAAGGGTCATTCCTGAAATATATATTACTAATAGACATTTAGTAACAATCTAGTACCCTAGTGTGATGGGGCGGCTGCCTCACATAGACAGAAGAAGGGTTAAAGCAGCCTTGGGGAGGCTGCGCAGAACCCAGCCAATTAGAAGAGGGCTTTTTGAGCCAGCCAATAGGGAGAAGGCTTAGTGGAGCAGCCAATCAGGGTCAGGGCTGGCCCACATAAGAAGGGCTGCTAAGCAGAACAGAGGCAGTCTCTGCTGGGAGGGCAAGGGAGGAGGACTGGCTGCCCTGTAGGAGGGTTGAGAGAGAGAGCACCACGGACAGAGCAATGCTGGGCAGGGTCAGGGGAGCAAGAGGGAGCTCCAACCTGATGGCTGCCAGACTGAGGCCCTGATACAAGGGCGGAGAAGGTGCTAGGGTTGCGGGGAAGTGGCCCAGGGAAACAGATGGTGGAGTAGGAGGAGGAGGGGCAGTACGTGGCTGCTGGCTAGAGTGTCCCTGGTCCGGGACCCGGAGTAGCGGGTGGGCCCGGGTCCTCCTCCACTTGCCACCAAGGGGAGTGGCCAGTGCATGCAATGCAGTTTGCCACTGAGTTGAGTGGCTAGACCAGAGACTGCAGTTTGCCACAGAGGTGAGTGGCTGGACTGAGCACTGTCAAGTCCCCCAGAACGGGGGAGAGAACTGAGTGGGGCACAGCCGGAGGGCTGTGTCCAGAAGGACACGCCGCAGTCCGGGGAGCAACTTGGGTCCTAGAGGTGGAGGCGAGAATGACGACAGGCGAGACACTACTAGATGAGGGCATGCTGGTGAAACGAGAGCTAATTCCCAGGATGGCCAGCAGGAGGCACTTTGGTGGTGAGGCCTGCCCCATTACACCCAGGCAGGACATGGAAAACAGACAGATGAGGCGCCGTTTAAAAAAAAAAAAAATCAAACACAAAACTATAGAGGGGTATTCATCTTCCCCCATTAATCCCCTAAAAAGTCTATGAATGCAGAAGGTGGAAGAATCAGGGTATTTTCAAAACTAGAAAGAACATTCAAATCCAAACCTCAATGTCTGATACAACTTTAAGCCCTAGTTCTTTGACAAGAGAATGTAAAATACTCTATGTGGCTTCCCTGTGAGTATCCTAAATATTAATCAAAGGTTGCATACTATCTCTCACATGACTGCCTTCCTACACCTTGACCTGAAATTCACAAAGGCATGGCTAAAAGGGAATGCTAGAATAGGAAAAATTATCTGCTTACCTGAAAATTTCCATTGTGCAAGTAATAAGGTCCACAGATCCATTACCATGAGTACTTCAGCCTGCGTGCAGCTTTGGGGCAGGATCAGACCTGTCATTCCCTAGCATCAGATGAATGCACCACCTCCTGAAATTCCCTCCAGTTGAGAAATTCCACAGCCAAGATAATTCAAAGCTACTTTTTTAATTAGAGATTGTGTTAAATATACTTTGAGGAAATACACAAATTTCTCCTACGGCAGTGCATGGTATATTCTACCTAATCACAACAAACCCAAATACTGGGCTGTCAGTTTCCATCTGTATTGTGGATGATTCATTTGTCTCCAGAGTGAGCTGAATCGGTGGATCTTATTACACAGAAAGATAATTTTCAGCTAAGCACAGACACATTTTTCTATTCTTCTTCATGCTAAGGTCTACAAATTAGAGCTGTCGATTAATCACAGTTAACTCATGCAATTAACTCAAAAAAACTAATCACGATTAAAAAAATTAATCGCAATTAATCGCAGTTTTAATCGCACTGTTAAACAATAGAATACCAATTGAAATGTATTATATTTTGGATGTTTTTCTACATTTTCATATATATTGATTTCAATTACAACACAGAATACAAGGTGTATATTTTTATTACAAATATTTGCACTGTAAAAATGATAAACAAAAGAAATAGTATTTTTCAATTCACCTCATACAAGTACTGGAGTACAATCTTTGTCGTGAAAGTGCAACTTACAAATGTAGATTTTTTTGTTACACAACTGCGCTCAAAAACAAAACAATGTAAAACTTCAGAGCCCACAAGTCCACTCAGTCCTACTTCTTGTTCAGCCAATCGCTAAGACAAACAAGTTTGTTTACATTTACAGGAGATAATGCTGCCTGCTTCTTATTTACAATGTCACCAGAAAGTGAGAACAGGTATTTGCATGGCACTTTTGTAGCCGGCATTGCAAGGTATTTACGTGCCAGATATGCTAAACATTCATATGCCCCTTCATGCTTCGGCCACCACTTCAGAGGACATGCTTCCATGTTGATGATGCTCGTTAAAAAAAATAATGCATTAATTAAATTTGTGACTGAACTCCTTGGGGGAAAATTTTATGTCCCCTGCTCTGTTTTACCTGCATTCTGCCATATATTTCATGTTATAGCAGTCTCGGATTATGACCCAGCACATGTTGTTCATTTTAAGAACACTTTCACTGCAGATTTTACAAAACGCAAAGAAGGTACCAATGTGAGATTTCTAAGATGAACTGTCCCAGTCTTTAATCTCTCCTCATACAGAAGCTGTTTCATATCTGGCAAGCAATGGAAAAGTTGGCCAGACAGTGAGGGACCCTGATAAGCTTTACAAGGTATCATTCCCTGCCTCATGCTCCAAGTCGTGACACAGAGGCTGCAGGTCACTTTATTTACTGTTTCCAGCTGCAGAGAAGCTGATCACCAGCCCACCAAACTGACTTACCATGAATGAGATATTTCTGCATGTAGGAGCCACTCTGCTAATCCAACTTTGCCAAATGTGTTTTGATGTTCATCTCCCCTTTAGTGGGTAGTACACACAGACAGAAAACTTCGCTCCACCCAGGATGGGAGAATCTCTCTCTGGAGTAGGGTTGATTGTGTTCTTCCCAGTTATCAATCAGAGATGTTGATTGACATGACCTCTAAACAGGTCTGTTACCAATGGAAGGAGCAGTGCTCTGAGACATCAGTGAATTATTATGCTTCAGGTGGATGCTTTGCTCTCTTTCTAGTACCCATTCTCTGAACTAAATCAGGGAATGGTACAAAAAACACCCCAAAACCAACAACCCTAATTCTCTGCATTCACCAGTTGTGGGAGCAAAGAATATACAATGGGAAGTAGATCTCTAGCTCTCATGCTCATCCCATGAATGAGATAGGGCAAGATGCAGAAGGAGTACCCAGAATTAGTGGACAGGTATCATATCAACTCTGGATCACTGAGGCATGCCTGCACTTGAAATCAGAATTCCCAATAGGCTTAGATAAAAAATGGATTTTTGATCTGAGACACCACTTGTTTTCCATTATGGCAATCATCTATTACAAGTCTTCTGAGATGAGACCTTTTCCCTGATGCTATTTATCATCTGTCCGAGCCTATAACTGACTTCCTTAGTGTCATTCATTTCTTGAATCCAAGATACTCCAGAAACCGTACCACTCTGTTTCAGCTTCCTCTCTCTACAGAACCCCAATCAGAAAAACAGTCCAGAAAGAGAAGCAAATTTCCTTTTTCCCTAAAGCCTATATTATTGCTATCCTGGAGAGACCCTGAGAACACATGTAAGATGGTAATGGGTGAAGTTGGGAAAAGAAAAAAAGGCTGCCATCCATCTGCAAAACATAAGAACTGTCCAAGGACCTAAAATGGGATTGTCCTTATTTGTCACTCCTCCCCAACATGGACCCCTTCTGGGTGTCTCAAGAGAGGTACTGATCTGGGGGTCAACAATGGGCTCCCATAAACTCGACCCCTTTGCTGCATGAGATCCACATGGGGCAGATGGGTCTGTTTCCCCTGGAGGTCTCAGCATAGGATATGAATAAGGGTCCCTGGGGGGGATGTTATAGAGGTGGCAGCAGAGGGTGAGAGTTGGGCCCAAATGCCCCTTACTGCATTCTGGCATTAGCAGGGTGTTGTGTCCAGTACCCTCCACCTGACCTGAGGGGTAGGAGGGATTCAGCTCTGCAGTCAGAGGTATGGCTGCCAGTGTGATCTATATAGGGATTTAGGCATGATCCTCCATTTGGCATGCTGTCTTTCTGGCTTCACTGCCCCTCATGTAGCTAGGGGAAGAGAGGCTGCTTGCCACCGGAGCCTGTTTTTTTCCATTTCTATGTGCCTCCTTTCCTGCCAGGAGAGGGGGCTGAGGCAATCCAGTCTGGCCTTGGCTGTATTTTGCCCAGCAAAGTTAGCATCTCTAATCCAACCTGGCTCCTTTCCTGCCCAGGGAAAGTTAATAGTGGTGACCTTGCCTAGGCTAAGCTGCGAAGGACATTGCATTCTGCCCACAGAACTGGACCAAGCTCCCCAGTGAGACAGGCCTTTCATTTTGCCTTTTCCTCAGCTTAGCTCTGCTGCTAAAGCCTGCAGGGGCATCAGCCAC
Organism: Platysternon megacephalum; assembly: GCA_003942145.1. NCBI lineage: Eukaryota > Metazoa > Chordata > Testudines > Platysternidae > Platysternon > Platysternon megacephalum. Next base: position 1,200,509 of record QXTE01000322.1, on the reverse strand, counting down.
TGCAAACACCTCAGAAGGGGAAGCAGAGCTGAGGGGACTTTCCCCCAAAATCAAATGCAGTTCTAGGACATGGCTGGGAATTAGACAGACACAGAGTGACAGAGATTCAAACAATTCAGAATTAAGAATTTTCATCAGAAAAGCTCTGCAGCAAGGTGGTCTGGTTGAACCTGCCCAGCACCATGGAAGCGGGGGGGGAGGGGGAAATGGAGAAACTTTAGGAGGAAGGACATTCTCCTGTTGCCAGTGACAGAGAGGTCTGGTTCTGCCCCCTAACTGCAAGCAGCCTGAAGTACCCATTGTAATGGATCTGTGGACCTTAGCATGTAATGCAGACATGTCACCTAATGAAACAAAAAAGCTGGAATGGCTCTTCAAGGGCATTAATCTTCAAGAAAAAAAAAAAAAAGCCCAGGGACCTTTTCACATGTAATTGTGGACTAGAACTTTCACAGGACAAGCATGAGACAGGATGATTATGGAAAAATTCTACCATACTCTGAAAGGAATTTCAGGAGACCAAAACACCTCCTTATTCTTTTGAGCATCAGTATAATATGGGCAACTAGAATTTGAAGCTTGCTTTATGAGTGAGAGTCACTGCCAGGAATAAAGCCTGCTGCATTAGAAACTTGAGCTTATGAATAACAAATAGATGTAAAGGAGGTTTTATTATCTTAATTAAATGTTCCTAGCAGAAAGCTTGTTTTTACATGAAATCCAATAGAAAAAAGTTACTTAACTGTTAACACAGCAGAATATTCTCTGCCAACAGATGCAGAAAGACAAGATGACTAACATAAGCACAGTGTTAAATCTCTTATGGGTAGGTGTACAACACTCGCTAGCAAAGCGGTTAAAAAGAGACATTGTCAACCTGAAATCTAGTCAGTTAAAAGAGATGGTTGCTAATTGTCATTTTGCAACAACAATTCTTAAAGGAAAACGTGTCTCTCCTTTGCTGTGTGAAAGCTCAAACAGGGCAAACTGACTAATAATGCATAAAGCAAGCCAGCTGGGGAAAAAAGGAAACCTCTCTCTCTCTCTCTCTCTCTCTCTATCTTTCAGCTATAGCAATCTTAGCTGTTACTTGTAATAGGTAAAAATTGTCAGACAGATGTGAATTTTACATTAACCATTTATGTTTAAAGACTGAGCTACACAATTAACTGACTGGTCAGGCGCACATTTGCAGCATTCACCTGTGCGTGGGGATTATGTTTTGAGACTTTGAAACTGTCATGGCAATTGCACAGATAAAAATATTGTGTGCACCATTTACACTGCAATATTACAGTCTATTTGTAAAGAATTATCCATGATACGTAACTGCAAAGTAAAGATGGCTATTCAACTAGTATGCTGTAGTCATCAAGGCTTCCTTACTTTTAAAGTGTTTCAGCCGTTAATAAACCTTACGCTTAATAATCCTGTGTTGGTGATCCAGTATAAAGTTGTGAGAGTTGTGTGTCCATACAGAGTAGTTCTACCATAATCAAATTCCCTGTCAGCTCAGAACACATTTCAGTGAAAAATAGTCACTACCCTAGTGACTTAAGAACCGTCCAAGTTTAATGAAATAACATCCTTATTAAAAAAAAAGGATCCTTTACCTTAATGGGTTTTTGATTTCTTCTGTTACAAAATTAAGGGTATCCCAGCCTGAGTAAGAGAACAGGGCAGAATACAGTGCAAGAGAAATGTCTCCTAGGTCCCAAGAAGATCCCTCAAAGGAGTTCTGAAAGTGTCCTGAATGTCCTGTGTGTTGGGGGAGAAATACATATATACATTATTGTATGACAGTAAGTAAAAATGTTTTTTAGTTTGATATACAAAGTTGCAAAACAAGCCAAGAACTAGGAATTTTGACATTCCTTCAAGATCACTCACTGACCCATCCTTTCATTCTGCCTATTACAGCCTTGAGAATAAGCAGGGCACTTAATTTTGTAAAAATTCTACTCTATGGAGAACTGAGAAAGCATTATTATTATGCAATAAATACCTGACCTGTTCACAGTAACAGCAGAGACAGAACTGAGGGACAGTGAAGTACAGGCTTGTAACCCAAAATACAGTTCAATCATAGTTCTAACAGCGTTGGCAGTATCCTTTCGGCTCAAGCCAATGTATACAAAAGAAATGGTACAATTCTATGGGTCATACCATCTCTGAAATTCTGAACCATTTTGCTTGTGTGTGTCAAAACTAAGCCTTTGGGGGGGGGTCGGGGTGTTTTTTGGTATGCAGGGATTACTCTCTTTCAAAAATGCACGCAGATTTATAAAATCAGTCATTTATCCAAATGGATAAATACCTGTATTTAAATTTTGTTAAAGTTCTGATTTATTTGATGAGTTATAGTTACTTCATAGGTCCAGACTACTATCCATTACATTGTAAACATTTAAGTGCATACAAAAAGATGTGACGAGTCAATGAATATGTGCATATTAAGAGGTAGGCCAATTTAGTTTAAGTATCAAAAAGGCCAAATTGATAGCAATTATGGGAACGTAAAATGTAATTAAATAATAGTTGGGAGAAAATCTTCCCAAGTACACTTAAGTCTTGTGTGCTATTAATACTGTTGCGACTAATATCATTTATGTCACCCTTCAACTTGGACTGAGTTTTTTCCAACATGTGCTGACATTGTCAGCACAGTGGCAATACAATAGCAATATAAACAGTTTATAATATTGACTACAGGAAGGCGAGTTACTATCTTGTACATTCCAATGCCCAAATATAGAGCTACAGTTCTAAACACCTTATATTTTTTACAGCAATATGTTGCTATTTGTAGGGTGGGAAAAGCAGTTTATAAGACATTGCCAAGGTTGACCAGCCTAAATATTTAAGTCCTTTAAATGTGTCACTGCATCTCTCTCCTCCTCAGTATCTTGGATGACACTGAGGAAGATGGAGCAACAGCCAAGTTAGGAGCAGGGAAGAAGGTAGGCAGCATCCAGGATGTTAGTGGTAAATATATTAAGGTCAGTGGAGCAGCTGATGGTACAGAGGTGTTTTGTACTGAAGAAGTGACACACTGTGCAATAGTGCTCATATAGGCACGTTTTGTTCCATACTGGCCCAAGAATAAGGAAAGAACATGGGCTACAGTCCCTCAACAATGACTTCACTCTAAACACAGAAAGTATAATTTGGGCTAAGGACACATTTTTCATATAATTTAAAATTGGGTTGTGTACTTTTTTAAGCCAACACAGAAAGCTTCCAAAACACACAGGAGGAAAACTCAAAAAAAGAGTTTGATGGAAAACAATTTTAAACTAAAATATTCTGACTAATAAGAAAAAGAACCAGCAATAAACTATGTAATGCTGAACAATAAAGAAGAGAAGTCAGGAACTAAGTAAGCTGGGCTGATACTCCCTCTATAGATGCAGTACAGTCACCTTCAGAGGCACACATCTAAGTGTATAGCTCCTTTTAAATGGCTTTGAGTCCATTCAACTTCACAGACAGATATCTGTGAAGGCATACTTCTGAAGAGAAGTACTGCAATTTTCTGAAGAGAAGTATTGCAATTGTACAGTTTTGTGTAATTGCACATTTTATCCAAAATCCAGATTACAAAAAGTTTAGATTGAGGTTCACTGAACCTAACAATATAATAGTATGATTTGTTTACTATACGTTGGAGAGATCATATTTCTCTATTCATACTGTATTTTGCAAGTTCTGTATGTTTCTGCTTGCTCTTTCATTCCACTAACCATTCCAAACTAGAGGGTGTAAAATTGCTTAGGTGTGTTAGGCCAATTCAAGTATAATCTTCATTCACAACATTGGCCAAGTTGTTAATATCTGGATGGCTATGTTGGACCTTATTGCTTAATAGAGATATCTGGTATTACATACATATAAATTTAACATTACAGATTAATTTAAAAATACTGTTTTGCAGCTACTATGGACATTGCTAATGAAAACCAAACTGATTATTCCCCAGCCTTATTGATACACACCAACCTCTAATTAGTTTTATAAACTTACCCTGGCATAGTTTAACAATTCCTGTTATGATTATGACAATAAGGGCAATGACTTTAGCATACGTGAATACATCCTGCACCCTTGTTCCCCATTTAACATAGGAACAATTTATAAATGTTAGAAGACCTAGGAGACAAAAAAGGAAGATGAAAAGGAAGTTATGCATGATCTTTGTTAAACACAGATTTTAATTACTGTCCATGTCAGTGTATAGATTCTAAATTTAAACTATGCTAAAATAAGCTTAAGAGCCTGGGAAAATTAAACTAAGCAATGTTTACTGGTACTCACAACATATTGTCTTACTACTATGCATTGCTTAATTTATGACAAAAGAACAAGAGTGGGGAACATCAATTCTAAAGACATATTAGATTCTTTTTGCCAAGGACAGGAAGAAAGACCCTCAACCACATGTCAGACCTGCTGGGCCTGTTCCCATTTTCCTGGTTTTACCCCTCATTCCTGAAGCCCCGTTCTGCAACTATCATTCAAGCCAAAGGAAGCAGAGAATTTCCTCTCATTTTATATTTTACAATAATGTTCTGGTTCACCTCAAAACTCCTTTAGACAGATGTAAAAAATGGTAAGTTAATTATTTTGCCCTTTTCTTGGTAGCTTGAAGCTTAGTTCAACATCCAAGATAATTTCACAGATTTTATAGTCTTTAAAATATGAAATTTGGAAAGCCGAAAATGGACATTGATAATTCTCTTGAGATCAATTGCACATTTTAAGACAGTTGAAAAAGACAAGGTTAGAACAGATCTGACCAATTAGCAGGGTAAGCTCCACAGATAAGGCAACATTTGACTGATGGGAAAATTTTTTAATTAAAACTGGTGTTAGTGTGATGAAAATGGAAATAAGGAGACACCTTGGGGAACACAAATTCACATTCCTGTATAACAGTACTTTAAGATTGGTTCTTCAAAGAGTTGAACCCCTCTGGCTATATACAATGTATTCTTTTACTTAAATTATGAAGAGGTTACCATTTTATTTTCCTTCGGTATTAGCTATTCACAGACTGCTCAATTCTAGATGATACTTTACAACATAAAGGCACATAATATTTTGACCACATTAAGTAATGTTGTGTAATCTGAGGATATTTCCCAAATAGCTCAATAACAGCCCTATTTGACAACTTTAAAATAATCTGAAAACATTCAGTTCTGTCTCTCTGGGAATACACGCCCTCCCACCCCGCCCCTGGTGAAATTAAAGGAAGATTTCTACTCTCACAAGTATTCCAGCTAATTGTGGCTGGCTAAGCGTCAGTTCTGCAGAAAAGGACCTGGAGATTACAGTGGATGAGAAGCTGGATATGAGTCAGCAGTGTGCCCTTGTTGCCAAGAAGGCCAACGGCATATTGGGCTGTATTAGTAGGAGTATTGCCAGCAGATTGAGGGAAGTGATTATTCCCCTCTACTCGGCACTGATGAGGCCACACCTGGAGTATTGCGTCCAGTTTTGGTCCCCCCACTACAGAAGGGATATGGACAAATTGGGGAGAGTCCAGTGGAGGACAACAAAAATGATTAGGGGGCTGGGGCACATGACTTACGAGGAGAGGCTGAGGGAACTGGGGTTATTTAGTCTACTGAAGAGAAGAGTGAGGGGAGAATTGATAACAGCCTTCAACTACCTGAAGGGGGGTTCCAAAGAGGATGGAGCTCGGCTGTTCCCAGTGGAGGCAGATGACTGAACAAGGAGCAATGGTCTCAAGTTGTAGTGGGGGAGGTCTAGGTTGGATATTAGGAAACACTATTTCACTAGGAGGGAGGTGAAGCACTGGAATGGGTTACCTAGGGAGGTGGTGGAATCTCCATCCTTAGAGGTTTTTTAAGGCCCAGCTTGACAAAGCCCTGGCTGGGATGATTTAGTGGGTGTTGGTCCTGCTTTGAACAGGGGATTGGACAAGATAACCTCCTGAGGTCTCTTCCAACCTTAATATTCTATGATTCTATGACTTTAGACTTGCTCATGTAACCAAATTTATCAGATCATCTCTCCTCTGATTGCTATTGCTACACACTACACTCAACAGTTCGCAGTATTGCTCTATTGTGTTCATTTTTTCCTCAAATATTTTAAAATATTAAACAGCTCCTCCCAAACCTAAGTACCATCTGAATATTCAGGGATTATCTAGCTGTATCTTTATTGTTTTTCTATAATTCAGAGTAATTTTTGCGCTATCCGGATTATAATTAATCTATTTCAATCCTGCATTTTAGGCACTTCCCCAGATGCAGATATTTGCACTAGCAAAGAATATATGGTATTATAAGGGTATCTTAAACAATGTAATCACATTGACTGATAAAGTGATGTAGTGGCAAACCAAAACTAACTAATATACAATGCAATTTTCTGGAATAAAGTTCCTTCTCTTATATATTTTAAAGCTTGGTTAAAGAGCCACAACCCAACAAGGAAAAAAAGGGGGCAGCCCACAGAGATAGGAATGTACTTAGTCCAGTTACCCCATGGAAGAATAATAATTCAAAAATAATAAATAACAAGGGTAATGATCCCATACAAGTGTGAGACTGGTGAACTTGAAAAGTTGGCAACTGAAAAGGATGAACCACATTTCCTTCAACTTGTCAAGACTGGGAAAAACAGAAGTATCAAATTTCGAAAACCATGACTCTAGCAGCTCCTGAGAAACACTCAGGGGGAAACAATTGACATCAGATCTGCCTTCCAACATAAACAAACAGTTGTTTTTGTTACTCTATAATAAACCATACTTATGTGAACAGGATTTTTTATTCTAGCCAACAGTTTTTAGGTAGTGATTTTCCACATGCAAATGATTTTTTATGAAAAATTTTCCTATTACAAAGATGTTAGAACATTTGGTCTCTGTTTTCATGACAATTTGATTGTGAAGTGCTGTCCTATCTCTGGAGTTTAAAAAATCTAATTAAGAAACTGGACAAACCAAACCATTTCATTGTTAGACTATGCTTTTTTCTGGTTACTAAGGGTATGTCTACTTACCATGGATCGACACTGCGGCAATCGATCCACCGAGGGTCAATTTAGCGGGTCTAGTGAAGACCCGCTAAATCGACCACAGATCGCTCTTCTGTCGACTCCAGTGCTCCACGAGAACGAGAAGCATAAGGTAAGTCCACGGGAGAGTTTCTCCCGTCGACCCAACGCAGTGTAGACACTGCAATAAGTTGACCTAAGCTACGTCAACTCCAGCTATGTTATTCACGTAGCTGGAGTTGCGTAACTTAGGTTGACTTAACCCCACAGTGTAGACCTGCCCTAAGATTACTTCTATCAATTTTGTTGCAGCTGTTGTCAATTTGCTAGCTTATATTGATAGCATTGTAAAGTGTGCCTGTGCATTTTGAGATATCTCATGATAGTAAAGATTTCAGAAGTGGGTGGTAAAGTGTCACAACATTTGGAATTTTCAGGAAACACGTGATCTTGCAGTATATCAGCTAGTAAACAATTTGTATTTGTTACTATGTATATTGGAAAACAAAATCTCCATTTTTGCACAGAAACTATCCCCAACAATGTTCAGACACACTGCTCATGTTGGTTTTCCTTAACAAGTTAGTACCCTTCACAGATTTTATTTGATTCTCAATTTTAGGTTGCAAGCTGCTGTCAAGTAGCAAGGGAGGACTTCTGTAGTGAAAGAGCTACACATAAAAGTAATGCAGTGGGGCGAGTCCTAGCAAAGACGTCAAGTGATTGATGGCAGGATTTTAAAGTACACAACTGATTTCTAAAACAAAGCTTTTCTGCAAAGGTTTCTCCCTGCTGCCATAACCACAAAGGAGACTGATTTATGAAATTACCTCTCCTTCTCCAAGGTAGACACATCTTAAGATCTAATGCTAGGTTAATCAAGCATGAAAGCCATAGCCTCTTCAGCCAGAAACAATGTGTCTGTTTTTCTCGCATGTCTGTCTTTAACATAAGAACAGTTATACTGGATCAGACCAATGATCCACATAGTCCAGTATCCGGTCTTCCAACAATAGCCAGTGCCAGATGCTTCAGAGGGAATGAACAGAACACGGCAATTTACCAAGTGATCCATCCCCCGTCATCCAGTCCCAGCTTCTTGCAGTGAGAGGTTTCGGGAAACCCAATGCATGGGGCTGCGTCCATGACCATGTTGGCTAATAGTCATTGATGGATCTATCCATCATCAACTTAGCTAATTCTTTTTGAACCAAGTTATACTTTTGGCCTTCACATCATCCCTGGGCAATAAGTTCCACAGGGAGAATGTAGGTTGTGTGATCTACTTTCTTTTGTTTTGTTTGTTTCTTTTGTTTGTTTTAAATCTGCTACCTATTAATTTCATTGGGTGACCCTTGGTTTGTGTGTTATGTGAATGGGTAAATAACACTTCCTTATTCACTTTCTCCACATCATTCATGATTTTATAGGCCTCTATCATATCTCTCCCCTTAGTCGTCTCTTTTCTAAGATGATCAGTCCCAGTCTTTTTAATCTCTCCTCCTATGGAAGCTCTTCTTTACCACTTAGAATGTTTGTTGCCCTTTTCCAATTGTAATATATCTTTTTGAGGTAGGGAGATTAGAACTTGGATTTATATAGTGGCATTGTGATATTTTCTTTCTTATCTATCCCTTTCCTAATGGTTCCCAACATTGTTCGTTATTTTGTCTGCTGCTGCACCAGAGCAGATGTCTTTAGAGAACAAGGACTCCAAGATCTCTTTCTTGATCTCTTTCTTTCTCGACTGGTAACTGCTAATTTAGACCCATCATTTTGTATGTATAATTGGGATTTATTTTTTTCAATGTGCATTACGTTGCATTTACCAACAATGAATTTCATCTGCCATTGTGTTGCCCAGTCACTCAGTTTGGTAAGATCCCTTTGTAACTCTTCGCAATCAGTTGGACTCAACTATCTTGAGTAATTTTGTATCATCTGAAAATTCTGCCATCTCACTGTTTTCACACCCTTTCCCAGATTATTTATTAATATGCTGAACAGCCTAATTCCTTGGCGGACCTTGCTATTTACCTCTCTCCATTATGAAAATAGACTGTTTCCTATCTTTTAACCAGTTACTGATCCATGAGATCAGTTTCCTTATTGTACAAAAGGGGATTTTCAACTATCAGAGCCTTATAAAAAACATGTAATTTACAATTGTAGGCACAAAAGGTATTTTCTCATCTGTATGAGAAGGAAAGATTAGTGAAACTTTACTCACCCACCCATGGTGGTTAAAAATATTTAAAAAAAATAAAAATCAAAAAGCTGGATTTTTAAATTTAAATTTAAAAATCCAACTGGCTAAGTACTAAACCAGATTTTGACAGCAATAGCCTCTTCTGCAGGCGCTGAGAGAATATTTTCTTCATTTAAACCAGTTCAGTTGAATAACTAGAGTTCAATCAAAGTTGAGAAACTGTTTGGAAGTTGAAAAAGCTTGTTTTTCTCTTCCAAATCTATAAATAAAAACAATGAGGATGAGATCTAGCAGTTCTAAAATCTTGAAGGACCTGGTGACCAGAAACAATCAGTCCAATTCATTAAGTACAGCTAATACTTAGTTTTATTAAATAGTTTTAAATGAGAAATATGCTGTGATTATTTTTCTTGTGTATCCACCACACTTCAGGTAGTTTTATTTAATAACAATTTGAAAATGCTTGTTTTGTGCATTTTTAATTTAATTTCAATGTCTTCTAAATGCAGCTATACACAAATCACAATCAATTGATCACTCTGTAATAAATAAACGTCATTCATCTAAAAAAGTGTAAAAATTAAGAATCGGAATAAATGTATATTAAGATATAGAATTGCAAAAAGTTAGCAAAAAGTACCAAAATTAGTATAAATTTAGTATTAATAAAGACTATATTTAGTTGCAAATCACCATGTTTTAACAGTTATACCAATCAACAAGAATCAAATTTTCTTTAGGAAAAGAACTGAAAAGTACAAATGCAAAACAAGATTAAAAATCCATTATTTTAATCCTGCTTGCGGATTTAAATAATTATAGAAATCACCTTGATTTAAATCAATCGAACCAGCACCCACCTCAAAATAAAATAAATAAATAAATAAAGTACTTGAGTCCCAAAAGATAGGCCTCTGTCAATAAAGCTATTCCCTGAAAGTGAAGTTTAAAAGTGAACAGTTTGTGTTTGAAAGCACACAAGGTTTCTAATAAGAAATTGAGTTTTCTGGAAATCATGGAGGGAGGCAGAGATACACAGAGAAAATTACATAAACCTAGCCTTTCTGTTTAAAGATGCCACTGCTAAATTCTGCCAGCCATAATTAAAAATTCCTCCAAGAAGAATTAGGACTTGAGCTAAGTTTTAGCTAAGAGTGAAAGATCTTGCATTTAAGATGTCAAAATATGCTCGTCATGTACATCCAATCTATGTTGATTACCTGGAAACCATTTCCTTACTCTAACTCAAATAATTCTAGATTCAGAATGCTACAGTTCTGGAATCTAAACAGGACTATATGTAATAGATGTTCACGGTCAAGACAATAATCACATTAGTTGTCATATAATACTTACATATACAAGCAGCTGCGATGAGACGACAGGCAACATAAGGAGGCTCACAAGAAGGGAAGACAGGCTGCACAATGTAGTTAGCAAAGGTTATTGCAATAATTGCCTGACTAGTTGGCTCAACAATTAATAATGAGGTCCATAAGCGAATAAAAGCAATAAAGCTCCCAAAGGCCTCCAAGATATATGCATAGCTGGCTCCTGACTTGGTAATAGTGGTTCCCAGTTCAGCATAGCAGAGTGCTCCAAACACTGAAAAAATCCCCCCGGTTCCCCAGATTATTAGTGACAATCCATAGGAGGCACTGTAGATGAGAACTCCTTTAGGCGAGACAAAGATACCTGAACCAATCATGTTGCCTACAATGAGGCTTATTCCATTAAGCAAAGAGATTTCTTTCTTCAGCTGCATTGTTTCTTTGTTTCTTTCATACATTTCACAGCTGTCACTTGAATCTGGCTTGCCTGCTTCCTTGATGGGAGAGTATTCAGCCAGTGAGTTATGAGCCACTGTACCATTTGCCCTTTCTTCCATTGTGGAATTGTTGTGTATTCTCTAGAACACCAATCCCAATCTAAAACAAAATTACAGACAGCTAAAAATTAATAACATCAATAACTTTTTGTCTAACCCTTCACATCAATTCTTTCTACTTGGAGCATGGGACTGACTTGTGTAACCTCCTCTTGTGTAATATTCCTCTTTTGCTACCTTGTGCTATGTGATTTTGAATAAGGGTAAATCTTTGGATGGTAAAACATGACATTGGAACAAGTGACAGTCTCAAAATATCTTGGAAGAAAAAGGTGAAAAGAAAAATACATGGTGCTGATTTGCGGGGGTGGGAGGGGGAAGTTGTGGGGAAGCACAGAGCAGAGAAAATTCAAAGGTCATTGGCACCTGTCAGTTGAACTGGAAAGATCAAAAGGGGTAATGGAGGTATATAAGGTAAATATACCTTATATAAGGTAAATATACCTTATATAAGGTATATAAGGAGGTATATAAGGAAAGAGAAAGCATAGTACGAGAAAGAATAGAAGGTGGAAGTAGTGAATATGACAGGTTTATTGCAATGTAAAAAAAACCACATTTCAAGTAAGTTTCATTCTTTCCTCTTCCATAACTAATTGTTTTTAAAAGCACCCAAGAATACAGAAGTGGAAAAAGTGTGGATAAAGCTTCTGAATGGTTCACATTTATTTTCCTGGACTTCAGAGTTGAACATCTTACATCTCAAGTCTCCAGAGGATCTTCCTCTCCCTCCTTCTTATAAAGAATCACTGCTGGCCTTAACACTTAAACATAAGATTATACCAATATCAACAATTCTGAAATAGAGACACAATATAGAAGCTTAGAGATGAAACAATCTGATTAAATACAAATTGATCTTTAATTTGCATTGACACTAGCATTCATTCAAAATCTAACTTCTGATTGGATTATCAGAAGTTTCATAAGAGCGAGCCTACGCCTTTCCTAAAACGTGCTATCATTTTTGTGTCAAGTATCAGAGGGGTAGCCGTGTTAGTCTATAAGGTGCCACAGGATTCTTTGCTGCTTTTATCATTTTTGTATGTCCTTGCCAAGCACTAAATCCTGAGTGCACATTTCAGTGGCCTACTGCAGAGCAGAAAGATGCAAGTCTGGGTGAGATTTGACAAAGCAGTTGCTCTAGCAGAGAAAGCAACTAGTTTATCTTGCATTATATTTTCTTTATAACAGAAACTTAATTAGGGGTATTTCATTCCAAAATTAAACTTTTTATCTTGAAATTGATCCTGGCACTAACCTAGTAAAGAGGGAAAAGGCACATACAAAGTATTTATGGTCTGATTTTCAGTAGGTCCAACATATAATTATGCACACAATTCAGGTATTTGTGCCTGAAAGTAATGAATAGATGCATCTACCTGGGCATACAAGTATAAACACACTTGTCCATGCATTTATGGTAATTTGCATTCACTTTTTGTTCACAGTTATAGATCCTTCCTTTTGAAAAAAAATCAAATCCTTACTTTGTTATATTGTCAACATTATACTCTACAATGTAAGTTAATTAAAACATTCTGAGCTAATATACTTAGAACATGTTCTTACTCTTTCAAGACATTTTAAATATTTTAAACCAAATAAATATGTAACCTACACAGAAATGGAATGTAAGCCATTTACTGGAATGGAATATAGCCCGTTCACATTATGTCCAGTAAGAGCCTTCTATCTCTTTGCATAAAAGAAAATAAAAGAAAAATTCAGTAAGTATCCAAAAATAGTATTATTTACATAAATTAAAATATTGACTGCATTTGAAAGACTATTATATTATCAAATAAGTCTGCTGTATTATTGCAAATCCTCCCCTAAGGCTTTTTTAAAGATTTAAAATATTTGTTTAAAATGTTAAACTTTTATTCTGTCAGAGCAAACAGTAATGGCATAATACAGTCAAACTCAGTCATATTTGGAAAAGTCATCCCATGCAGAAACATCTGTATGACAGAATATACCATCACAAGTAAAAGAAAAGAGCTTCAGAAAAAAAATATTTTAAAAAAACTGGATTTATTCTCCCCAAATGTTAAGGGTTCTGAAAGGTTCAGAATTTCCCTCTTTCCCCATAGTTATCTGGCATTTATTTTCAGAGGAAAAAAGCCCAACCAGAAAATAGGTCATGGAAAATTTGCTCCACTATAGCCATATACTCACAGCATGGTAGAACATAGCCTCTTCCCTCACTGAAACCTAGGAAGGGGAGGCAAAGCTAGGTCTGTTTATTTCCTTTTAGCAGGGAGTGAGAAAGAATCTAAGGCCCTAAATCATACCAGCTCTTCTACATTCCTGTCAGTGCCGTAAAAACTATTTGGCGAGAGGATGGTGACATTCAAGGATGTTATTTGCTAGTGAAGATATAGGTAAAAGCTTTCCTGATTAAGAAAACCTACCGAGTCTTGAGGAGCTAATTCTACTGTAATTATAAAGCATTATGGAGATGTATTTGTTTAGTCTAAGTAACTTTGTGTATGCTAGTTTAATAAGCAGTCCTATATTTGGAAAATTTCTCTATCCTCTTTTATCCCACCAAGAAACCCAGCCCACTGGAGAAATGACTAGCTGATGCCAAGCTTAAAGTAAGTTTCTGAGGGAATTCACATACACGTAGCAAGAACTTACATCACTACAATAATCAACATCAGTAGTCTCTTTTGACAGCCAAGTCAGTACAAACTAAAATTTCATACAGATAATGACTTGTTTAAACTGGTCTATATACTATACACTGAAATGTAAACATATTCCAGTATTTATATTCCAATTGATTTATTTTGTAATTATATGGAAAAATGAGAAAGTAAGCAATTTTTCAGTAATAGGGTGACACTTTTGTATTTTTATGTCTGATTTTGTAAGCACATAGTTTTTAAGTGAGGTGAAACTTGGGGCACGCAAAACAAATCAGACTCCTGAAAGGGGTACAATAGTCTGCAAAGGTTGAGAGGCACTGCTCTATGAGGATACTGAAACCATTGCTATGACATCTAAATGCTATTTTGAAAATATTGGGTATTTATTCTTAGTTTTGTATAGTCAAGTTATAAAATAGTACAATATTTTAAAGCCCCCACTCACACTGTGAAACAAGATATGTGCAGCAAGAACTCATCTTAAACACAATTTCAGGAAATATTTGCAGTGTTTAAGGTATTCTTAAACTTGCCAGTATAACTGCTTCTGTTGAAACAGCTTTCAAAACATGGCCTGTTTCATTGCGTAGACAGAGTCTTAGTGACTCAACAAACATTTTGATGAACTTATTCACACAAAACCTAATCCTGCAGCAAGATAATGGATTGAGACTTTCTGTACCAACTCAGAACAAAAGCCACACAAGTTTATGTTCAAATGCTAATCCCAGAGACATATTTAAATAGCTGGAAACTCCTGGTCCAACCACGGTTCAAATCCCTTCACTTGCCCTTGCCACCACCACAAACTTAAGCTCCTTGCCTACAAGGTCCTACACAACTTAACTTCTATCTATCTCTGGTTTTATCTATTACCATGCTCTGCCTTGCTCAAGACAACTGCCACAATGTCCTGTCACTCTCATCTACATTTTCCCATATAGCCCTTTATGTGGAGAATCTCACACTGATAGTCTGCTCCCCACCTTCAAGCCCCTCCTGAAGTCACAATTGTGTTTACTAAATGGTAAATACTGCAGAAAATGTGGTATTAATACATGCACATAACAGTTCACTCAGTTAGATACAAGCTATCCTCTAGTCTTAGTTTATACTGTCAGTTATGACCGGGAGACCTTCAGGGCAGGGACTGCTTGTTTGTCTATATAAATATCTAGAATGCTACAGATAGTGTCTCTACAAACACTACACCTAATCTTAACTGGCACCAAACTTATCAGTCTCCATGTAACCAAAGAGGAAGAGTGTAGAATATGGAAAAATATTAGTGAACAAAACTGAAGCTGTGTCAAAGTTAGACAAACACATACTGAGAACAGAAAATATTTACTAAAACCCAGGTTTCTGCCCGAGGCAATTATTAGGCAGAGAAAATAGAAGGCTGGGAGAGAAGGAGACAAAGGTGCAGTGAGGTGTTTTCTAGTACATAACAATTCCAGGTTCATACTCCCCAGCATGCCCATTTAGCTCCATGCCATATACCAGCATGTCAGTGGCATAATGTTGTTTTATTGCTGAATGTTATTACTCTCAAATGACCTTCTAATAATACCTTAAAAATCACTTTGGTATCCTAAAGGCCACCAAGCAGGATACCTCAGTGGGAACCCCAGACATGGAATTTTATTTCCTACAGAATATTAAGAGGCTGTATGTAAGGAAATATTTAAAAGTAAGGAGTAAGATCTTTCCCCAGTGGAAATCTATTTGTGTGGCTCCTGCTTTATAGATAAATCCATGGTAGTTTACAACATATTACAACACTACCAAAAGACCCATGAACTTCAGTTAACTACAATTCAAAGAAAGGTTAGGGGATGCTAACATTAAGTCCCCTGGGGTCAGGATCCCTAACTCTCTTCCAGAGCTGGGATGGGAGCCACTTCCTGTTCTCTCTCTCCGGAGGTGGACTGGGTTATTGCGCCTGACCAGCTACTGTCAGATCCCTCCACAGCCGATGCCTCCCTCCCTGCCCACAGGTATGCAATTAGCGCTGTTAAAAAAATTAACAGGTTAATTTTGTTTTCCGTTAATCACAGGCATTAACAGTGATTAATTGACAACCCTAGTTGAAACTATGGTAAAGAATGGAATTATCAGACACTGATAAACACAATATGGTGGGGAAGAGTCAACATGGCTTCTGCAAAGGGAAATCATGCCTCACCGATCTATTAGAATTTTTTGAGGGGGTCAACAAACAGGTGGATAAGAGTGATCCAGTGAATATAATGTACTTGGACTTTCAGAAAGCTTTGACAAGGTCCCTCACCAAAGGCTCTTAAGCAGTCATGGGATAAGAGGGAAGGTCCTCTCATGGATCAGTAACTGGTTAAAACACAGGAAACAAAAGGCAGGAGAGAAGTAAAGTGGAGAGAAGTAAAGTGCCGGGTTCCCCAAGGATCAGTAATGGGACCTGTGCTGTTCAACATATACATAAATGGTCTGGAAAAAGGGGTAAAATAGCAAGGTGGCAAAGTTTGCAGACTATATAAAATCACTCAAGATACTTCAATCTGAAGCAGACTGCGAAAAGTTACAAAGGGATCTCACCAAACTGAGTGACCAGGCAACAAAATGGCAGATGAAATTCAATAATGATAAATGCAAAGTAATGCACATTGGAAAAAAATCCCAACTACTCATAGAAAAGAGAAAGATGTTGGAGTCATTGTGGACAGTTCTCTGAAAACATCTGCCCAATTTTCAGCGGCAGTCAAAAAAGCTAACAGAATGTTAGGAACCATTAGGAAAGGGATAGATAATAAGACAGAAGGTATCATAATGTCACTATATAAATCCATGGTATGCTCACATCATGAATATTGCATGCAGATCTGGTCACCCTATCTCAAAAAAGATATAGGAATTGGAAAAGGTACAGAAAAGGGCAACAAAAATGATTGGGGTATGGTACAGTTTCCATATGAGGAGAGATTAATAAAGCTGGGACTTTTCAGCTTGGAAAAGAGATGACTAATGGGGGATATGATAGAATGGTGGGGAGAAAATGTTTTTTACCCATTCACATAACACACAAACCAGGGGTCACCCAATGAAATTAATGTGCAGCAGGTTTAAAAGAAAGATAAGGAAGCACTTCTTCACACAACACACAGTCAACCTGTAGAACTCATTGCCAGGGGATCCTCTGAAGGCCAAAAATATAACTGGGTTCAAAAAGAATTAAATAAATTGATGGAGGATAGGTCCATCAATGGCTATTAGCCAGGATGTAAAACCATGCTCTGAAGTTTCCCAGGATGGTAGCTTTGTCGGCAGGAGAGCATCCACACCAGCATTTTTTGTCGTTAACACTTTTGTCGTTCAGGGGTGTGTATTTTTTTCACACCCCTGAGCAACAAAAGTTTTAACAAAAGTGCAGTATAGATAAGGCCTAAGTGCTGTAACACCCTGAGTACAGTAGAGGGTCCCTTAAATTGACCATCTCTGTGTTCCGCATTTTAAGGAGACCTAAAATTCTTCAAAAAGAATTTTTATCCTCACGCACAATTATTTCAAATTTGGTGACAATATATACCTCCAGACCAGTGGCACCGCCATGGGCACCCGCATGGCCCCACAATATGCCAACATTTTTATGGCTGACCTGGAACAACGCTTCCTCAGCTCTCGTCCACTCACGCCCCTTCTCTACCTACGCTACATTGATGACATCTTCATCATCTGGACCCATGGGAAGGAGGCTCTGGAAGAATTCCACCACGATTTCAACAGCTTCCACCCCACCATCAACCTCAGCCTGGACCAATCTACACGGGAGGTCCACTTCCTAGACACCACAGTACAAATAAGTGATGGTCGCGTTAACACCACCCTATACCGAAAACCCACCGACCGCTATGCCTACCTTCATGCCTCCAGCTTCCACCCCGGACACACCACACGATCCATCGTCTACAGTCAAGCGCTGAGGTACAACCGCATCTGCTCCAACCCCTCAGACAGAGACCAACACCTACAAGATCTTCACCAAGCATTCTCAAAACTACGATATCCACACAAGGAAATAAGGAAACAAATCAACAGAGCCAGACGTGTACCCAGAAGCCTCCTGCTACAAGACAAGCCCAAGAAAGAAACCAACAGAACTCCACTGGCCATCACCTACAGTCCTCAGCTTAAACCTCTCCAACGCATCATCAGTGATCTACAACCCATCCTGGACAATGATCCCTCGCTTTCACAGACCTTGGGAGGCAGGCCAGTCCTCGCCCACAGACAACCCGCCAACCTTAAGCATATTCTCACCAGCAACCACACACCGCACCATAACAACTCTAACTCAGGAACCAATCCATGCAACAAACCTCGATGCCAACTCTGCCCCCATATCTACACCAGCAACACCATCACAGGACCTAACCAGATCAGCTACAACATCACCGGTTCATTCACCTGCACGTCCACCAATGTTATATATGCCATCATGTGCCAGCAATGCCCCTCTGCTATGTACATTGGCCAAACTGGACAGTCACTACGTAAAAGGATAAATGGACACAAGTCAGATATCAGGAATGGCAATATACAAAAACCTGTAGGAGAACACTTCAACCTCCCTGGCCACACAATAGCAGATGTCAAGGTAGCCATCTTACAGCAAAAGAACTTCAGGACCAGACTCCAAAGAGAAACTGCTGAGCTTCAGTTCATTTGCAAATTTGACACCATCAGATCAGGATTAAACAAAGACTGTGAATGGCTAGCCAACTACAAAAGCAGTTTCTCCTCCCTTGGTGTTCACACCTCAACTGCTAGCAGAGGACCTCACCCTCCCTGATTGAACTAACCTCGTTATCTCCAGACTGATTCTTGCCTGCATATTTATACCTGCCTCTGGAAATTTCCATTACATGCGTCTGACGAAGTGGGTATTCACCCACGAAAGCTTATGCTCCAATACATCTGTTAGTCTTAAAGGTGCCACAGGACTCTCTGTTGCTTTTTACAGATCCAGACTAACACGGCTACCCCTCTGATACTAAAATTCTTCAATTTCAGTTTAAAAAATAAATCAGACTTAAAGACACTTAAGAGTCTGGTAAGCTCCAGACAGCAGGGGATGAGTCTTACTCATTGGTGTAATTGTAAATACTTACAGGGACAGAACATGCCTACTTACAGATCCCCAAGCCTACCACAGGCCTCTCACACCATACTTTAAACCCGCTATAGATACACATGGCTCAGAGCCCAAGCAGAGTAGACGCTGACAAAGTCTCAGAAATAATAAATAATAATAATAATATTAAAAGCTCCAACACGTGGATCTCGGAGGAGTCATCTTGAGGTGCCTGTAAGCTGGCTAAGCTCTGAACGAAGCACTTGTCGAGCCACAGAGCCTCAAAACCTGCACCCGAGCAAGGCGTCAGCGACCCAGCAAAGCTCATATGGGGAAAAGGTGGGTAAATGAGGCGGGGGGTGGGAGGGGGGAGGTGATGGTCTGGTCTCTGAAGCTCAGGACTGGGAGCCGGATTTTCCTCTCCGTCCTCAGCCTCGCCCCGCAGCTACAAGAGGGGAGGGCGGGCGGCTGGTTCCTCGCGGCTGCGGGCGATGCGCTGCCCGACACCGGCACTGGGGGGTCCCGCACGCCTCGTTACACAGGGGGCGCTGGCAGGAGACGGCCGCGGAACCTGAACCGACCTAGCCAGACTCCCGCAGCCCCAAGGGAGCCCGGCCCCAGCGCTAGGCGGCTCGCTGCGCTCTCCAGCATGGGCTGGCTCCCTCCGCCCGTCTCACCGGCGCTCCCTGGCCCCTTCCCTGAGGAGAGTTTTACCCCCGTCCCGGGGCCCGGCTCCCGCAGCAGCCCCCGTTACCTCTCCTGCTCCCCGCCGTTACCGCCCCGCTCGCCGCAGCTCGGGGGATGCTCGCAGCCCGCCCGGCCTCTGCGGAGCGGCACGTGATGCCCGGCCCGCTCCGCCCTGGATGGGGGGGGGCGCTCAGGCACCGCCTCCCGCCCTGGCGCCGGGCCCCTCACCTCAGCCATGGCGGGCGAGGCTGAGCCCCCCGCCCCGGGTGTGTCCTACGCTCCCCACGGGCGATTTGAGACCCCTCCCCCCAGCAGCTCTGGCCTTGACCCAAGGGCAGCCTGCCCCTCCGTGGGGAGCGGAACTCGCCCGCTCTGGGAACGGGGACCTCGCGCTGCCGGTCCCGGTCCCCCCCGTGGCTGTGGGACGGGCCTGCCTCAGCGCCAGGCGGGGTCAAGCCTCCCCCACAAAGGTAGGGAAGGGGGGGTGCATGATTTCCCCTCCCCGGGTGTGTAAGCGATCTCCTGAGAGCGGCCACCGCTGTCGGGGGAACCCTAGAGGTAGGATGGAGGACGGGAGCTCCCTGGAGTATTTCGGCCAGTCCCCTAGCCTGAGGCAGGACTAAGTGTTAGCTAGACGGTGGTTCTCACTCAGAGGTATGCAGCCCCCTGGGGATACACAGAGGTCACCCAGGGGGTACCTCAGCTCCTCCAGATATTTGCCTAATTTTACAACAGGCTAGAGCCCTGCAGCAGGACTGGGATCTCCTGGGTCCCAACGGACCTGCTGCCATAATAGCAGGACCAGGATAAAAATTCAACAAACAAAGGAGGAAACGGGCATTGTGGGAGAGGAACGGGATTTAAAAAAAAAAATAGGCCTTGTGCGCCAACATGAACGCCTCGGGCAGCAGCCACCACTCTCCGGCTACCCACCTTTAAAGGCAGCACCGCCACCAGCAGGGCCGGCTCCAGCTTTTTTGCCACCCCAAGCGGCGAAGAGAAAAAAAAATAATAATAATAAAGCCGCGATAGACGGCACTTGGGCGGCTGCTCTACCGTTCCGCTTCATTCTTCGGCGGCCAGTCCTTCCCTCCGAGAGGGACTGAGGGACCCGCCCCTCCAAACACCTGCTCCCCGCGCTGGTGCCTGGAGCCGGTCCTGGCCACCAGCAGCAGCACAGAAGGGTGGCACTACCAAACCATGCAACTCTTTCTTCTGCACTGCTGCTGGCCCTAGCACTGCCTTTGGCTGTCTAGCTCTGAAAAGGGTACAGTAGTTTGGAGAGGTTGAAAACCACTGCTCTAGACCATCCTGGACAGGTGTTTGTATTTGGGTAAATCTCTCCCACCTCCTCCAGGGGTAGATAAAGGAGACTCCTAGGATTTGTGGCATCAAAGCAGCAGCCTGTGCAGATACTGCACACACAGCAGTAAAACAATCTGCTAGGGCATATGTGAGGTATATTATGATACTTCTGTGCAGGAGTGTACCTTGGACCACAGAGGTTTACATCCAGATGGGCAAATTCATCCCTGTTTTCACCCCCACTGCAAAACAGGATACATTTGGCCCTGGAGTCTAGCCACTGGTTTCTTTGACTGTTTCCTAGGCGAAGTCCAGGGAAGCCACCAGGCACACCAGGGTCCTGTAGAACTGCTAATTAAGGTAAATGGCTTGGCACGATGTTTAGTAAATGAGATTGCCCTCTTTTGCTGTGGATGGCAGAAGGAAGAGAAGAGTGGAAGGTAGATGAAGGTTTACAAGCTGGTAATGTGAGTGTGAGGGGGTTATGCAGGTTCCTTACATGTTCTTCCCTTAAATAAGTCACTGATTGTAGAATGTCTGTTCCATGGAACTTCAGACTACCCCTCGTGCTCTTGAGGTTTCCCATTACCAGCCCTTGTGCTGTTACCAGCTAGATAGAAGGAAGGTGAGCCTCTAGTTGACCTTGTTGAGAAAGTAGCAGAGGACCTCAGGAGCTAGGGCAGTCGTGCTCTTTCTGACTTTTAAAATCATCTGATCCATCCACCTCTGGCAAAACATGGTCCCTTTCTTACATGAGTCACAGGGTGTTTATCAACCAGAGTGTACTGGCTCAGGAATGTGAGGCTCATTAACACGAAGCCTAAAATGTATGGTGCCTTAAGCAAAGTGGAAAAATAGTACAGTATGCCTTGCCCCAGCCACACACCTGAGCCCAATCCTGCTACCAGTGAACATAATGAGAGTTTAACTATTGACTTCCCAGGAAGCAATATTGTTTAATTCTTAGCACCTCCACCCCACCCCTATTATAGCTCTACTGTTTTAGTGTGCCTTCACTTTCAGAAAAATCATTAGAGTCTGCAATGACTGCTACCACCCCCATCTCCAGCTGTAACCACATACTGCTTTATGTTGTATTTGGAGTAAGTGTAAAATGAGGTGAGGTTTTGGGGTTGGGTTTTTTTAGGAGGTGGCTTTAATAAAAATTTAACCACAGATGTAAGCGAGAAGCTTCTGAGCCATTATGCAGTACTTTATCTGCAAGGTGTATCATTTCTATCCTGCTGAACATTACATCATCAGAATAACTCCCATTAGTTAAGTATCAGAGGGGTAGCTGTGTTAGTCGGGATCTGTAAAAGCAGCAAAGAATCCTATTAGTTAATCATACCCTGAGGGAGTGGCCTTTGTCCTAGCAGTTTTGGAAAACTATGTGACATTAATTAAAGGATGAATGTAAAGAATTACAGGGATCGTAGTTATTACCATACAGTAATAATAAACAATTGATTTGCACTCCTGTCCTGCTGCTGTTACATATGGAACCAACTTGACAAGACATACTGCCTCTTAAAACCAGTGTAGAAACATTAGCTGGAATTCAGACAGTTCCTCCTAATGTTTAAACCCTCCCCTGACTTCTCATTCTCCAGACACGTTGAGCCCTCTGAAATGATGCAGCACAGATAGTGGTAATTCAGACTTCCCTCCCTGCCTGCACGCCTTACCATTGTTTCTTAAACATGTTCAATGGCAAATAAACTCAAGTCATACTGAAGGGTTATCAGTTGGTAACAACTTTTAGTCAGTACTCATTAACTTGCTGCTTTCTGTCATGCCAGAACACTATCTCTTGTACACAGATGTTTTATTGCTGTCCCCTTAGTAACTAACAGAAAGTGGTTGTATGTAGGAAGGAGAGCTGGGGGTAGATATAAACTCTTGCTGGAGTACCTGGCTAGCTGTGTAATAAACTGCATTCATCACAGACATTCAGCCCCCAGCATTCTGGGCTCATGACATTTCAGGTAATTAGAACATTGCACCATTAGAGCTAAAAGGGTAAACAGATTGTTCTGCTCATGCTGGAGATATACAAGATGAAATTTAATTTTATGACCTCAGAAGAGATTCCTTATAGAATATACCAGCAAGATACTTTCAGAACCCAGAGAAGGAGTTTATAGATAAACCCTAAACACTTGTCATATGGAGGGCTTGGGATAAGAAGCTACAATTATTGCTCAGTAATGTGTGTCAAGAGCAGTCCCATAGAGGTACTCAATTGAAAAACACTTATTACAAAGCATAGTGCTTAAGTACATCGGAAGCTGGAAGTCTGCTAAACAACCAGTGGGGCCACAGGACAATCGGGGATGGTAAAGGAGCACTGAAGGAAGATAAGACCATTGCAGAGAAACTAAATGAATTCTTTGCATCTGTCTTCATGTCTGATGTGAGGGAGATTCCCAAACCTGAGCCATTCTTTTCAGGTAACAAATCTGAGAAACTGTCATAGAATGAGGTGTCATTAGAACAAATTGATAAATTAAAGAGTAAGAAGTCACCAAGACCAGATGTTATTCACCCAAGAGTTCTGCAGGAACTCAAATATGAAATAGCAGAACTACCAGCTGTGGGATGTAACCTCTCACTTCAATCAGTTTCTGTACCAGATGACTAGAGGATAGCTAATGTGATACCATTTTTTTTTAAAAGGCTCCAGAAGTGATCTTGACAATTATAGACCGGTAAGCCTAACTTCAGCACCAGGCAAATTGGTTGAAACTATAGTAAAGAACAGAATTATCAGACACATCGATGAACATGATTTTTTGGGGAAGAGTCAACGTGGTTTTTTTAAAGGGAAGTCATGCCTCACCAATCTACCAGAATTCTTTGAGGTGGTCAACAAGCATATGGCCAAGGGTAATCCAGTGGATATAGTGTACTTAGATTTTCAGAAAGCCTTTGATCAGATCCCACACCAGAGGCTCTTAGGCAAAGTAAGCTGTCATAGGAGAAGAGGGAGAGTCTTCTCATGGATCGGTAACTGCTTAAAAGATAGGAAACAAAGGGTAGAAATAAATGGTCAGTTTTCAGAGTGGAGGTAAATAGTGATGTCTCCCAGGAGTCTGTACTGGGACCAGTACTATTCAACATTTTCCAGCTCATTTATGAATAAGGGGTAAACAGTGAGGTGGCAAAATTTGCTAATACAAAACTACTCAAGATAGTTAAATCCAAAGCAGAGTGTGAAGAGTTACAAAGGGACAAAATGGGTGACAAAATGGCAGATGAAATCCAATGTTGATAAATGCAAAGTAATGCACAATGGAAAACATAATACAAAATGATGGAGTCTACATTAGCTATTACCACTCAAGAAAGAGATCAAGTCACTGTGGATAGTTCTCTGAAAACATCCACTCAGTATGCAGCAGCAGTCAAAAGAGCTAACAATGTTTGGAATCATTAGGAAAGGGCTAGATAATTAGACAGTAAATTTCACAATGCCACTATGTAAATCCATGGTATGCTCACATCTTGAATACTGCATGCAGATCTGGTCACCCTAATTGAAAAAGGTACAGAAAAGGGCAACAAAAGTGATTGGGGTATGGAACAGCTTCCATACGAGGAGAGATTAATAAGACTAGGACTTTTCAGCTTGGAAAAGAGATGACTAAGGGGGATAGGATAGAGGTCTATAAAATCATGAGTGGGGTGGAAAAGGTAAATAAAGTGTTATTTACTCCTTCTCATAACAGAAGAGCCAAGGGTCACCACATGAAATTAGTAGGCAGCAGGTTTAAAACAAACAAAAGGAAGTATTCCTTCACAACACAGAGTCAACCTGTGGAACTCTTTGCCAGAGGATGTTGTGAAGGCCAAGACTATAACATGGTTCAAAAAAGAACTACATAAGTTCATGGAGGATAGCTCCATCAATGGTTATTAGCCAGGATGTAAAACCATGCTCTGAAGTGTCCCTAGCCTCTGTTTGCCAGAAGCCGGGAATCGGTGACAGGGGATAGATCACTTGATGATGACCTGTTCTGTTCATTTGCTCTGAAGCACCTGGCATTGGCCATTGTTGGAAGACAGGATACTGGGCTAGATGGACCATTGGTCTGATCCAGTATGGCTGTTCTTATGTTTATAGGATTAGACCCCTGTTAACTAATTTCACAACAATAATGCGAGGTAGATGTTTTATACCCATCTGTAGGATGGATATGGGAATAGGCACAGTAAGTCACTTCTCCAGTGTCACTCATAGGCAGAGCCAGGTGTAAGCCTCTAGTCCAGGGGTGGCCAACCTGTGGCTCCAGAGCCACATGCGGCTCTTCAGAAGTTAATATGCAGCTCTTTGTATAGGCACCGACTCCGGAGCTATAGGCGCCAACTTTCCAATGTGCCGGGGGGTGCTCACTGCTCAACCCCTGGCTCTGCCACCACTCCACCCCTTCCCGCACCCTCCCCTGAGCCTGCCATGCCCTCACTCCTCCTCCTTCTCCCTCAGAGCCTCCTGCACGCCGCTAAACAGCTGATCGGGAGGGATGGAGGGGGAGGCGCTGATCGGCGGGCTGCCAGTGGATGGGTGGCACTGGGGAGGGAGCTGATAAGGGGCTGCTGATGGATTACTGTGGCTCGTTGGCAATGTACATTGGTAAATTCTGGCTCCTTCTCAGGCTGGCCACCCCTGCTCTAGTCCTTACTGCGGATACCCTTCTTTGAACACTAGAGAAGGCTACCCTGGCCCTGATCTTACAAACATCACATATAAGTAAGCTTACAGACTTGAATAGTTTAACAGAACCTATCATTTTTAACAGTAATTAACCATTGGAACATTTACCAAGGGTCATGATAGATTCTACATCACTATGTCATTGTGAATTTTAAAATCAAGACTGGATGTTTTTCTAAAAGATATGCTCTAGGAATTATTATAGGGACGTTCTATAGCCTGCATTATACAGGGGGACAGACTAGATGATCACGATGGTCTCTTCTGACCTTGGAATCTATAAGTTAGTATTTCCAGGACTTGGAATTGCAAATTACATTTGTTCAGGATGTGTGTTCTGTTAAGAATTTATAGTTTTGCCAAGACAAAATAATAGTGCTATAAGCAAGCTCAAACATAACTTGCTAACAAAACAACAGCTAGGAATATAAAGAATATTGATTGGATATATGAGTATTTTAAAATGCACATCTTCTCTATAACACCACCTTTTTCCTAATGCAAGTTAGCTCATACATGACAAAATCAAAGCAAAAGATAAGGCAGTTTGTCGTTTTTGCAGGACTTACTTAGCAAGTCAAATTAAAGACTACAGAGAAGCCTAGAATTTTCTTCACACAGCCTTTACAACCTACCACCACCCCCAGTGACGATAATCCCAAACAGGGCTTTATGAAACTTCATGATGTATCTGAGTTTTACCTTTTTATTTTTTTAAATGAGCCTGTAGTTCTGCAGCTGCTACTAATCTCCATTTTCCCTTTATCAGAGTCCCTTTAAGAACTCACATTTTCCACTCACATTCTGAGTCCTAAGTCATTTGATTCACTCTTCATCAGGCTGGCAACAGAGTTTGTCAAAAACAGAAAAACATCCCAAAACAAATACAGTCTTTCACCAGTTCTAGTTCTACATAGTCTCCTGTTTCTTGGGCTTCCCCACCTTACTATCAGACCTTCTACCTCTAGCAGCCTGAGCTACTTCTTCCATCCATCCAACCAAACCCACCCTATGACCTCTGGCTGCCTTTTATATTTGAATCACCTGATTCCTCTCAGATGGAGCTCATCTTGTAACCAGGGCTAGCTCAACCTCAGGCTCTCCAGCCCAGGGGCAAGTTACTCTGTTACAGAGCCAAAGATTTCCAAGTAAACTCATCACTAAACAAATGAAAATAAAACTTGAAGGAAAACCAACATACAAGACTCATGAAACTAAACAAAAGATCAAAATCTGACAAAACCAGGGGAATATCTGCAAATAAGAGAATTCCAAACACACTAGTCAATTATTTATTAACTGGTGAAATTTGTCCTGATATGAAGGGCCAGCATAAGCCCTTCCATACCATTTAACATCCAAGAAGGCGGGGTGCCATTGCTTCTGCATCCCCTGTATAGTGATAGTCCAGTGGAGCTGGGCCTGCGGTAGGCCAGTAGGATTGACAGTTACATGGAACTAGATGACCCAATACCCAGTGCAAATGTCATAGAGGGGCTGCTTATAGTGACACATTAGTGAGTACTTATATGGACCCCTGCTGAAATTCTGCCATCAAAGTTGGGTGTTGGGGTCACTTTCCAGCTTCTGTTGATGTTCACTGGACACTCCTATAGTATTCTTGCCAGAGATTTGTCACTGGGGCTCATAAATATGCTTTGGGAGAGAGAATGTATTACCTATGGAATGGACCAGATTTGACCAATTGGCAGATTTTCCAATTTCTAATGGGACTCCTTCCTTGTAAGATGTTCACGCCAACCTCACCACCTCAAACCGTACAACCTGAGCTCCGTGCACTACTATCCTTATATTCTGCATAGCTTTCAAGAGAGCACTGGAAATATTTCAAGCTAATGATTTTACAAATTTAAGTGCTTTTGTCACTATTTTGGGTTAAAGTTATGAATGGCTTTTTAAAAATAGGAAAATAAATTAGTATATTCTCAGTGCTTCACATGCTTTTCTGGAACAAGGGTTTAACTTTGGATTATTGGGAAAATTTTGGGGTACTCTTTCCTAATACATGGGCAGCACATCACTGGTGCTGCAGTTGCTATCCTGTCCATAAGTATTTATGTTTCATACCCTGATTTAGAAACAAAGAATCATTCTTGTTAGGCAATTGAAGGGCCTGTTGTTGCTTGCTCTGCTTTGCTAAGATGGCTATAAAGATAATTATTCTTACTGTTTACCCATGTTCCCCACTGCTTCATTTGTGGAACAATATACTACACAAAACAAAGCAACTTTTGTGCCAACAACAGAGACTTTTTTTTTTTTAGGTAAGTAGGAGGTTGGAATATTAGGTGCGGTAGAGTGTTGCAACAGAATCTTAACAAGAGCATGTGTATGCCCAGTTCAGGTAAGCCTGAGTGCAAGCACCATACAACAGACAAAATGTATGCAATGTTGAGGGCGGAGATAAAAAAATGCAGTTGAAGATTTAAAAAAATAAATGTCTACTTTTGGGCTTCTAAATCTATATTTAAGCACTTAAATAAGTTGTCTGATTATTCCAAAGTACTGAGCAGCCAGCAACTTCCTTTATTCGGATGCTTTGGAGGCTAATTTTAGGCCCTTAAACTGAAAATCTTGGACTCACTCACTAGTCTGCAAAAGTTCATAGAGGTGAAATAAACTCTCCCATCCCATCTTCCTTCCTCATTTCCCACTCATCTGCCTCGGTTATCTTTCAAGTAACATTTTACTTGTTATTGCCTGACATTGTCCTTTTACCCATTTTTGTCCACAGTCACAGGGTAGCTGGTCTCTGTGGACAGACAGAGCCAGGCTCCCCTGGAAATTCAGCTAATTAAAGAGGGCTGGGCTACGCCTGGGCCTACAACGGGCTGCTGGCAGGCATCTGAAGGAAGGACTGAGACAGACTGAACCCGGCACTGGCAGAGGAAGCTGTACTGGAGTGGAGCTAATTTCTGTGGCAGTCCCTAGAGCAAGAGGCCAGAGAAATAGCCCTGTGGCTGCTGCTCCAAGTGGGGAGTAGAGCTGAGTGAAGCTGGAAGGCTGCCAGGAGCTGGAATGCCGCCAGAGACCCCTGGAAGAGGTGGCCCTGAAGCCTGGGACCAAGAACTGGGTTAAGACACAGTTTTCTGTTCATTTCCTAACCTCGGTTACGAAAAATAAACCTCCTTGACTGAGACTGGGCATGGCAGCGTATGCTTTGGAGCCGGGGAGAAGTGATGGCCCTGGTGACATCAACACTAATCAATAATTACCAGTTTGTTGATACACACAACTATCACGCCTGAGTCCAGTTTCTACTCCTTCAACTCTATCCATGCTGTAGAGCTGAGCTGGGGAATGACATCTTCCAAAGCCTGGACACAATTTCCAAATGATACCAAGAAAACCTTGAGTGTTATGGGTTTGGTAAACCTTGTTGAAACTGGTGGTTGTAACAACCAACCTACATTTGGGATAAATGTAAGATGCCCTTCGGCCCATTTATGGAACAAAGTAGCTGAAATAATAGGAGCACTGTCCAAAACAAAAGCACATGGAAGACTGGTCAGAAACAGACCCATGTCGATGGAGAGGTTTCTCTGGGTAATGGTTTAGGAGAAGTAAGAGAGAGAGAGAGAGAGAGTGTGTGTGTGTGTGTGTGTAGAAGTAAGAGAGAGAGTGTGTGTGTGTGTGTAGAAGTAAGAGAGAGAGTGTGTGTGTGTGTGTGTGAGAGAGAGAGAGAGAGAACACCAGAGAAGCTGATAGAGAAGCAGCAGAAATCCAATGACACAGCCATCGGGAACATAGCCCTGAGAAAAGCCTAGAGAGACCTTTGGAACTAAGTGCTGGCTGGAAAGGGGCTTGGAACACTGAGCAAAGAAGCTGTCACCTGCTGTTTTACTCCTGTTGTGTTAATGGAAACAGGAGTATGTACATTCTTTGTAAATAGTCTTACATCAAAGAAATACCTGACTCCAATATCAATTTCTCCTCCTAACTCAAACAACATGCTAGCCTGAATTTTAGCTAACTGCTTGGGCCAAAAAGGTAACAGAAGGAAAGCAACCAATCTGCCAGTGTAATCTATTCCTTTTAAGTCCTTCCGCATCCTTCTGGGCAATGTCCAAGGCCTTTTTTTTCTTTTATTGTCTACTATTAGGTTCTTTATTGGACATTTTGTGCAGTGTTTATGGTTTCTTTAATCTGCCTTTGGGACTTATTTGTGCAAATGGATCACTTGTAATTTTGATTGTTTTAAGGGTGGTTGTCTTTATTATGGAGACACCTAAAATTAACTACATTTAATGAACAATATTAAACCACATCCTTGGCTGGTATAAATTGGTATAGCTAAGCTGATTTAAACCCACTGAGGATCTAGCCCATCTCCAGTGTAAAGAGAGAACACAAGCATAACTTCCTGGAAAACAATATAGCAGTTAAAGCCTCTGTTTCACCAGAACTTATAAAAGAGCAGGGATTTGTACAGATAGTGTTTACTTATCCTTGTCTGACTCAAAGGCTGATGTACTAAGTTGGGGTCAGGAGAATTCTCACAATTGTTTTGAAAAATGTCCTATTTGCCCACAGTTAAAACAAAAGGAATCCGTGACTTCCAAAGACAACCGTGACTTCAGCCCCGGTGGCTGGGAGCTGCAGGGTCCTGCCACCTCCCACAGAAGCAGGGAGCTGAGGCGACGGGCCCCCAAGCCCCCATGGGCAGCAGGGGTACCCAGCCGCCACAGGCATGGGGATCCCTGCAGCTCCACACCAGCCGACGGCAGGGGGGTCCCCGCAGCTCCCTGGCACTGCAGTGGGGTAGAGGGACCCCCGCAGCTCCCTTGCCGCCGGAGCAAGGCAGGGAGACCCTGGCAGCTCCCCTCCACCCCAGGAGGGCAGGGGGAACCCTGCAGCTCCCTACCATGGTGGGGGCAGAGGGATTCCCGCAGCTCCCTGCCACTGGGGAGGGGGCAGGGGGACCCTGCAGCTCCCCTCCGCTGTGGTGAGTAGGGGGACCCTGGAGCTCGGAGCTCTAGTGGGTGGTGGGGGCCTCGGAGTTCCCAGCCACCCCGCAGCTGCCCAGTCCCTTCCCATTTTATCATGGATATTTTTAGTAAAAGTCAGGTCTGTGAATTTTTCGTTATTGCCCGTGACCTGTCCGTGACTTTTACTAAAAATATGCATGACAAAATCTTAGCCTTTACTATATTCACCGCATTACACATTTTTGGATTGGCTTGGTTACATGGTAGAGACTAATCCCTGTTCACATACTGTTGACGCTGGACCTACTCTTTACCTCATCTTTACATTCCTGACTTATCTTGTCCATTATCTTGTTTGTAGTAAAGAGTTCCCTGGATGTTCCCCCTTGTATCTTGAGAGAACATTACATTCTGTCTCTTAGCTTACTGACCCATTTACTTATCTTAGCACAAATAGTCCGTTTTCAGACTGCTAACCAATTTACCTCCTGTCTTCCAAGAAATGAGGCATCCCCCATGTTTAATTATTTATGTCAGGCCAGGCCTACAATCCTAAAGAAACTAACTTCAAACTGAATATAAAAAAAGTGAAACTGACTAGTCTATACTCATTCTCAAAGCTAAATGATATGCAAAAAGTGAGCAAAGTGCATATATAGTCTAAAGCTGAGAGTTCGAATTCTAAGTTTTAATAACCTGGGTGTTACTTGTAACATAAGGGAAAGTGTGTGTTTTCACAAATATAGGATTCAGTCCTGAAGACTTTTTACTTGGTCCTTACTCAGACAAAGCTCCTCTTGACTTCAAGGAGTCTTGCCTGAGCAAGGATTTGACTTGTAGTGTTTAACCCAACAGTACCCCTTTAAAACTCAAATGTGTAACTTCGTAGTATTTTGACAGTCTGGAAGATTAAGTAAATTGAATTCTTTAAAACTATGTGAGGATTTGTTGCAGGCCCATGTCATGTGCCCCTGCAGTAGGTAGCACAGTCACGTGAAATGGATCAAAATTTCTGTCTCCAAGCAGACATTTTTGTTCCAACTTCTGTTCTTTGCTAACATCAAAAGGCAGTCAGCCCTAAAGTGATAATTACAGATGACTTTGCTAACTTTCTTAATGTGATTTCCGGCGCTCCCAGCACTCCATTATGTATGGTCTCCCCTTTGCTCCTTTGTCCCGCACTTGGCTTTTGATTGCTTGATGCATAGTGTCCCACTGAGCAAACCACAGTGGACTAATTAAAAACTACTTCAAGCTATGCAAGATCCTCACAAATATGAAAAGCCTTTTCAAAGCCATATGGTTGTTTACTGTGAAGTGCCATAAAATTAAACTTTCAAAAACAATCAAAGCTCTGTGCATATACTCCTAAGTATATTTTAGTCCAAGAAAAAAGCTGTTACTTCTGTTGTAGGTTGCTACTAATCTTTTTTCAGTACCCGATGGCCATTACTGAATGCTACATGGAAGAGCCTTTTGAATACTGGCAATTTAATTCCATCAGATGTGATTACATATAATGACAAAACTGGAGACATTTACCCTTAATTTACTTGATCCAGAAAATATAATTGAAGTACGGAGCCAGCATTAGTGAGTTTATATCACAGTTCAGTCAATGTGACAAGGGAAACTAAAGCTCATGCCTCTGTATGTCATATGATTGCCTGTGGAGGTCAGGAAGTTGTTTTTGTCTCCATATCATAATATATGTAAGCGGGGGAATGGTCCCGCTATTGTGGGGAACTTTCCTGGCTTCTGCACTACCCCGGTGAAGTGGGCTGGCGGGATAGCGAAAGGATCTGAGTCCTCGCTCCCACTTCCTTTACCCAGAGGCCTCCCTGCTCTTGAGGCCTCCCCTTCCCCTCTCCTGTCTGGCAGAGTCCTCGTAACCCCGACAAGGCTGGGCCCAGGATTCCTGGGGGGCTCGCCCCCCAACCCTGCTGTGGTCACCTAGGACAGGGGCTAGGGTGTCCCCACTCCAGGGTACTCTCTCTGCACTGGGCACCTCCCTGACCCACTGATCATTTCATACAATTTAAAGCAAATACAAGTTGTTTAATTAACAATTAATTTAAAAAAAGAATAAGGAAAAATGGGAAAGATTAAAGGAAAATACATCACCCTGCTCTGTGGCAGGGAACATCACAAACAGTGTCTCTGGAATGTCCAGGCAGTTCACAGTCTGTTCCTTGTAGCTGCCAGGCCTCCTTCTCAGGTCCTGGCTGCGCTGCAGGGATGCTGCAGGTTGGACACTTGCAATAGTGGTGGCCACACACCTCCGGGCTTTGGGTGGTGGGACCCTTCTTCCCAACATCAGCCCCCCGTCGGTTTAGGATCCCCCTCCCAGTCTGGCCTGCAAGGACCCTTGGCTAGGGATGTCTTTCTGTGCTGGGCCCTTTGCCCAAGGTCCCCCCCTTGGCTGGCCCCAGTTGCTCACCTGGCTCTGTGGCTGCAGCTCTGCTCCCAGCACAGGATCTGCTCTCCCTGGGCTCTGTCTCTGGCTCTGTGGCTGCATCTCTGCTCCCAGCACATCATCTGCTCTCCCTGGGCTGTGTCTCTGGCCCTGTGGCTGCAGCTCTGCTCCCAGCACATGATCTGCTCTCCCTGGGCTGTGTCTCTGGCTCTGTGGCCGCTTTTCTGGCCCCTCTGGATCTGGCACGGCTCTTCGCCCCAGCTCAGCTTGGGCCCCTGCTTTCTCCTTAGCTCGGCCCCACCCTGTCTGACCCAGGCAATTCCAACTCACACGGAGGACGGGACCCACCCTGGCCTCCTGACTCCCTGATTAGCCTGCCCGCTCTGTCAATCAGGCTGACCTGGAGCATTGGCCTCTCCCCATTGTCCCTGGGGACTGTCAGTCTCAAGGTCCTGATTTCCCATCGACCCTTCCCCTTTTAGTACTGGGAGCTAGCCAAACAAAACACCCCCACTGAATGTTAGTAAGGGGGCAACAGTCCCCTTACATATAGCATAACTGGGGAACCTTGACCTTCTCTTGAAACTTAATGGCCACCACTGGAAGCAAGAAAATAGTCTAGATGGGCCATCAGAGTGATCCAGTATAACAGCCTTGCAAAGTTTGGGGTGCCACTGGCTCACTTTGTAAGATCAGGACCTGTGCTCTTAAAAGCCCAGACTCTCATGGTCTTGCTTTTAGTGTTTGGCTGTTACTGAAGTGCTTTTGGAACAGTGGGGAACCTCTCTTCCCCTCTTTGGATTCAAGTTAGACAGTCCTACACTGGTGATGATTTTTCTCTGTTTTCCCCAACCTGAAGCAGATACTCACCAGCAACTACACACCACAGAAACTCTAACCCAGGAACCAATCCCTGTAACAAACCTCGTTGCCTACTCTGTCCCTATATCTACTCTAGCGACACCATCAGAGGACCCAACCACATCAGCCACACCATCAGGGCCTCGTTCACCTGCACATCTACCAATGTGATATATGCCATCATGTGCCAGCAATGCCCCTCTGCCATATACATTGGCCAAACTGGACAGTCTCTACGGAAAAGAATAAATGGACACAAATCGAACATCAGGAATAGTAACATACAAAAGCCAGTAGGAGAACACTTCAATCTCCCTGGACATTCTATAACAGATTTAAAAGTAGCCATACTTGAACAAAAAAACTTTAAAAACAGACTTCAAAGAGAAACTACAGAACTAAAATTCATTTGCAAATTTAACACCATTAATTTGGGTTTGAATAGGGACTGGGAGTGGCTGGCTCACTACAAAAGCAACTTTCCCTCTCCTGGCATTGACACCTCCTCCTCAATTATTGGGAGTGGACTACATCCACCCTGATTGAATTGGCCCTTTCAACACTGGTTAGGTAACTCCCTTCTCTTCATGTGTCAGTATAATAATGCCTGCATCTGTAATTTTCACTCCATGCATCTGAAGAAGTGGGTTTTTTACCCATGAAAGCTTATGCCCAGATAAATCTGTTAGTCTTTAAGGTGCCACCGGACTCCTCGTTGTTTTTGTGGATACAGACTAACATGGCTACCCCCTGATACTTGTCTCTGTTTTGTTTACTTTGCCAATGTAGTTACAGCTCTACAGTTGTTGTCGTTGTCGTGCAGCTAAATTCAGTACCTATGAGATCTAGCAAACTCAGCCAAAGGCAAGACAGACAAAAAGATTTCATCTCATGTGGCCAAGCTACTCAAAAGTCACAAATTAAGACCAATTCCTGTGAGCATCACCTCCACAGCTAGCATAATTGGTACTAGTCGGTGCAATCAGTTGACACTGTCACATTCTAAGAATTGTTGTAGCTGTGTTGATCCCAAGGTATTAGAGAGAGAAGGTAGGTGAGGTGTAATATCAGAAAAATATATGGGGAGATTAAGCTCCCCTCCCTCCCAGGTGATAATTGTAGGTAATGGGCTGAGCGAGAATGAGAGTTTACATTTCTGGTGCCCGATTTGAATTAATGGACTTTGACCTCCTAGACTGCCAATCAGCTACCTTTTACCAGCACTGAAAATTCATTTTCTTTTGTCTTAAAACCAGACAAAGAATTAGCTACAATTGCCAGAGAGATTCCATCTTAACACATGAAGGAGAGTAGCCAAGACTATTCCTCCCACTGAATTACAATAGTTCATTATCAAAGCTGAGCAGTTCAAACAAATAACTACATTATGTATAACATACAGAAAATTAAATGGCAAATTATCAAATCTTGGCCTAGATTTGTCAAGAAAAAGTCACAGGTGCTCATGTTTCATTTACTTACAGCTCAGTGTCCAAATGTCTGCTCTTCTGACATCTCGATTATCTCGATTATCACTTCAAAGGTTTTTTTCTCTCTCCTGCTGATGATAGCTCATCTCAATTGATTGGCCTCTTACAGTTGGTATGGCTATTCCCACCTTTTCATGTTCTCTGTATGTATAAATATCTTCTTTCTGTGTGTTCCATTCTATGCATCCGATGAAGTGGGCTGTAGCCCATGAAAGCTTATGCTCAAATAAATGTGTTAGTCTCTAAGGTGCCACAAGTACTCCTGTTCTTTCTTCTGACATCTTTAATTTAATCTAAACCTAAATAAACAAGAGGTTTCCTGCTTCAGCTATAGTTCTAAGGTTCAGAATAGAGTTGCTGTTTGTTTGGTGAAAAGGGCTTTATCCAGTGCTGCAAAGATCCGTGTTTGAATTTGTTTTAGGATTCATGTGATTCAGACTGGGTGGGATGAGGCAGGAGTATATGCTTGTTTTTTCAGACAACTTCTGCATGTTGAAATCTTTCTTTACCCTTAAAGTCTGCTTTTTCTTACATGCGAAACTTGCATTAAAATGACACAGTCAACCTAATAACCACACTTCTGTGTGAGATCTTACCCACTAGATACAACTAATACCTAATTAAAGAAGATTGGAGAAACATTTCTAGTTTTTTATTGGCATTTGACAACACTTCTTGTATACTCAGCTTCTCATTTTGTTCATGTGGCTCCATGACACTGCAACAGTGAAGAGAAAGTATCTTTAAACCCCCCCACAGATACATCTGATTGTAAATCCAGACAAACTGACAGAGGAGTTTGGGGCATCTGCACACCTGAATTTACTTTTAACTAGGGCTGTCAAGTGATTAAAAAAATTAATCACGATTAATCATGCGATTAAAAAAATTAATCGTGATTAAATATTTAAATACAGTAACTCCTCGCTTAACGTTGTAGTTATGTTCCTGAAAAATGTGAGTTTAAGCGAAATGATGTTAAGCAAATCCAACTTCCCCATAAGAATTAATGTAAATGGGAGGGTTAGGTTCCAGGGAAATGTTTTTCGCCAGACGACTATATATATATATATATACACACACACAGTATAAGTTTTAAACAAACAATGTAATACTGTACACAGAAATGATGATTGTGACGCTTGGTTGAGGTGGTGGAGTCAGAGAGTGGAAGAGGGTGGGATATTTCCCAGGGACTGCCTTACTGCTAAATGATGGACTAGTACTCGGCTGAGCCCTCAAGGGTTAACACACTGTTGTTACTGTAGCCTCCCACTCTACAAGGCAGCATGAATGGAGGAAGGAGACACAGCATGGCAGAGAGAGACAGAGACACACACCATGTGTGTGTGTGTGAGAGAGAGAGAGACAGAAACACACCCCGTGTATGTGTGTGTGTGTGTGAGAGAGAGAGAGAAAGAGGGAGAGACAGAGACACACCTTGTGTGTGAGAGAGACACTCATTGCCCCTTTAAGTATGCTGACCCCACTATAAGTACACAGCCTTTTTAAGTAGATCAGCAAGTTGAGACAGCAGCTGCTGCCAGCAAGCTCCCTCTGTCCTGAGCCCTGTTGTATCGCCCCTCCCCCCTTGCTCTGTGGAGATAGGATACAGGAGCAGGGGAGGGGGACACCCTGACATTAGCACTCCTGTTCCTCTCCCCCCCTCCCACCCCGCTGCACAGCAAGCAGGAGTCTCTGGGAGCAGCTCCAAGGCAGAGGGCAGGAGCAGCACATGGCAGTGGGGGGAGGGACAGGTGCAACTGCCAGGCAATTGATAGCCTGCTGGGCAGCTGCCACACAGGGAACTTAGGGGAGCTGATAGGGGGGCTGCTGGTCCACCCTGGTTCCAAGCCCCCACCAGCTAGCTGCAACAGGCTGCTCTTTCTGCAAGCAGTGGACAAAGCAGGCGGCTGCCAAACAACATTATAAGGGAGCACTGCACAACTTTAAACAAGCATGTTTTCTAATAGATCAGCAACATAACGAAACAACGTTAACCGAGACGACGTTAAGTGAGGAGTTACTGTAATGGTATCCTATTGTTTAAATAATAGAATACCATTTATTTAAATATTTTTGATGTTTTCTACATTTTCAAATATATTGATTTCAATTACAACACAGAATGCAAAGTATACAGTGCTCACTTCATATTTATTTTTGTTTACAAATATTTGCACTGTAAAAAAAACCAAAAAAAAATAGTATTTTTCAATTCACCTAATACAAGTACTGTTATGCAATCTTTTTATCATGAAAGTTGAACTTACAAATGTAGAACTATGTACAAAACAAACTGCATTCAAAAATAATGTACAATTTTAGAGCCTGCAAGTCTACTCAGTCCTACTTCTTATTCAGCCAATCGCTCAGACAAACAAGTTTGTTTACATTTGCAGGAGATAATGCTGCCCACTTCTTGTGTACAATGTCACCTGAAAGTGAGAACAGGTGTTCTCATGGCACTGTTCTGGCCAGCGTCGCAAGATATTTACGTGCCAGATGCACTCAAGATTCATATGTCCCTTTATGTTTCAACCACCATTCCAGGGGACATGTGTCCATGCCGATGAGGGGTTCTGCTTGATAACAATCCAAAGCAGTGCGGACCCACACATGTTTATTTTCATTATCTGAGTCAGATGCCACCAACGGAAGGTTGATTTTCTTTTTTGGTGGTTCAGGTTCTGTAGTTTCCACATCAGAGTGTTGCTTTTTTAAGACTTCTGAAAGCATGCTCTACACCTTGTCCCTCTCTGATTTTGGAAGGCACTTCAGATTCTTAAACCTTGGGTCGAGTGCTGTAGCTATCTTTAGAAATCTCACATTGGTACCTTCTTGGCGGTTTGTCAAATCTGCAGTGAAAATGTTCTTAAAATGAACAACATGTACTGAGTCATCATCCGAGAGTGCTATAATATGAAATATATGGCAGAATCTGGTTAAAACAGACTAGGGCACTGGGATACGGGATGGATCACTTAATAATTGCCCTGTTCTGTTCATTTCCCTGGAGCATCTGGCACTGGCCACTGCCAGAAGGCAGGATACTGAGCTAGATGGACCATTGGTCTGACACAGTATGATCACTCTTATGTTCTTATTGGATTGGGTAACTGCTATCCCAGCTGTGAGTAACTTGAATCAACTTCAGAGATTTGTTAGGATTAGGGTAGCCAGGTGTCAGGTTTTCATCTGGAAATGCCCGGTCGAAAAGGGACCCTGGCAGCTCCTGGCAGCACCACTGCCTGGGCCGTTAAAAGTCCAGTTGGCGGCTCAGTGGAGCTAAGGCAGGCTCCCTGCCTGTCATGGCTCCGCACGGGTCCCGGAAACAGCAGCATGTTCCTCTTCTGACTCCTATGCATAGGGGCAGCAGGGGCCACAAGCGCCGGCTGCAGCTCCGATTGGCCGGGAACTGCGGCCAATGGGAGCTGTGGGGGCAGCGCCTGCGGATGGGGCAGCATGCAGAACTGCCTGGCCACGCCTCCACGTAGGAGCTGGAAGGGGGACATGCCACTGCTTCCGGGAGCTGCTTGAGGTACCGCCCGGAGCCTGCAACCCCCCCTGCACCCCAAACCTCTGCCCCAGCCCTGATCCTCCTCCTGCCCTCTAAACCCCTTGATGCCAGCCCGAAGCACCCTCCTGCACCCCAAACCCCTCATCCCAAGCCCCACCACAGAGCCCACACCCCCAGGTGGATCCCTCACCCCCCCCGCGCACCAACCCCCTGATCCCCCTCCCACCCTCTGAATCCCTCGGTCCCAGCCCAGAGCACCCTCCTTCACCCCAAATCCCTCATCCCTGGCCCCACACCAGAGCCCGCACACCTCCCCCACACCCCAACTCCCAGCCCGGAGCCCCCTCCCACACCCTGAATCCTTCATTTCTGGCCCCACCCCAGAACCCGCACCCCCAGCCCAGAGCCCATACCCCCTCCCACACTCCAACCCCCACCTCAGCCCAGAGCCCACTCCCATACTCTGAACCTCTCAGTTTCACCCCCAGCCTGGAGTCCCCTCCTGCACCCCAAACCCCTCATCCCTGGCCCCACCGCAGAGCCCGCACCACAAGCTGGAGCCCTCACCCCCTCCTGAATCCCAACCCACTGCCTCAGCCCAGAGCCCCCTCACATACCCTGAGCTCCTCATTTCTGGCCCCACCCCAGAGCCCACACCCCTAGCCGGAGCCCTCACCTCCTCTTGCACCCCAGCCCCCTGAGCCAGCCCAGTGAAAATGAGTGAGTGAGTGAGGGTGGGGAGAGTGAGCGACAGAGGGAAGGGGCGGGACCTCGGAGAAGGGGCAGGGCCTCGGAGGAGGGGCGGAGGAGGGGCGAGGCAAGGGTGTTTGGTTTTGTGTGAGTAGAAAGTTGGCAACCCTAGTTAGGATTCATATTATGGAGTAGCAGTAACCTGACCATAATGAGGCTGACTCTATATTATCAAGAGAAACTTCATTTGTCAACCCCAACCATAGCTTCCCTCCGGCCCCCCCAAAAAAAAAAAAAAAAAGGACAGACATAACAGCAACCCAACACAAACTGCTATGAATTATCACCTATGGTCCCAGGATTTATGAGTAGAATAATGTTATGAATGGAAATGACATGATTGATCTGTTTGGTTGGTGGTATGGGATGTGATTGTAGGACGATACAGCTCTATGTAAGAGTGTGACTTATATTTTTAACTATCAATTTTTGGAGGTGCGAAATGTTAGTCATAGTGTACTGGAAATACCAAAATGTGATTTCATAATCACCTATTAACTTGCTTTGGTTGAGATGATAGCATGTAAAGAAGGATTAGGCAGTGGGGAAGTGGTTGAATCCCCTGTCTGCTCATTTCCGGGCTCTCTAATGTTTGGGTTTTTTGCAGAATTTTTGTAGAAAATGTAATATTTTCCTTGGTTGTTAGCTCACCTCTAAAAATCAGCTAGAATGTTTGTTTCAATCAACATACTTTTGTTTGGGTAATTTTTGTACAGCTAATTCCAAAACACAATAAACCTCAGGTTCCTAACCTATTTGGTACTAGAAGTTTCACAGACAAGTTGCAGCAAACCTGAGCGCCAAACCTCACTTGCATGTACCATTTATGTATTTAAAAAATGGTAAATTGGCACTGAAGGGGCAGTGGGTAGTTGCGGTAAGATTTTGTTGGCTCCCGAGGACAGCGTTATATCGAGGTCGAGGTGTATATGTAAATATTTTATCTTGAAAGTATCTACTTGATGCCTTGCCTAGTTGCACCTAGTGTGTTCTCTGCCTTATTCTATAAGAAGTTTGCTTCCATAAGGAAAATTGAAGGATGCAAAGTCACATGTTATGCACATCAGCCAGGAGGCAGATGATGACAAAGGAGTTCCCTTGTGCATGAGACACTAAAGAAGTTTGCTATACCGATTCATACACTTCTACAAACTTCCTGGCCCTCATTAAATTACCTATCTCTTCAATTAGTATATCTATGTTAAAATACCAGTGTCACTTAGATAACGTCCAATTAAATTCTATGTAGTTTCAACCGTTCCTAACTTGTTCTCACATTCTACAGCTATGATAATGGCAAATGAGTTGTCTGCAACAGCATGAAAAGTTTTTTCCTGAAAGAAAGATGTCTGTTCAAGGTTTGATAATAATGTGATAATGTGTAGCTGCTTTGGGAAAAAATGTATCTTTGTGTACTATGGCATCATATAAAACTGGGAGCTGATCTGTTGACTAAGAAGTTGCTAGTTTTATACAGCTGCTCTTCAGAGTGTCCATCTTCCCGCATACAGGATATACCTTGTTAATATTTAACTTAATTTATAACAAAGAGAATAGCGAGGTTGATTCTCCATTCTGCTACCAGTTTTATGCTGGTATGTCTCTTTACTTCAGTTGAAATACACTGACATAAGGGAGATGAAAGGGTGGTAGTGAATGCCCAATGGCTGCATAAGTGCACATTCTGTCAAGAATATTTAAAATTGTAGGGCCCAGTATGAACAGCACAGAATTTGGATGGGTAACCAAGGCCCACTCCTGCTCCCATTACTATCAAAGCGAGTTTGTAGTTGACTTCCAGGGAGCAGTACTGGGCCTCAAGTCTGGCATCAAATAAAGGATTCTCAAATTGTGAGGAACTCATCCCAAGAATAATTGAATCAAGAGTCTTTGAATCCAGAAATTGCCTCAGTTTGTCACAGAGAAAAGTGTGCTGCATTTTACTACTAGTGATACTTGTCACAGTTTCATGGTAACGGCACCTGTATTTTCCCCTCCGACCCACAATAATACCTAAACTTAATATAATAAGTCCAAGGATATTGCAGGAAGCTGTAATATCTGTCACATCTCTCCCCTGAAGAAGTGGGTATAACTAGAGTGGTTTGACTGGCATCCTAGGGGAATGTATTGACTTATTTCCTGGACAGAGCAACCCCCACCCTATGGCCAAGATAGACCACTTTTGCCATCTCCATCTTGCATTTCTCCACCTTTACAGTCAGGCTTGCTGCCTGAATGTTGTGAAGCACTCTCCTTATGTGGATCACATGCTCTTCCCAAGTCTGACTGAAAATAGAAATATCATCTATATATAACAGGGCAAACTCCTCCATCATATCCAGTATCCAATCTACCAGGCCCCCCGTGAGGCCAGAAGGTAGGACCAAGAACTCAAAAGAGCCCTATGAGGGTGGTAAATTCCTATTTGAGCCTAGCAGTTGAGTCCAAAAGCATCTGCCAGTGGCGTAGCCAGGTGGAGGGAACAGGGGGAGCAATAAAAAAAAAAGGCACCACCCCCTGTGGCGCTTTTACTCACCCGGTGGTGCTCCGGGTCTTCGGCGGCAGGCCCTTCACTCCGGGTGTCTTCAGCGGCACTGAAGGTCCCGCCGCCTAAATGCCACCGAAGACCCGGAGAGAGTGAAGGTTCCGCCGCCGAAGTGCCGCCGAAGACCCGGAGTGAGTGAAGGTCCCGCCGCCGAATTGCTGCTGAAGACCCAGAGCGCTGCCGGGTGAGTAAAATAAAAGCGCCGCAGCGCTTTTTTTATTGCTCACCCGGGTGAGTACAAAGACGCCAGGAAATTGACAAGGTGCCACTTGTGCTCAGTGAGGGAGCGACCGCTCTCCCCGCTCCCACCCTAGCTACGCTACTGCTGCCAATAATCTTCAGTGAGATCAATTGTGGTCAGGAATTGGGCCCCTCTCAATTTGTCTAGTGTTTCATCAGTTCTAAGCATGGTGTATGCATCAGACACAATGATAGTATTAAGCTTTCTGTAATCCCACACAATCTAATTGACCCATCCTTCGTAGGTACCAGAACAGCAGGGGAGGCACATGGATTACTTGACTGTTGGATCACCCCCAATTCCAGCATGCTAGTGATTTTTTTCTCCATGCTCTGGGCTGCTTTCCCAGTAACCCTGAACAGTGCACTTTTGATTGAAGCCTTGGCTCCCATCTCCACCCAGTGGACAACAAGTGAAGTGCATCCAGGCTTACTGGAAAATACCTGTTGATAAGCCTGCAACACCCCCTTGATCTCTGCTTGCTGTGTTCGGGTTAAGTGATCAGAGAAGGCTATGGCATTCAGCCAGCAGCTGGTTCCTGTTTCTGCTGCCAGATCTATGAGGGGATCCTCTCCCTTCTCCTCCTAGTGCTGCAAATGGCCAGGGCCAGATTCTCTCTGTCTGTTATGGGGTGTTTACTGCACACTTGCCCTGAAAGTGCTAGTGCAAATTGAGAAGGGGACTGATTAACCCAACAGGCCAGAGCTGAGGGGAAT
Source organism: Platysternon megacephalum (assembly GCA_003942145.1). Lineage (NCBI taxonomy): Eukaryota > Metazoa > Chordata > Testudines > Platysternidae > Platysternon > Platysternon megacephalum. The sequence goes on along the minus strand of QXTE01000322.1, from coordinate 1,157,419 downwards.
CAGGTGGCTAAGTAAGCCCCTGACTTGAGTGAGGGAGCCCAGCTGAGGAGGAATAGCTGGGCTGGATGTACAAAGACAGGAAATTGGCAGTAGAGGGGGCTGCAGAGAAGTGGTCTGCAGTTGCTCCCTGGGGGAAGGGAAGTGTGTTTGGGGCTATAGAGATAGCCTACAGTTGCTCCCTGGGAGGAAGGAGTTTGGGCTGGTAAACCCAGAGAGGGGGAGGAAAGGCTCAGGGGAAAAGCAGCAAGGTATGGGATAGGGGTGGGCCCAGGCTCCCCTGCCAGCCACAGGGGATAGGGAACCCAGAGTAGGGGGCAGGCCCAGGTTCCCCTATCAGCCACAGAGGAAGTGACATGGAGCAGAGAGTAGACTGCCTGGGACAGTTTGCCTTGGAAGACTTTGATACCCTGGAATGGGAGGACGATAGTGAGCTGGGAGGTGGGACAAGATGTGAAGAGGAAGCTGCAGTTCCTGGAGAAAAGGGAGCCTCAGAGAGAGAGAGAGGACCAAGGATGGAGAGACTGCCAGAGGAGGGTGCAGTTCCTGGAAGGAGCTAATCCCCAGAGCAGCCAGGAGGAGGTGCCCCTATCAGTAAAAGGATCTTGTGACACTGTCTTAAAAAGGTTTTGTCACATTCACATGATATTGGGTGCCAATGTGAGCAATTAGATGGCTCCACCACCATAGTTCACCTCCTTGAGTTGTTTGATTTTAAATGGTTCTTCCCAGGAAGTCTGGAGTATATTCCTCCACACTGACTAGCTGACTCCTCAGCTGTTTATAACTCGTTTTCCTGTCTCTCTTTTCTCTGTGCTTTTCCCTTCTATGGCTTTCACTACTGTTGGCACTTTGGCAATTTACGCTGTCATAGATCCCACAGATGCTGCCATCATATGCCAGTTTCAAAGTACAGTAACTGCACCTGTGGTCCCTCAAGGGCACGCATTTAAAGATTTCTGACTCCAAGCAGTCACCTCTTTTGGGTGGAGACCTGTATCTCATTCCCTCTGTACTGGAGATTTTAAGGTTGTACAGCTCCCTTGCTTACACTGATATCCCCAACAAGCCAGACTGCCTAAAATCACCAGCACCTGCGCTTTGCTTTCTCTCCGAGGGCTATGAACAATGTATTGCCAGCAGTTATAAGGTACCATACGGCTCTTTTTACCTTAAGAATAAACGTGCTTGTTCAGAAACAGAGAAAACAGATTAAAATAATAACAAAACCTACATGCATACTAAAAAGCTTACCAGAGGTCACCCTCAATTCCAACTTAGGGCTCTGATAGATTTCAGTTGTTCAAAACCCACAACATGGGTTTTCTGCATGGACCTGTGTTAGAGCCAGAACCAAGGCTGGGTATATCAGCTGTTCCTTATGCAGCTCAGACCTTTGACCCCAGCCTTCTGTAACAAATAATCAGCCGACAGTGACCCTCTCCTCCAGGGGTAGCTTCCAAAGGCTGGGGTATTGCATAACCAGAGTTGGGGAATTTGCATTAACCTCTCCCTAGGAATTTCCCCACTTAACACTTATTGTCCCAGAAGTCCATACATGACCAGCACATTTTGAATATAGTCTTTTGAACTTCCAGGTCTCACATCTACCACATCTTCCCCATAGAGAGGTTACATACTATCTTGGCCTGCAATAATACATAAACGTAATACAATAAGGAATTCCAAGGATATTGCAGGAAATTGCCATATCTGTCACAATACCCTCTTGTACCTGATAATCCCTTTTCCATCCTGGTGTTTAGTATTTAGATCCTTCAGGTACCTGTGAACAATTATTTTCCTCCTCTCCCTCAGTCCTCACATCAATCTCTTTAATGCCAGTAGCTCTTGTCTGGACTCCAGGCCACATCTGTCCATTAATTGGATGCCCAGAGCTTAATGTAATATTCCAGTTGTGGTCACGCCAAAATCATATAGAAGGGAATACAACAGTCATACTCCATTACATGAAATCTGTGTACTCAGTCCCAAAATGCACTAGCCCTTTGTCTTGCTATATCACATTGAAAATTCATAGAGCTCTGCAAATACACAGGTATCCGCTTTATATCCATGGAAATCCACATCCGCAGATCATTTTTGTGGATTGCATGACGCTACAAATTTTATATCCATGCAGGGCTCTACAAATTCATGTGCAATTTACACTTACAGGTCTCTTGGTCACTATTACTGCTTACCTAGTTTCTCCCACATTGCATCTCTGGGGTTCAGATTTTCAGCAGATGCATTAGACTGCATTTTTTAAAGATGAATCTGTATTATTTTCTGACTATTTATTTCTATCCACTCGGTCTGCTTTATTTCTGAGGATGCTAAACATTTAAAAGACCACTTAGGAAGTAAATCTATTATATTAATACATATTTGTATAATGGATTTCACTTAACTTACAGAAAATACATTGTTAGTATGGGTTGCTGAGGTTCTCTGTAACTGCATGGAAGTAAATAGAAGTGAAAGTTTTGTGCAAATCTGAAATCTTTCAGAGACTGAAAGAGGATATTATTGCCCCCCTTAATAAAGTAAAAAATGACATTTCTAACACACTTTGACACTGCTTTAAATTTTAGCCATTTTTATAGTCACAAAGCAGCCTTAAGACAGTTTGACTGAATTTTCTAAAATGTTGATTTTAAAACTTCTAAAGCTAGTGGTTTCAAGTTATATCATGTGGAATAAATAATCCCTCTTATAAATATGCCTTAAAACACTCCACTCAAGATTCCAACACATCAAACCACAGGATTAATTGAACAGCTTGGAAATGAAAAGAACAATTGCAATGTAGTGAAACAAAATAATGTATAGATATTTCAGATGCCAAGCTACATCTTGTAATGATAATGTTCTTGGGCTTATCCAGTGCCGTGAATATTGCAGGCATCCCACTGTGCTTTCTAATGGAGGCACCTTGCACACTTCATTTTCGTTTTAACTATGATAATCTTTGATGTTCGTATCTTTTACAGTTCAATGGAACTGTCCTTCCAAAGTGGCCAGTTTGTCACCTCTTATCTCACAGCTTAACTTCACATTGTATACCTGTATCATTCATAAACTGAACAACATTAACATGCTGTATCCAGGTAACTTTAACGTGTTTATGGCCATTTTATTTCAAAAGAGTCTCTGAATTTGCACCTGCTAAATGTAAGTGTACCAGTTTACAAGGACAAATCAGCATTTGTGCAAGAAAATTTTTAAAAATGATTCAGTTTGCAAGATGTTAAATTTCAGAGGCTTGTTTGAAGCGATCCTGAAAACTTATTCCTTAATGCTTTTCACTTTCACCGTGACAGCTTGCTTGGCTGTTGGCAAAAGCAGCTTCTTTCTTCCTTCCCAGGCAGCAGTCCATCCTCAAGTGCCTTTCAGACTTGGAAGAGCTTAGCATCAGTCTTCCTCGCAGCCGTCCACCAATACGTCACAATCAATTTACCTCCATTAAGAAACCAGGAAATAATAAGTGACATGTGACTTGAACTAGACTCTGGCATACTCCCATAATCCTACCATCTCAGAGGTCCAAGTTGGAATATATATTACCAAACTCTGTTATTTCTGCAGGCAATGGGTGTCTTGAACTCTTAGAGGACTAAAGTCACTGAGCAGTAGGAAAAGGAACAGACTTTTTAGTCAGTGGGTAATGAGAAATTAACATGAATGAATGTCATTCCAAGTTACCAGTGCACCGATCCATGAAATGTGCCATGAAAAATAACTTAAGTCACTGCAGTCGTCTATTTAATTTAGCAGAGCTGTCTGTGATGTGGCTGCCTCGTGCCAGAGGGCTACATTTGCTAGTTGAGAGCACAGTCACTACAATCTGAGCTGCTCCCTCTCCAAGGCAGAGGCAAGTGTCCAACAAAGCACGAGCGCGGCTGGTCAGGGTGGGGAAAGAGGTGATCATTTCATAGTCCATTTTAGACAACACTCGCTGGGAGCGAAGGACATCAAGGATGTGGTTGAGGCGCCCTTCTGTCATGCAGCTCAAGATAGTCTGTCGCCCACAGGCTAGGATCTGGCAGCAATTGCCTTTGCAGCAAGGACCTTGAATAAAAAGGAATACAATTAGATACGCCAAACTGTCAGACTTTTTCATTAAACTGTTAGCTAGTGGCAGCATTAATGTCAAGAATGAAGTGACTAATGGAAATGGAAATTCAGTGGAACAATAGGAGCTGATGAAGAGTTCATTTACTTGCAGTCTCTGTTCAAAACTAGCACTGATCATAGACCCAGACCACAGAAAATAATATTTAGTGAGTGAGATGACTTAAGGGGAGGGGATTCCCAGGTCTGATCCTGGAAATCTACCATCTGTATAACTGTTATGTAAAGAAGTTTAGCTATGTCTAGAGAGTATTAGTCTACCCAGTAGAGGCTGGAAGAGCAGAAGGCACCATAGACAGATCTGAAGGATAGTACTGTTCAATACTCTCATTGCTTCAGTGGGAGATGCAAGCATCTTAGAAGGTGCATACACCAAAACCAGATCTATGCAGAAACTCTGCATTAGGCTGCCCTTCCAGTAAGGGAAAGGAAATAAGAAAAGGTCACCTGTACTTAGGAGACCATGCCTCAGTCTTCCTAGTCTATTACCAATTGGGCCATGAGTTGAATTGTCTTAGTTTACAGGAGGTCTTTTGTTGGTTTGCCCAGAAACATGTCCCCAGCATCCAACAGATCAGAAGAATGTCCAGCTTGTTGGAGATCACCATGGTTCAATTTGTCAAAGTGAAAAACTTGTTTTTACAAACTTTTTCATTATGGAAAAAAGAGGCAGCTTTCACAGAGCAAAAGTCAGCCTTATCCATATCTGCTCAGTAGGAAGATTGAGGCCTTTTTTGGGTCTTGCCCAAAGAAAGTATAAAAATGAGGTGGAAGGGAAGTCTTTTTCTAACTAACCTTTTGCATCCCCAAGAACTACTTTGCTGGAGATGTTTGAAATTGTCACAATGAAAGATTAAACCACATACAATGGATTTTTTCCCCCATTTGTTATAAACTCAGTGGGCCTATTTCACCATATAACTTACTATATTTTGTGAGGTTTTTCTTTAGACCCCTTTCCAGTGAAAGTCCACTTCTGAACAATGTGCCTATTCTGAACAAAAGTTGGCTTTGAAGGCCAAAGTCTGAGCTTTTAGTAACACAGGAATTGCCACACTGGAGCAGACCCATGGTCCATCTAGTCCAGTATCCTGTTTCTTACAATGGTAAGTACCAGCTTCAGAGGAATTACACTAATTACCAGTAAATACACAAGAATATGGCCAAAGTACAGTTTTTATCTGAAACACTGGCTAAAGTGTGGCAAAGTAAAATATTACTATACCACATTGCCAGTAGCTTCTGGTTTTTGGACCAAACTTTTCTTTGGAATCTCACCTGTTAATGTTTGTTCAAACTGTGTGCTTTGAAATTGGCTATGATGGGGACTGTGCTCAGGTGGCAGCGATAACTGTAGTGGCTGCTGCTGCCACACCTTTGGGTCCCTTTGACACTGACCACCATCTTCTCTGCTTGCATGTGGATCAGAGGTACAAGGAGTGGGAAAGGAATGCTGCAGAGCTGCTTCTCTACTGCCTGGATGAGCTGGGAACAAATAAAGATGGGTGAGATAAGACTTTTAAACTGGACTACAGCTGAACATAATAGAGATTCATCAATGGATAGTTCTGGATCTCTAATTAAAACAGAGTTTAGAGGACTAACTTGTCTGTAAATATTACATCCTGTGAACACTTGCTACTAGATCCTCCCTATTATGAAGTTTTGACATTTGTTATGTACATACTCCATCTCTCACACTAAGAAAATTGTTTTATGCAAGAGTATGGATGATGAATTCCCAGGAGTGGAGCATCATCTTTTCATGCAGCATACCACCTCTGTTACACTACACATAATGGGACTGTTGTATACAGCCAAATAATAAATTTTTATTTGTAAAATTAGAAATGTATAAGGGACACTAAACTTAAATCATATATTGCAGAAAAAATGTGCATGGGTTACTGAATTAAAAGTGGAATTTTTTTTTTATCTCGTCTTGAATATTGTCAATCACTTTTGTTTAGTCAGCTTCTTGATGCTGCAGTGTTTGGGTCTCATACTTTGTTCCTGCCCCAAAGAGCTACAATGTTTTTTTGTTATATGTTTGTACAGCATCTAGCACAATGGAGCCCTGGTCCTTGATGGAGCATCCTTGATACAAATAAATTAATAACATTGCAGTTGAATGTCTACGTCAAATGTTTCAACTGAGTTTTAATTCTAGAAACTCTTCTATGGGTTGTAGATTTTATAAAAGGTTTTTAAAAAATGTAAACTTTGGGCTACATCTAAGTTGTCAGTGTCCTTTTAACTTGTTGATTATAGTTGTGGACTATTGAAAATTTATGGATGAAGTTGAGGAAAATCCTGTTCTACCCAAAAGGAACAGCCACTAATCTATTTCAGTACTAAGTATTAAGAAACCTGTATCATAAGTCCCATGTATTCAGGGGTCACCAAAGATAGATAATAGATTTTCTGTGGCTCAGATCTTGTAAACAAAACCATCAAAGAACAAAGAAGAAATGTTTAAGTCAACACCTCCAGTCCGCTTATATATATGAAATGCACATGGATTTAAATACTTTGTCAAACATTTGCCAAGACAAGCCCACAGTGAAAAAACAGAAGGATATGGTTAGGTAGGAATGGCTAACATGAATCATTCATGGACTTCTGAAGAGATGGGACTCTTCCAAAGCAATTACTTTCTAATGTGGAGACATTTGACAGCAGGTATTAGAAAGTAGAGAAAAGTACTGTGGTGATTGAGGGCCATATAAGTGCCTTGGTAGAGGGCTAGATTCACTCATGGTGGCAAAGGCAAAAGAAATTGCAGCTCTCTGTTCCAGCAGGGTCCACTAGACCCAGGATGGATTTGCTCTCTGGGGAAGAGCAGGCAGTTCTTGGGATGCCAGGGAAGGGCAGCTTTAAGTTGTGGTCAGAGCGCCACAGGTGTCTGACTGGTGGAGGGTGTTCAGGGTGTACACTCAAGCAGCAAGTTCTATGGCTGCCTGGTTTACACCCCTGAACCCAGTGAATGTTCACTCACATACGGGAATACACTGGCTAGTTGTGAGTTCTCCCTGTGGAGGAATGGTTGCAAAAAACTTGCACCACTGCAATTCTCAAGGCAGACTCTTGCTACTGCAGAGGACTCTGTTGCTCTGGTTATATATCACAGTTGCACTCCGAAGAGGGAGACATTTGGCATGTTTTTGTGGATACCGAGCCAATAAGTAATTGTTTAATATTTGTATAGTCCTTGGAGGTAAAAACATCTTAAGATGGTCAGTCCTACATACCTCTTTTTTGTGTTGTGTTTGGCGCTGTGATATCTGCAAGTGCCATCTGATTAGCCTTCTCTCTTCCTGCAGGGCTGTCAAGAACAGTTGACAATCTCTGTGCTGTTAGATGGACACTCTTGTCGATAAGCCGGTTGCTGTTTTTCTGTGCACAGATGACCTAACAGTAGGGTGACCAGACAGCAAATGTGAAAAATCGGGACAGGGGGTGGGGGGTAATAGGAGCCTATATAAGAAAAAGACCCCAAAATCGGGACTGTCCCTATAAAATCGGGACATCTGGTCACCCTACCTAACAGGGATGAAAATGGATAAGAAATTACTTCTGTCTTCTTGATAGAAAAGACCTCCCTTACTAGGCAGCCTCCCTTAGGGAATCTAAGTGCCTAAGTCACTTTTGATAATGGGACTAAGATACCCTTGAAAAATTTTCCTCCCCAAGTGCATATGTAAGAAAACAGTTTGCTCACCTCTAGATTGTGCACATGTGTCTGAATCATGTGTGGAACTGAGCCTTTGCAGGCATTTACTGCTCTCTCCTGAAACAAAAAAAAATACACTAACTTAGTAAAATATACACAACATTCAGTCCAAATGAGACTAAAAAAATCATACATTGAATATTCATGGAGGTACTGCCAAAATATCAGGCACATACACCATATGATCTGCAGCTAGGAGTAAAATCACCCAGAGTACAGTTCTATTACCTACTGAAACAATATTGGGTTGTTTTGCCTCTCTCTACAGGTATTTATTTCATACTCATCACTGTGGGCGTTGGGGAAAACAGGGCTTTTTCGGTGCATTACAAAATCAGGTCATAAATGTCATGCTACCACAAAGACCAATGCTTGGGAGCTCCTTCTCCTTTTATGGGGTACTTCTACATCTGGTCTTCCGCAAATCACACCTCCCATTTCTCAAATTGCAGCCTCTACAACTTCGAATTCGGAAGAGGTATTAAAAAAATCTCCCAAAATCTGGGATGCAAGACTATTCTCATCAAGTCAGAATCCAGCACAAGTGAGATAAAACCAGGAGACTTTTTGCATTTTTCATTTCACAGGCTGTGAGTTTAGTACCATGAGAAATCCCAGCTGCATCAGTATTCTGTGCTACCTTCCCTCCAGGCTGTACTGACAACTGATCTCAATCCTGACATCAGACATTGCGCTGCGGTCCCAGACCTGGACCTGATGTAACTGAGACTAATGTTCACTCACAGCTATGTTGTGGCCTGATTGATCTTGGGAATGGATACTAGGATGAAGCTGCATTTTACAAGTAACCTCAGGCAGAAACTGACTTGGGGACTTCAGAGATGAAAGGCTAGTGCACTAACACATCTGGTTAACCTAGAACCATCCTTCTATTTGCTACTGCTGAAAGAACAGTGTGAGGGGGCCCTCCAACTGTCTGTGACTTGTGCATACTTATCAGTAATACAGTATGGAGAATCTCACTTGTGAATCCTGGATTAAACTTTTGAGGCTGAGTTTAAATCTTGGATCAACGTATTTTAGCTCTATCCGCTTTTAGGGACTGATCTTGACATTTTAACTGATAGCCCTTTGAAGCAATAACAAAGAGACAAATTCCTGTTTGATTTCAAAGATGGTAATCACAGAAAGCAGGCAATGCAATTGTATGGGACCAAATCTGAATTTTGCACTAACCTTTGCATCAATCAAACTGTAGATTGCACTGGAAATCTTCTCCTTGCTAAAAGCGCTCAAAATTCTCCTTAAGAGTTCCGCACATTCTGTGGGAAGAAAAATGCATTTTAAATACAGGATGTATGCGTATCCAAATAAGCAAATATCTATGCACCAATGTGCTTCCACTGATTTTATTACTCTGTTGCAATCATATTAAAATCTTTTAAATCACCTCTAAGTAACTTTGCCTTATATATTTTTATTTTTTGATCTAATATAAACAAATTAGGATCAGATTTTCAGAAATGTGCACACAAAACCCTGCATATTTGTATCTAATTTATTCGTGACTGCACAAAGCAATCACAGTAAAAGCATGAGCGGATGGCTAGTTGGACACTTCTGTGTACAGGTCTGAAAAATATTGGCCATAGTTTATCATTCATGTTTCAGGGCTGTCTTTTTAGAAACAGAGGATTAGATCCTCAGCTGGTATAATATAGCTACTCTGACTTAACCAACAGTGGGATTTGCTCCAGTGGGAATGGTGATTAATTTGAGATGGGACTGTTAAAGGTAAATCAGCCATTCTTCAAATACTGAATTTAGCTGGCAATCTCCAGTATTTTCCTAGCCTTTATCTATGCTAAATTTACTACACTATATTTAAACTAAAAAACTTTAAATGACTAAGCCACCTTACAGGAGGGCACGGCATCCTTATTAAAAATAAACTCCAAACCAAAACACTACAGTATGCTGGTGACAGTGCCCCAACTGTTTCATCTCACACTGGGGTTACAACATTCTGTTGTGCCATCATTACTGTACAATGATCTAAGACATTAAAGAGACAAGGTGGGTGAGGTAATATCTTTTATTGGACCCACTTCTGTTGGTGAGAGAGACAAGCTTTCGAGCTCACACAGAGCTTCAGGTCTACAACAACACTGCATTACTTAGGACACTCACACTGTTTGTGATAGCAACAAGGGAGAGCAAATACTGAATGTTACCTGCAGTCTGGGGCCTGTAATCTGGGTCTTGGTGCCAGCACAGTATGATGAGCTGTAACAGCCTGTTTCTCTGAGGCAAATTGCTCTGTATATACTCTGCTTCAGTCCCAGGCCGCAGGCCACTACAGACTCCTGTCACAACTTCCAGCAGGTTTTTTTTGCCTGCAAGAGAATGAGAAAATGTTATTTAAAAGTTAAAACCCTCAGAACTATTTTAAGATGATGTTTAGTGCAGGTTATTTTCTGTATTTTAAAACTAAGACTGCTCTTTAAAAATGAAAAATAAAAACCCAACAACACACTCTTAAGTAAAGCTGACCAACTGTGACAATACTCATTTATACCTACTGGCAGCAGTCTATTTATTTCTGGTTAGAAGGGTTGTTTAAGCAATAAGTCACAACTGGGTATGTATGCATAACTGGTAACCTGGATGCACAAATACCCTATTTGCAGTTATAGTTGCTGTGTGTGCAGCCTAACCACACAGTTCTGTATGCAATTCTGCGTGCAAATTAAAAAAAAAAATTCCCTTTATGCACAAAAGAATCTAATTCCTCTGGGCAGCTACAAAATGGCAGTGAAAAAATATGAAAGCACCGCCTTGCATGAGTATATTGTACATAGTATTTTTAATCTGAGCCTGTAAAGTCTGTCAAAATGAAAGCCGTTACGTAGATAAAAAACAGAGTAATCTGCTAGGTGACTAGGTGATCAGCAAAGACACTGGCTTATTCTGACATCATGTACACACATACACACCTCACAAATGTGACTGCAAAATTACAGCATGCTGCCCCCCTCACCTCTCCCTATGGCATACGCCTGCATATTCTGTACTTGAGAGCAGGCTGGTGGTTGAAATATACAAGTATGTAATTCTCATCTTCATTCATAGTAGAAAATGAAAGGCTGAACTTGTGGAACATTACATATGGAAAATGAGGTGTATGGGGTATTCGTTGATGAATTTTGCAGGAGCCCTGCATGTCTTGAGAAATCACTAGGGAAATTTGAAGAGATGTAAAATCATGAGCCTGACCACTTGTGGTCATTTAAGTTCCCATGGCACTCTTTGTAAGAATGAGGATGTTTGCTAGCCCTGATGTTATGGCCAGATTCTCGCTGGGGTAACTGCATCCTGCCTACCTTCATTCCCTCTGCAATTTTAGTTGGATACACCATCCTTCATTTTTGGTCCAAAAGGGTTGTGCAATGTTAGTGTGCGTTGAATAGTTATATGTTCCACTAGTTATATGATGGTGAGTGAAGTGATTCTCATAAATAAATGTGTGTGTTAAATTGTAAAGATCTTTGGGGCCCTTTTGGATGAAAGGTGCTATACAAATGTAATGTGACTTGTTTTAGAGTCATATTTAATAGAAATAGTGATTAAACAATTGCCAGGAAAAGTTCCACATCTTGCTGCTTTCAAAACCCCTGATTCTTGGGTTCTGTAGTGTTTAGTGCACCATAGGCAAGCAGGTAGTTTCCTTTCCTTGGACCATGTAGTGAAAAAGAAAGCCCCATATGTAGATAGACCTGGAGCCCTTGCCATTTTCCAGATAGAGGAGAGTACTAACTGTAATGTAGTTTGATTATCAAGTACAGAGGCACATACTTCTTCACATATGACTGCTCAAACTGAAATCTCATTGTTAGAGCAATCAGCTGTAAGAGAAGGAGTAAGAAGGATCATATTCAGGAACATGATACAGCACTGTCACTTTCATAGAACTCAAGAGAGACTAGAAGAAACCGATCCTTCTTTAAAGTATGTTTACTATAAGTTAAAAGGAGCCATGCTTTAAAGGAATGAGAATAGGACAGGAATCAGCACTCCAAAGTCTAGTTCTCAGCTCTGGCTGTCACGTTAAACAAATCATTTACCACTGCCTCAGTTTCCTTATCGGTAAAATGGGGATAATTTTCAGTCTATTATACAGTGCTTTAAAGATCTACAACTCTGTAAAATTCCTCATTTTCATTTTCTGGTATAAAATATGCAGAAAGTAGCATATTTTATAGTAATTTAAGTCTAGCAGGAACTAAAAGTTCCGATTTGAGACCTGAAACTCTCATTGATTTTTAAATATGTATAAAGGCTCAGTTCTACTCACTGGACAAGTTACTTGCCACTAAAGGCATGTCTACACTGATGTAATTTACAGCTTGAGTAGGCCTATCTGCACTAGCTCTGATTGACTGGGATTGTACTTGAGCAGGTAGCCCTTCCCACCACTCATACTGCCATGGCTACACTTTAATTTTTAGCGTGTTAGTTGGATCAGGGCTAGCGTGGGTGTGTCACTCAAATTGGAAATTATACTCTCCAGCTCCAGTGTAGACATACCCTAAAATGCTGCCTAATGTCAGTATGCTGGATTGTGATGTTAGTACGCGGAGTGTCACAAGCCAAAGAGCTGTTGCTCTGCATTAAAGATAAGCAGAAAGGTCAAAATAACAATTTAATAGGGTGCTACAGTGAACAGGCTTAGGTAGTACATAGTAAAAACTATGCCATTAAAGACAGGTTTCAGAGTAACAGCCGTGTTAGTCTGTATTCACAAAAAGAACAGGAGTACTTGTGGCACCTTAGAGACTAACAAATTTATTTGAGCATGAGCTTATGCTCAAATAAATTTGTTAGTCTCTAAGGTGCCACAAGTACTCCTGTTCTTTATGCCATTAAAGCTACTCCGAGAAGGTATCTGTTTCTTTTACAATAAAAATCTTCATTTGAGGCTAGTACTCCCTACAGGAGATGCAGAGCTATGGAACTGTGCATTATTGGGATACACAGTTGGCAGAATTTGTTTTTTTATAATTTTGACAGACAATACTGTTTATTTTTAATTTTTTCCCCAATTTTATTGAATTTTTACAGTTGCAGAAAATTATGGGAGTGTCAGACAATTATTTAATGACAGTAGATTTTCAGGTTCAAAAAGTTAACGTTTTATAACCTTTCAAACACAAATTGCCAATATCACATGTCAAAATATACAAAGTAAATATCCTTAAATCAAACTCTAATAGGTTATCAAGCAGCATTTTTCTTACTTTGCCTATCTGTAAATTTCAACTATCATTGGAAATATTTTTGTTAGTTTGTGTGTGTACATTGAAATCCATATTTACTGACACTTACTGATCAAAAATTAATCCTTCCAAGCACTGTAATAGGGATTTGAGATAAAGCGAGGTCTGAAAAGACAGGTCTGTTGGTATCAATGTTGCTTAGAGGAGGATAAATTCAGAAAAAGATAATTAACCATCAAGAAAGAGAGAAATACGTACCTTCAAAAGGTTTCTGTCTGCTTAAGCTTTCCCAACATAGCATTCCAAAGCTAGAGGCAAACAATAATGAAATTGTGCTTGTTAATTTGGAATCTGTGTTGGTGTTATGATTACTTACTGAAAAATTGAGTTCATTAGTTCCAGGGAAGGGTATTTTCCATGTTACACTAAGTTGGGGAGGGCAAACTACGGGCCGCGGGCCAGATCCGGCCCGTCACGGCTTTCAATCGGGCCTGCGGGATTGCCAGCCCCGTAGTGCAGCAGGGCTAAGGCAGGCTTCCTGCCTGCCCTGGCCCTGCGCTGCTCCTGGAAGCAGCCGGCACCACGTCCCTACGGCCCCTGGAGGAGGGGCGGGAAGAGGGCTCTGTGCGCTGCCTTCGCCTGCAGGCACTGCTCTGTGCAGCTCCCATTGGCCGGGAATGGGAAACTGTGGCCAATGGGAGCTTCGGGGGTGGTACCCGCAGGTGAGGGCAGTGCGTGGCGGAGCCACCTGCCCCACCCCACCCCCAGGAGCCACTGCCGGACATGCTGGCCACTTCTGGGAGTGGCACGGGGCCAGAGCAAGCAGGGAACCTGCCTTAGCCCCGCTGCATGCCGCTGCCACCCTGGAGCTGCTCGAGGTAAGCAGCGTCAGGCCTGAGCCTGAACCCCTCCTGCACTTCGCACCCCAACCCCCTGCCCTGAGCCCCCTCCCACACTCCACACCCCCTCCTGCACCCCAACCCCCTGCCCTGAGCCCCCAACCCACTGCCCTGAGCTCCCTGCAGCACCCTGCACCCCTCCCATGCCCCGCACTCCCTCCCGCACCCCAACCCCCTGCCCCAGCTCTGCATTCATGGCCCTGCGTACAATTTCCCCACCCAGATGTGGCCCTCGGGCCAAAAGGTTTGCTCACCCCTGCACTAAGCCCTTCCTTATTGGCAGAGTTTCCATGTTTGCATACTATTATATTTCAGTTTCCAATTGAGCTGTCCTTATACAATACTCAGGGGATCTAACAAAGGCCAGCTAGAATTCTGTTTCAGGGGAAAGCCTTGCTCTTAAATTCTGTAGATTATTTTCTAAAATACCTCACCTAATTTCCATTTGTGGGTTTCAAAGCCTTTCACTGCCTCTTTTTTGTTGTTGCAGTAATTATAAAGTGTTTGGTAGTGTTGAGCATACTGACAAGGGAATGCACTAGTTGACCCACTAAAAGCTTAGCTATCAGGAAGTTTAGACTTGAAATTAGATGAAGGTTTCTAACCATCAGAGGAGTGACGTTCTGGAACAGCCTTCCAAGGGGAGTAGTGGGGGCAAAAGACATATCTGGCTTCAAGACTAAGCTTGATAAGTTTATGGAGGGGATGGTATAATGGGATAGCCTAATTTTGGCCATTAATTGATCTTTGACTACTAGTGGTAAATATGCCCAATGGCTTGTGATGGGATGTTAGATGGGGTGGGATCTGAGTTACTACAGAGAATTCTTTCCTGGGTGTCTGGCTGGTGAGTCTTGCCCACATGCTCAGGGTTTAGCTGATCGCCATATTTGGGGTCGGGAAGGAATTTTCCTCCAGGACAGATTGGCAGAAGCCCTGGGGGGTTTTTGCCTTCCTCTGCAGCGTGGGGCACGGGTCACTTGCTGGAAGATTCTCTGCACCTTGAAGTCTTTAAACCATGATTTGAGGACTTCAATGGCTCAGATACAGGAGTGGGTGGGTGAGATTCTGTGGCCTACATTGTGCAGGAGGTCAGACTAGATGATCATAATGGTCCCTTCTGACCTTAAAGTCTATGATTCTATGATCCAAAGCCCAATGAATCTTTCTTTACATCAGTGAAATTTGCATCAGGCCCTAGATCTTTTTTTTTCCATCTGTAACTTCTAGGAGATGTCACTGTAACATTTAAATGTACTTAAATCAACATCAATATTGGTGTAAAAACACTTGGATATATATGCAAAACAAAGTATATTCCATGTCACACCACTGCTGGACAGGCACAGGTCTCATGCAATACCAGTCACTTCCAAATATCTAAAATTAAAAAGGTGTGACACCTGAGAATGGGAATTATGCCATCTGAAAGTGAGCCTTTCACTCCTTTCCTGTTTGAGCCTCATGTATTCTTCATGGACAGAGGAACCATCATATCATTCATAGGTATTATTAAATACATATATAATATGACTCATTTTTGGTCACTGCTTTGATGACAATAGAAAAGGAGCTGAAGTTGTTGGCTCCATAACAAAAATAAAAGATCTAACACTAGAAAATTGGCCATACGTAATATTAGGTATAAAGGTTGTCGTAGACTCTGTGGTGCCAGCCATGAAGATATACGTCCATAGAGTCACATAGTTGCTATTTTTGGATTGTCATTCATCCAGAGTATCACGTATGTGCCCTTTGGATGTGTGGCAGACAAGATGGCGGAGTAAATAACATGCATTCTTTATGTAAGTCACTTCAATTAAAAGTTAATGCCTGATTAGGCATAGTGAGTTCTTTCAGAAGAGATTCCACAGGATAAAGGGACATCATCAAGATAAAAATCATATTTTTATTTTTAACTAGATCTCAACCAAGCATCCAATAATTGTGCCTAAATATTAAATAGTGGCACAACTGTCTACACCACCAACAGCAGCCATTTAAAAATCTAACTACCTGACTTGTTGATGTTAGGTTTCTAAGTGGATTGCACTTGTGTGTGCAAATAATTGTGTCTACAGTTTTGGCACCCACATTGGACATTTAGGCCCCAATGCTAGCGTTTATAAAACGAATCTTCAGATATTTATAAAACTTTATATTATTCAAACTGAAAGAATTTGGAAACTTAACTCTTGCTGCTTGACTACCTGATGTCTCAGGCATGCCTATTTTTGTAGGCAGATTAAGTTTTGTGCAGATAGTTGAAAATACAGAATCAGTTTAGTAACTACAGTTGAAAGTTTGGTCTCTGATCTGAAAAGGGTATGTTTAAAAAACCCCATAAGTTTTGCTAAAAACTAGTCCTTCACCTACAAGGATTTGTCACTCTCTCCTTGTGTGCTTAGAACTCCTTTTAATTTATTCAAGTAAATCTAATATAAGCATCAAGATGAGAATATACTTCATAGCATGTCATCCGCAGCAGTATTCTACTTTTTTACTGTAAATTAATATTTTGAAGCTGAAGTTTGGCAATTGCTTAACCTAAAGGTATGGCCATAAGTCTTAATTTTTAATATAACAAATTGTAATGAAATAATTTCCTTCAAACATTAGGAATTTCAAGTTTAACTAAATGCGGCAATATTCCTAGTCTGGAATGTTATGCAGATATGATATGTGTAACAGCTGTTATTTGAATGGAACACTGTGACCTGTAGGTTTCACTGTAGTATAATTTTACAATATTTTCTTGAAAATAATAATATATGGAGATATACCTATCTCATAGAGCTGGAAGGGACCCCGAAGGGTCATCGAGTCCAGCCCCCTGCCTTCACTAGCAGGACCAATTTTGCCCCAGTGGCCCCTTCAAGGATTGAACTCACAACCTCTGGGTTTAGCAGGCCAATGCTCAAACCACTGAGCTATCCCTCCTCCGAAACATTTAATTCAATACTATGTGAATTGCTCTCCAGAAGTAGGTCTCCTTTAGCTATAACTTTCCCTTAAAAACCTGTACTAACCTGTAAATATCTCCTTCTTGTGAGGGTACACCTCCTTCAAGTATTTCAGGAGAGAGGTATACCAAATCCCAGCAGCTTCTATTGCAGTTCTGCAGGACTGATCTTTGCTGCTTCCTCCAGGAGGTTAGACCATAATCTGTTATCTGTAGAGAAGGGTGAATGATGAATTGTAGCAACAATATGGCATTATTGGTATCAAATATTGATCTGGTATTTTATGTTAGGATAGATGTCTGATAAATAATCCTATAATCAAGCATACCTTTGGAGAAGTTGTTCTGGTTTCATGTCAAGAAAATAATGAAGACAAAAAGCTAAATGTAAAAGGGCCTCACCTTAGCTCTATATTGTGTATCCAAAAGGACATTGGAGGGTTTCAGGCTGTAGTGGAGAAGAGGAGGGTCTAGCCTATGGAGATGATATAATCCTTCAGCCACATCTGACAGGATCCGCATGAGTAGGGGAAAAGGCAATTCTGGGTACAGCTGGTGNCCCATGCCCCGCACTCCCTCCCGCACCCCAACCCCCTGCCCCAGCTCTGCATTCATGGCCCTGCGTACAATTTCCCCACCCAGATGTGGCCCTCGGGCCAAAAGGTTTGCTCACCCCTGCACTAAGCCCTTCCTTATTGGCAGAGTTTCCATGTTTGCATACTATTATATTTCAGTTTCCAATTGAGCTGTCCTTATACAATACTCAGGGGATCTAACAAAGGCCAGCTAGAATTCTGTTTCAGGGGAAAGCCTTGCTCTTAAATTCTGTAGATTATTTTCTAAAATACCTCACCTAATTTCCATTTGTGGGTTTCAAAGCCTTTCACTGCCTCTTTTTTGTTGTTGCAGTAATTATAAAGTGTTTGGTAGTGTTGAGCATACTGACAAGGGAATGCACTAGTTGACCCACTAAAAGCTTAGCTATCAGGAAGTTTAGACTTGAAATTAGATGAAGGTTTCTAACCATCAGAGGAGTGACGTTCTGGAACAGCCTTCCAAGGGGAGTAGTGGGGGCAAAAGACATATCTGGCTTCAAGACTAAGCTTGATAAGTTTATGGAGGGGATGGTATAATGGGATAGCCTAATTTTGGCCATTAATTGATCTTTGACTACTAGTGGTAAATATGCCCAATGGCTTGTGATGGGATGTTAGATGGGGTGGGATCTGAGTTACTACAGAGAATTCTTTCCTGGGTGTCTGGCTGGTGAGTCTTGCCCACATGCTCAGGGTTTAGCTGATCGCCATATTTGGGGTCGGGAAGGAATTTTCCTCCAGGACAGATTGGCAGAAGCCCTGGGGGGGTTTTGCCTTCCTCTGCAGCGTGGGGCACGGGTCACTTGCTGGAAGATTCTCTGCACCTTGAAGTCTTTAAACCATGATTTGAGGACTTCAATGGCTCAGATACAGGAGTGGGTGGGTGAGATTCTGTGGCCTACATTGTGCAGGAGGTCAGACTAGATGATCATAATGGTCCCTTCTGACCTTAAAGTCTATGATTCTATGATCCAAAGCCCAATGAATCTTTCTTTACATCAGTGAAATTTGCATCAGGCCCTAGATCTTTTTTTTTCCATCTGTAACTTCTAGGAGATGTCACTGTAACATTTAAATGTACTTAAATCAACATCAATATTGGTGTAAAAACACTTGGATATATATGCAAAACAAAGTATATTCCATGTCACACCACTGCTGGACAGGCACAGGTCTCATGCAATACCAGTCACTTCCAAATATCTAAAATTAAAAAGGTGTGACACCTGAGAATGGGAATTATGCCATCTGAAAGTGAGCCTTTCACTCCTTTCCTGTTTGAGCCTCATGTATTCTTCATGGACAGAGGAACCATCATATCATTCATAGGTATTATTAAATACATATATAATATGACTCATTTTTGGTCACTGCTTTGATGACAATAGAAAAGGAGCTGAAGTTGTTGGCTCCATAACAAAAATAAAAGATCTAACACTAGAAAATTGGCCATACGTAATATTAGGTATAAAGGTTGTCGTAGACTCTGTGGTGCCAGCCATGAAGATATACGTCCATAGAGTCACATAGTTGCTATTTTTGGATTGTCATTCATCCAGAGTATCACGTATGTGCCCTTTGGATGTGTGGCAGACAAGATGGCGGAGTAAATAACATGCATTCTTTATGTAAGTCACTTCAATTAAAAGTTAATGCCTGATCAGGCATAGTGAGTTCTTTCAGAAGAGATTCCACAGGACCTTAAAGGGACATCATCAAGATAAAAATCATATTTTTATTTTTAACTAGATCTCAACCAAGCATCCAATAATTGTGCCTAAATATTAAATAGTGGCACAACTGTCTACACCACCAACAGCAGCCATTTAAAAATCTAACTACCTGACTTGTTGATGTTAGGTTTCTAAGTGGATTGCACTTGTGTGTGCAAATAATTGTGTCTACAGTTTTGGCACCCACATTGGACATTTAGGCCCCAATGCTAGCGTTTATAAAACGAATCTTCAGATATTTATAAAACTTTATATTATTCAAACTGAAAGAATTTGGAAACTTAACTCTTGCTGCTTGACTACCTGATGTCTCAGGTATGCCTATTTTTGTAGGCAGATTAAGTTTTGTGCAGATAGTTGAAAACACAGAATCAGTTTAGTAACTACAGTTGAAAGTTTGGTCTCTGATCTGAAAAGGGTATGTTTAAAAAAAACCTTAAGTTTTGCTAAAAACTAGTCCTTCACCTACAAGGATTTGTCACTCTCTCCTTGTGTGCTTAGAACTCCTTTTAATTTATTCAAGTAAATCTAATATAAGCATCAAGATGAGAATATACTTCATAGCATGTCATCCGCAGCAGTATTCTACTTTTTTACTGTAAATTAATATTTTGAAGCTGAAGTTTGGCAATTGCTTAACCTAAAGGTATGGCCATAAGTCTTAATTTTTAATATAACAAATTGTAATGAAATAATTTCCTTCAAACATTAGGAATTTCAAGTTTAACTAAATGCGGCAATATTCCTAGTCTGGAATGTTATGCAGATATGATATGTGTAACAGCTGTTATTTGAATGGAACACTGTGACCTGTAGGTTTCACTGTAGTATAATTTTACAATATTTTCTTGAAAATAATAATATATGGAGATATACCTATCTCATAGAGCTGGAAGGGACCCCGAAGGGTCATCGAGTCCAGCCCCCTGCCTTCACTAGCAGGACCAATTTTGCCCCAGTGGCCCCTTCAAGGATTGAACTCACAACCTCTGGGTTTAGCAGGCCAATGCTCAAACCACTGAGCTATCCCTCCTCCGAAACATTTAATTCAATACTATGTGAATTGCTCTCCAGAAGTAGGTCTCCTTTAGCTATAACTTTCCCTTAAAAACCTGTACTAACCTGTAAATATCTCCTTCTTGTGAGGGTACACCTCCTTCAAGTATTTCAGGAGAGAGGTATACCAAATCCCAGCAGCTTCTATTGCAGTTCTGCAGGACTGATCTTTGCTGCTTCCTCCAGGAGGTTAGACCATAATCTGTTATCTGTAGAGAAGGGTGAATGATGAATTGTAGCAACAATATGGCATTATTGGTATCAAATATTGATCTGGTATTTTATGTTAGGATAGATGTCTGATAAATAATCCTATAATCAAGCATACCTTTGGAGAAGTTGTTTTGGTTTCATGTCAAGAAAATAATGAAGACAAAAAGCTAAATGTAAAAGGGCCTCACCTTAGCTCTATATTGTGTATCCAAAAGGACATTGGAGGGTTTCAGGCTGTAGTGGAGAAGAGGAGGGTCTAGCCTATGGAGATGATATAATCCTTCAGCCACATCTGACAGGATCCGCATGAGTAGGGGAAAAGGCAATTCTGGGTACAGCTGGTGCTAAAAATCAACATTTATTTCAGTGTAATATTCCACAATAGATATATATGTATATAACTTTTAGAATTATAAAGCAGTCATTATTCACACTATCTATTGAGATCTACAGATGAAAAGTATTAGCAACACTATTGCAAAATTAATATCCATAATTGAGGTACAGTTTGCTCATTTTATTATTGCCCTAGCTTCTAAACAGTTTTAACACCCATAAAGGAGCCCCTCTAAAAGATCCCTACTCTTCCTTACCTCGTGGATGAGTGAGTGGAGGGATCCATTGCACATCCATTCAGTCACGATCCCCAGAAGTCCCTGAGATTGGTAGATCCCAAGAGAAGGCAGGAGCTGTTCAGACTGAATGCGTCGTGTGTTCGCTACATCTTGGAGTAGCACCTTCAACTCACTGCAAACAGAGAACAGGGGTTAAAGAGGCAGCATTTCATTCAGACATGCTGAGTAACAGTCATATTGTGTGATATTGGAAAGAAGGATGACTTGGTAGCGTTTTCCCACCACTACCATTATCTGGTGTTTAATACCAACAATGTTTTCTTGACTACAAAACATCTTTCACGTTAAAACTGTAAAATGTACAAGAAAGGGGCTAGTTCCATTAGTATCAAAATATATTGATCAGGATCTAAAACGCCAGGGCAGGAAGAATGTTTGGGATAGTTAAACTAACTGAAGAAATTACCGCTCTGAACTGATTTATTTCCTGCCATTCCCCTAAAAGTATGCTTTCCTTACACCATCAGTGAGGTCCCTTCTACACTGCAAATTCTACCAGCTTCAGTCATAGTCTGTCTTGCCTGTATGGATGGGATCAAACCACATCAGAGAGTAAAGGTAAAGCCATGAGGCCAAATTCAGACCTAGTGTAAGTGGTAGGTGTAACTTTAGGGACTTAGTGGAGCTGCATCTGCTTCTACTCAGATTGGATTTAGTCTTAAATTCAGTGGGATGTATTTTAAGAAGTATAAGGAAACCAGATTTTGCTAATTGGTAGAAGATTAAGACTATTTGAGAACTTCAGACAATAACTTCTTTGTTCGGTTGTACAATGGTAGCACTGATCTGTGGATAAATGAAGATAAATGAACTGGTTCTGCTCCAGCTGGGGTGGCCAACCTGTGGCTCCGGAGCCACATGCGGCTCGTCAGAAGTTAATGTGCGGCTCCTTGTCTAGGCACCGACTCCAGGGCTGGAGCTACAGGCACCAACTTTCCAATGTGCCGGGGGGTGCTCACTGCTCAACTCCTGGCTCTGCCACAGACCCTGCCCCCACTCCACCCCTTCCCACACCCTCCCCTGAGCCTGCTGTGCCCTCACTCTTCCCCCCACAGAGCCTCCTGCATGCCACGAAACAGCTGATCAGGACGTGCGGGGAGGGAGGGAGAGGTGCTGATCAGTGGGGCTGCCGGTGGGTGGAAGATGCTGGGAGCGGGCGGGGGGAGCGGATGAGGGGCTGCTGATGTATTACTGTGACTCTTTGGCAATGTACATTGGTAAATTCTGGCTCCTTCTCAGGCTCAGGTTGGCCACCCCTGTGCTACAGGATCACTCCTCCCTAAATTGCATTTAACTTTAAAAATACGATCCCATCTGCAATATGTTCTGAATTGCTGATTCTATGCATGAAATCTTCAGCCCACAGAAATCAATGGTAAAATTCAATGGGACCAGGATTTCAACCCCTGTCATTATTTTAAAGACTAACCCAGTTAGTGTTTCCTGCTGAAAAACGAACCTGTATATTTAGGAAGAGGGTCCAGCTGCATAGTTTGGCTTCTGATCCCAACTGTTCCAAAGTTTGGGAACTTAATTCAGTCCCAAACATTGCACACCATGTAAATCACAGATTTGCTATTCTATTCTATGTATGTTTTTAGGCTGTAGGATACATTTATTGCAGTAGGTACTCTTTGATAAATCTTAAAATCTTAACTTAGATTCCTCATGCTTCAGCAAACTTCCGTTGAACTCAGTGACAGTCTCATTGACTTCAGTGGGAGTATGCCTAAGTAAAAACTGAGTAAAGACATCAAGATTTGGCCTGATGACACTGGTAATGCTAGCACCCTGGACCCTATAGTATTTGCTTCCTAACTGTATGCAATGGCTCCTGGTCCCTGATCAGCCTCAGCAGCATGCAGAAGATTCTTTGATCCCTGAACTGATGCCCATTCCCTGATCTGTCCCATGTACTGGTGTAAGAGATTGGGAGATATCCGACAACTCCTCAAACTAGCATCTGTCTTCCAAACCAGCTCCTGTTCCCACTTCCCCCAGCAACTGCTAACACAGGAGGGAGACTATTTTAGAAAAATTCTCTAAAAACTATTTTAAGCAGGTGTGGATCAAATTTCTCGCCCACCATTATATAGCCCAACACTGCTTGCCAGTGCCCGAGAGGGTGCTGGTAACTGCCCTTCTGCTGGAGCACAATACTGTGAAATGCATGGTGGAAATGTAAGACAGGGACTAACTGTAGAACAGTCCTATCATAGTAAAGTTGCTTCCTGTATTTTTGCTTTTTGTTGGAATCCTCTCTGGTGTGCATGTGATATACAATTCAGGGAAGTATATAAAAATGCAGTTATAGGGAGAAATGACTAAAAATTATATTGTGGGTTCCATATTTGGGGGTCACTGATTTCCAGATCAAATATATTTGTGAATGGATATTGCGTGGGCAGTGGCAGTAACAGCACACTCAAGTTAGATGTGCAGCTTTGCAAGCACTTTTCACATATACAATTGAACATGCATTGTTTAGAAAAATCAGGCCAGGCAGTCCAAGTTGGGTTCTTTTTTAAGGAAGGAAAACAGCCTTTTCATTGCAAACATAATGGATATTCAGTATGTTAATACCCATGTTTATAAATAAATTGTGGCTCCAAAGTTTATATACAAATTGTGCTTATTTCTATCTCTTAACATACTAACAATATGGATTTCTACCATTGGAAATAGGTTAGCAGTTCAAATGATGGGATAGAATCCATCTTATTCTCATTGCTGGGTTCACTCTACAGTGGTAATAGTAGGGTGGGAAAACAAACAGAGACTTGACGTTTAAAGAGCAGATATGAGTAAGAAGGTTCATTTTCCCATAATCACTTTTATAACTAGAACAACACTTTAAATCCAGAAAGGAGAAAATAAATTATTAGCTTTTGTTGTCTGATGTAACTTTTTTTTTATTTAAACAAAAAGTGGGGAGCAAACAGGGGAAAGAGGGAAAGCCTTTTAGAAAAAACTACCAAATAAATATATTCTTATTTTAGATTAGTAAGTTATTGCACTTCTATTGAATTTAAAAAATAAAAAAGCAGAACACTCAAACTTAATTCATTTTTGGCCTGATCCAACCTCCATGGAAGTCCTTCCATTGATGTCATTGGGATTTGGATCAGGGCCCTGAGCCTTATAGAGGCCCTCACTAAAGACAAGCTAGTTCTTGTTTCAAGATTCAAATTTGGATGCCAAAATGAAAGAATTTAGACTCAAGCACAACCAAAGACCAGACATGGAAACCTTGGATGCAAGCACCCCCAGAATTTTAGGGGGTGTTTGAAATCTGAGTTGGATTAGACAAATTGTTCCTGTCTTTTTTTTGGAAAAAACAACCTCTCCATATCCTACTTTAAGATATTTGAAATATGAATCTTTCAGCTTAAGCATACCACCTACAAAAACCAGCTAAGGATCTAGACTTCTCAGATACTAAAATGGCCATGTTCTGCTCTTGGATGCCCTTTCAAGAAACTGAGAGCCTAATGAGTGCATTCACTAGAGTGGTTTGGTCCCACACCATTAAAAAAATAGTATGGGCCTGACCTCAAAATCCCTGTATGCCCGTGACTCCAATGAAATAAACTGGAGTTATGTGAGTGTTAGGCTGACATCCATTTGTGACAGAGTTAGTGGTTATGACTAATATATGCACTCAATCCTTTCTCCCTTTCTTCTCGTATGTGTTCATTTATTCACCTAGCATGTTTTGTCTAAAACTTAGATTGGGAGCTCTTTGTGTTTGTTTGTATAGTGCATAGTACAATGGTGCACTGAACATGGATTGAAGTCCTTTGATGCAATCACAACACTATTAATAATGACTTCAGGATCAAGCCCCATTGTCATTACATATGTCAAATTTCTCACCTAGTGCAATTCAATGTACCACTTTGTCTCTGTTAATCAGTTGGGAGTCACTGAAGTGGAAAGGTGAACTGGGGTCAGAAATGCTACAGTCCATGTTGGTACCCTCTTTGCACAGTAAATCAAATATGACACCCACCTCTCTCTTGTATTCTGGCTCGTCAGCAGCTTCAGTGATATGTTAATGTTCTGAGGAGCATGAAAGGCTTTGAGGGCGAAGCCAGAACTTGTCCTGGTGAAGATAAAGTTATCCAGCTCTTCCTGGGCTATTACGGGCATCAGATTAGCCATTTTCTGGGGGAGTGGGGGAGAGAACTGAAGAAAAACAGACATCCTTAGATTTGCTTTTGTTATCATTGCCAAGGTACACTGAAGTCACAACACTCTTTGTTCCCCAAACTACTCTTCACCTTCATTCAAAAGGCTTCGTATTACCATGCTTTGGGTCAGATTGTCCTTTAAAGATAGGGAAAAAATTTACCTACCACACAGGGACATCCTGAGGTTTACTTACCATTTTTAAATACGAGGTGCTAAGTGCTCAATATTATGGCCAGTTCTCATTACAATCACCTGGAAATATGGGGGCACTATTTACATTAATATAATACAATGCTTGACTTCCAAGGATAGTGTTATAATTTGGGGAAACAACAGATTAAAATTCTTACAGTTCATGCTGGACAGAAAGATAATTCCCATGAAAAACTGTAATAATGCAGTAATCCATTCCAATCTACCTCCAGAGCCATGCCCTTTACAGATGTGCCATTATTTACTAGGATACTGTATGTTAACAGAACAGCAAAACAAAAGGCCAAATTCCCTGATGTGGTATATTGGCAAAACTCTACTGAAGCCAGTGGAGATGTGCCCATTTACAGCAGCAGAGAATTTGGCCCATCGGTTATATATAGTAGATCCCTAGGGCCACGTGCATATGTGCCTTAATACACATTGACTAGCGATAACAACCTCCCACACAGCCACTTTGTGTTAATGTATGAGTCAGGTGTTATTAATAACAGGTGAGGATGTTTTAAAAATATAGTGAGCATAAAACTCCCCTATACTTAGTGCTGAAAGAAAGCAACAAGAACAGACAGAGCTGAGACAAGGAAAACAGAGAGGGAAGAAAAGGGGTCTTCAGAAGCCCATTTATGAGAATACTGCATGGTTGGAGATCAGAGGGTCATAAGAGCTCAGAATGGAATGCTTCCCTCAGACTCAGCAGATTTCCACTAAGAAAGCCATGCCGGAATTAATGCTGCTCTAAACTGCAGATTTAAGTAGTGAGTAAGGGGTGTAAGTTGAGAACTCTCTTTTTAAGTTGGGGTTTCAGCTAAAGTGTGGTCTTGTGCTTAAGGCATTAAACTAGGATTCAGGAGGTCTGATTCTAGTTCCCAGCTCTTCCATAGAAAGCCTGCGTGATCTTGAGCAAATCACAATCTCTCAGTGACTCAGCCGAGCATCTACAAAATGGGGATAACCACACACCTTTATTTTATCCTTTGTCTATTTTGCCTAATTAAATTGCAAGGTCTTCCAAGCAGGGTCTGGCTGTTACACTGTATATTGATATCACCTAGATCAGTGGTTCTCAACCAGGGGTCTGGGGCCCACTCAGGGGCCGCGAGCGGGTTTCATGGGGTCTGCCAAGCAGGGCCAGCATTACACTTCCTAGGGCCCAGGGCTGAAGCCGAAGCCTGAGCAACTTAGCTTCACAGGGCCCCAGGCAATTGCCCTGCTTGCTACCCCCTAACGCTGGCCCTGGCTTTTATATGCAGAAAAAAAGCCGTTTTTGTGGCGCAGATGGGCCGTGGAATTTTTATAGCATGTGTGTGTGTGTGTGTGTGTGTGTGGGGGGGGGGGTAAGGACTGAGAAAGAAAAAGGTTGAGAACCCCTGACCTAAAGCACAATGGGGTCCCAAACTCAGTTAATGCCTCCAAGTGCTACCCTAATTCATACAATAATCAGACTAAAATGTCCATTGGTTGACTAATAAAATTCCCCAGTCTAATGTAAGTTTGATGCAACAAGATGGGTTAGCCTTTTGCTTTTTATTTTAAACAACATTCTAGACTGAATCTGAAGGCACTAGCTGTGGTTCCTGCAGGAACTATTAAAACAAGGCACTCATTCAGTAGCTACATGATGGCCTCTCAGAATGACTTTGTTGGCTCAGTTCAGAGGCAGGCAGGGTTGTGACTGATCCTTTCTATGCTGCTATGAACAAATTATTGAGCTGGATGGCAACAACTACGTGGAAGGAAAGATTTCAGACACATGAGATTTCTCTGATGCCCAAAATGAAGAGGTTAAGTACATAATCTATTTTTTCATATACGCCTGCTTCAAGCAGTGTACATTGTAAAGGACACATCCTACATCTGCTTCAAGCAGTGTATTTTGTAAAGGACACATCCAATATGGCATGAGACCAACAGAGCCAGGCCAGTCATTTTACGTGCAAAATTACACAAAGCTCTTTCAAATCAGAGACAGGCAAAAAAAAAAAAAGAACCATTTATTCCTCAAATATTATGGGGATTGAATATAGTGGAACCTAAATTTAATTTTGGTTTCTGTGGAGAAAAATAAACAATCAAAAGGTTTGCAAAACCAAAATCATTTTTCATCTCTAAAAATGTGTAAAACCAGAACCGTTTACTCAAATCTCTAAACGTTCGGGTTCGAAAAAGTCTAATAATGAGTCTTGGCTCCAAATCGCTCCTGGTTTTGCTTATTTTTATTTTTAAAAGAGAACTAGGTAAAACTGGAATCAATTATTGAAACTTTGGTGGCACAAATAAAAAGAGAACCAGATCTGAATCACCCCCGTATTTTGGTTTTGCAAAATCTAACCCTGACCAAAGAGGTTTTGAAAAGCAGAATAACATCTGTTTTCACCTCTTATTGTTTTTATACAAATGAACTAGAGCTGGAAGCAGGATTTCCCCCCATACATCTAGAGGTTTGGGCAAGATTCTCAATTCATCTGTAAATTGCCGATTTACATCAAGTGAGGATCTGACCTTAAAATCAGAAACCCCAGTTTTGCTACCTTTACATACACTGAGGACTACCTTATTTCCGAACTAGTCAGTGGGACTAATCACAGATTGAGGTACTATTTAATGTCAGGAAGAGTGGCAGAATCAGTCCCTAAATGGGATGCAAAAGGATCCTTCATTGGGAAAAAAGCTCTCAGTGCTGCACTACCAACAGCTCTGCTCTTCTGGGTATAGAGATTTTACTCCTTCTTTTAAAATCCAATATCATTTTACTGCCCACACTACGATATGGTTTCTAACCACAGCTTGTCAAGGCTGGCAGTTTGAATGAGGGGGACTACAGAAAGTTGTGAGAGGCTTTAAATGTCTCCATTGAAACACACTGGAAAATCCTGCATTACAAGAGCTGATCCTTTAAAAACTACCTTTACGCTTAATTCACAGTGAAAGTGTTTCCATCCATATGAGGGAAGTGTGGCTGGGGGCTGATTTAATGTTTCAGTGTCCAAATAAAATAAGTGAAAACAAACATACAAAGAATATTGAGACTTACCTCCAGACTTGTGGGCATAGAGACTACAGGAGTGAGCTAGTGCGACTGCAACAAAGAGCTGCGATCTGCCTGGAACAGTGATGCAATCACAGTCTAAGCCTTGCTGGGTATGAGTCAGCTGCATTGTTTATCTCCTCTTTTATTGGCTGCCTACACACATCCAAAATTTCCCCTAGTTGTGTGTGCAAACTGTAACTCCTTAGCGACTGCAGTCATCTAGGTTCTCTTCATGGGCTGGCCAGTTAATTGCTGAAATAGGCAAGAAGAGGTTATAGAAAAGGGTAGAGAGGTTGAGTGGACACTGTGATGGCCACCGCCACCAGTACGAAGAGAAAACAATAAAACTGAGATGCATCAGAAACACCACCCTGGATCCAAATACCCCCCAAAACACAGGGATGTTCAAATCTGGATCCAGACTTTGCAAACCACCCTTATCTCTACAGTGGGGTGAACCAAAACCCAGATACAAAACCTGCTCAGCTTTGGTAAAGTTTGAATCTGAATTTTGTGGCTCAGGCCCATCTCTAAATAAAGACAAGGAAAATCACTCCTTTTTTGGTTACAGTAGAGTGTACACAGAGGAAGTGGATATGTAGTAAAGGCCTGATCCTGATAGGTGCTGGGCTGCATCCATTCTCACCAAAGTTAATGGAACTGGAGGGTGCTCAGCAACTAGCAGGATGGGAACTTTAAGGAGAAAACAATAATATTTTTGAGTGTCCAGCTTTATTTACAGAGTATAGTGTAAGTGTAGTTTTGTGAATGGTACCCTCTAAAGGGTCTGATCCAAAGCCTACTGAAGTTTATGGGAGTTTCTCTGTTATCTTCATTTGGCTTTGGATCAGCCCCTAAATCAGGGTTGGGCAAACTACAGCCTGCAGGCTGGATCTGGCCCGCCAGCCATTTTAATCCGGCCCTCGAGCTCCCACTGGGGAGTGGGCTCCAGAGCTCCAGCTGGGGAGCAGGGTTGGGGGCCACTTCATGCGGCTCCCAGAAGCAGCGGCATGGCCCCCCTCCGGCTCCTACACATAGGGGCAGCCACGGGGCTCTGCTCTGCATGCGGCCCCCACCCCAAGCGCCATCCCCACAGCTCCTATTGGCCGGGAACCGCAGCCAATGGGAGCTGCAGGGGCGATGCCTGCGGACAGGGCAGCGTGCAGAGCCACATGGCCACGCCTCCACATAGGAGCCAGAGAAGGGACATGCCGCTGATTCCAGGAGCCGCTTGAGGTAAGTGCTGCCTGGAGCCTGCACACCTGAGCCTCTCCCCGTGCCCTAACCCCCTGCCCCAGCCCTGATCTCCATCCCACCCTCCAAACCGCTCAATCCCAGCCCACAGCACCCTCCTGCACCCCAAACCCCTCATCCCCAGCCCCATTCTAGAGCCCACACCCCCAGCCGGAGCCTGCACCCCTTCCCGCACCCAACCTCTTCCCCAGCCCTGATCCCCCTCCCGCACCCTGAACTCCTCATTTCTGGCCCCACCCTGGAGCCTGCACCCTCAACCAGAGCCCTCACCCCCTCCCACACCCCAACCCCAATTTTGTGAGCCCGCCATACAATGTCTATTCCCAGATGTGGCCCTCGGGCCAAAAACTTTGCCCATCCCTGCCCTAAATGCAGAGAGGAAGCAGAACCACTGAACATGCTCCCTTCCCCCTTCCTGTGAGCCTGAAAAGCCTCTCTTCACCAGCATTATGTGGCTTCAGCTCTGTGGTTTCAAAGGAAGAATGCCAAGGATAGGAGGCGGGGAGCAGCCCATCACATGATTTCCTCAAAGCTGCATGGCTATCCGAACAGAAATGAGTGTTACTAGAAGCAGCATTAGTATCTAGTCTGTGCCTACGTGCCCCTCAGCGAGTGAGAAATGGCACAGGAGCCTGGAGAGGAGACAGTAGCAGCAAGGGTATGGGCAACAACCATCAGGGATCGGGGAGACTGAATAGAGGGGGGCAAGTTATTATGAGTACCACTTCCCTTCACCCCTCCACGCTGATTTCTGTTTAACAATGTCTTCACTACCTGTCCATGGCCTACATTTCTGTAAGCATGACATCAACAGTATGATAACTGTCTTAGGTATTTATAGACCATTAGTCATTGTCATAGACTCCGTGTTACATCTGTAATCACACGTGAAAAAAAGAAACCCTTTATAATTAAAAAACCTGTCCTTAAAAATGCCTTTGGAGATTTTCACAGAAATAGTGAAAAAGGATATGACTCCCTGACACTCACACGTGGTGTACTCTGATGCACCTATTCAGTTTTCCATGGAGAAATGGTCTGAAATAAATAGGATGAAAATCAATAAGGACAAATGCAAAGTACTATGCTTAGGAGGGAATAATCAATTGCACAAACACAAAATGACTGCCTAGGAAGGAGTACTGCAAAAAAGAGTATAGTGGATCACAAATTAAATATGAGTCAACAATGTAATACTGTTGCAAAAAAAAAAGTGAACATCATTCTGGGATTATTAATAGCAGTGTTGTAAGCAAAACACAAGAAGTAATTTTTCCAGTCTACTCAGCACTGATAAGACCTCAGCTGGAGTACTGAGTCCAGTTCTGGGCACCACACTTTGGGAAAGAGCTGGACAAATTGGAGAAAGTCCAGTGGAGAGCAACAAAAAATGATTAAAAGTCTAGAAAATATGACCTATGAGGAAAGATTGAAAAAACTGGATTTGTTTAGTGTGAAGAAGAGAAGACTGAGAGGAGACATGATAACAGTCTTCAAGTACATAAAAGGTTGTTATAAAGAGGAGAATGATAAATTGTTCTTCTTATCCACTGAGAACAAGACAAGAAGTAATGTGCTTAAATTGCAGCCGGGGAGATTTAGGTTAGAAAAAACTTGCTAACTGTAAGGGTAGTTAAGCACTGGAACAAATTACCTAGGGAGGTTGAGGTTTTTTACAAACCTCCAATGATTAGACAAACACCTGTCAAGGATGGTCTAGATCAGGGGTGGGCAAACTTTTTGGCCTGAGGGCCACATCAGGGTTCTGAAACTGTATGGAGGGCTGGGGAGGGAAGGCCTGTGCCTCCCCAAACAGCCTGGCCCCCGCCCACTCCCACTTCCTGCCCCCTGACTGCCCCCCTCAAACTCCCCCGACCCACCCAACCTCCCCTGCCCCTTGTCCCCTGACCACCCCCTCCTGGGAACTCCCACCCCTAACCGCCCCCTTACCATGCCACTCAGAGCAGCAGGACTGGCAGCTGCGCTGCCCCGCCGCCCAGAGCGCTGGCGGCACGGTGAGCTGAGGCTGTGGGGGAGGGGGAACAGCAGGGGAGGGGCTGGGGGCGAGCCTTCCCGGCCGGGAGCTCAAGGGCCGGGCAGGACGGTCCCGCGCGTCAGATGTGGCCCGCGGGCCGTAGTTTGCCCACCTCGGGTCTAGATAGTTCCCCCTCAGTGCAGGGACTGGACTACATGACCTATCGAAGTCCCTTCCAGACCTACATTTCTGTGATTCTACACATAGGCACCAACTTTTCTAGGCGCCGGTGGGTGCTCGCCTCCGGCCCCGCCCTGCCTCTACCCCGCCCCGACCCCTCCTGTCCCTGCCCCACCCTCATCCCAACCCCTTCCCCAAAGTCCCCGCCCCCTCCCTGCCCCTATGGGATCCCTTCCCCAAATCCCCGCCCCAGCCCCGCCTCTTCCACGAGCGCACGAGTTCCCCCTCCTCCCCCCTTCCTCCCAGCGCTTGCCGCCTGAATCAGCTGTTTCGCGGCGGGAAGCACTGGGAGGGAGGGGGGAGAAGCAGAGCCGCAGCACGCTCAGGGGAGGAGGCGGAGCGGAAGTGAGCCGGGGCGGGGAGCTGCCGGTGGGTGCAGAGCACCCACCAATTTTTCCCTGTGGGTGCTCCAGCCCTGGAGCACCCACGGAGTCGGTGCCTATGATTCTACATGCTATGCACAGAGGGTAGCAAAACACTCAAAGTGTCCTTTGTTTGATGCTATCTTGCTTATTGTTTTTAGCTTACGTGACACAGTGCCAGCCAAACTATTAAAGCTTAATTTTAGTGCTGTGTTTGGTATGACTAAATCATGGTCACACTGGCCAGTTCCTAGAACCAAGCTTAGACTCAACCCCTCAGAGGCTGGTTTGTCACTACTATTGTGCATTCTAATTCATGAAAATAATGATTAATATCTTTATATACAGGGTCTCGCGCATCTTACGCGGGGGTTACGAAAACCGCGTATGGCCAAAATCCCATTGACTTCAATGGCGGGCGGAATCGCCTGCACTACAGACACAGTACAGAAATTGCTTTTTTCTCTTTTTTTGTGTGTGTGTGTGTGTGGTTTTGCCAACCGCGCAAAGCCGAAATCGCACATGTTAAATGCGCATAAGATGCGAGAGACCTGTAGTGCCATTCATCCTGAGGGATTCTAAAATGCTTTACAATCTCTCACACAAAATATTACAGTCTATATATATTGAATAAGGAAAGAGAAGAATTATTTAGGATTGCCCTAAAGAATGTCAGTAGTAATGAGAGAAAATTAAGAAAAGTAAAATTTAGTCTGAATATCAGGAAAAACTTTTTGATAGTAAGATCTCTCAGGGAAACCATAATATAAGGGCCATTAATTCTTTTCAGTGTCTAATTCAGTGTCTATGCACAGAATTCACTTTACTTCTTTATTGCTCTGATGCAATGATGTTGAGGTCATCTAAATACATAGATACCAGTGAAGTACAGTTAACTGGGTGAAACACTGACTTTTTAACAGAGCATAGCAATGCTGCACTATGGTCAAGGACAGGAAAAGAAAACTATGGGGCCAAATTCATCCCTAAAGGAAGTCCATTAACTATCATTTAGACTACGTGTAAGGAGAAATTCTTCAGAAAATTCAGATAGTGATCTGAGACCTATTTTGGAGAGGAGAGGAAGAGGGAAGGCCATTACATAAATACTGGTGGAACTCATTATCCAATAAACAAATAAAGACATCACACCATGGATAGTGTTACATACACCAGGAATGGAATTGAGCCTGTGTGTCTGACAGTAGTTGCTGGGAGAAATCTAAATGGGCACCATGTATAATTACTCATACTGAGATTTATCCAGGACACTAGCTAACACCCCAATTTTTGGAAGAGGTGCCAGGGGACTTTTAAAGACTACAGTGATCAACCATTACATCTAACACAAAAGACAGAAGCTCAACAACCGTTAAGGCCACCAAGTTTCCAAGAGGTAAAACAAAATAGATAATTTTGGAAAATGACTTTTTCCTAGTCCCATCAAATAAGGGCCGATAAAGAATCAAACATTTGCCTTTTCAGTGCCAATTTACTTACCTGCCCCAGCCACATCTCTAAAAATCATCTAAGCTGGGCTGTGTGTAAAAAACATGCTAAGAGGAAAACAATCCAAATACACAGCTAGCTGGTCTTAAATCATCCGTATTATCCAAACAATATATGAATTAAGGCAGTAATGTCCAAAGGATGGTACAGATTAAAGCTCCAGGACCTCAAACAGGACAAGTCTAGGTATGCTTGTACACCTCTACCCCGATATAACCCGACCGATATAACACGAATTCGAATATAACGCGGTAAAGCTGCGCTCCGGGGGGACGGGGCTGTGCACTCCGGTGTATCAAAGCAAGTTCGATATAACGCGGTTTCACCTATAACGCAGTAAGATTTTTTGGCTCCCGAGGACAGCGTTATATCGGGGTAGAGGTGTATTAAAAAGTTGTATTAAATAATTAACTTGGTCCTACAATTATGTTCTGATGTGTCTCTATGGGAGCAGTATTCAAGGAGGACCACAAAGTAACAGAGAGAGTATCTGAGCATGTATGAACAATAAGAAAAAGTGACGCAGAGTATCGGATGGCAAGGCTTTATGTGCAGAGACATGCAAGTGACCCAAATACCACAGCTTCTGATGTACCAATGTTCAGTGAGCACCTGTGAGAAGTGCAGAAGTGATCACATGAATTCTTCTTTGAAGTGTCAAGCTTGTTTTTCCAGTTGAGCATCTGAACCTGACTGGCTTTGATGAAGAGTTAGGGCAGGGGTCGGCAACCTTTCAGAAGTGGTGTGCCGAGTCTTCATTTATTCCCTCTAATTTAAGGTTTCGCGTGCCAGTAATACATTTTAAATTTTAGAAGGTCTCTTTCTATAAGTCTATAATATATAACTAAACTATTGTGGTATGTAAAGTAAATAAGGTTTTTAAAATGTTTAAGAAGCTTCATTTAAAATTAAATTAAAATGCAGAGCCCCCGGACCAGTGGCCAGGACCTGGGCAGTGTGAGTGCCACTGAAAATCAGCTCGCGTGCCGCCTTCGGCACCCGTGCCATAGGTTGCCTACCCCTGAGTTAGGGCCTGATTTGCTGTTGTCTTGCCTATTGTGGAGTCATTTGTACCTGTGCAAAGTGGGTGTAAAATGCTATCATTCTCATCTGGTGCCAGGCAGTGGAGATTAATGTATGGAAATGTAATGGGTATTGAATGTTGTATTTTTGGTATTGTAATTTATATGTATACATTTCTGTCCTCAGTTATACCCAAGTGACCATATTAATTTAAATGACTGGATACCAGGTAGGCACAAAAATACTCATGAAGTGTTGTTTTAAATGTCTAAATGCAGAATTCTGATGTCCATTTAGGACAGTCGTCCACATTTGAACTAAGGCATCCCATTTATTTTTCCAGGAAAGCATTTCCTCATTCCCAACAAACACCCACACGCTGTGATGTTAGAAAATAGCTTTGGCTTGTCATCCTCTCACTAATTAGATGATTAAAAGAAAAGCCTCCTGGCCTTTAGGCAGTGTGGCGGGCCGTGTACCCCAGCGTCTCCTTGTGGCAGGGGTAGGATGGGGTGCCGGCGCCTCGCCACTCTCAAGTCCTAACGTCCGCCCCTCTGCGGGCGTTCAGTGACGGCCTCTTGGCCTCTCTCCCTATTATCACCCCTAACTGGCGTGGTAGCGCGCCCTAGCGGCCAGAGTCCATATATACCCCCTTACGAGCGGGGTAGCACGGCCTAGCGGCCAGAATTCATATACACCCTCTTACGAGCGGGGTAGCACGGCCTAGCGGCCAGAGTCCATATACACCCACTTACGAGCGGGGTAGCATGGCCTAGCGGCCAGAGTCCATATACACCCCCTTACGAGCGGGGTTGAGGGGACTAGGGGGACTCGGGCCTGCCCTCTCCACCGAGCCCCGACCCAGGGCCCTGGTAGTGGCAAGCTCTCCTTGCCACTCGCTCGGCGGGGATCCGCCCGCAACACGCCGAGCGGCAATACAGCTCTAATGCTGTCAGTCTCTAAAGTTCCCCTGGGTCACTTCCTACCGTGTATAACAGATCGTCTGCGGTGGGGGGTCCTCCGGTCTGTTCCTCCCCTGTGACGTCTTCCCCTGGGGTCTCAGGTAGGGCCTCTGCTCGGCTGACACCTCGACCCTGGTGCACAGGCTCTCCCTCTTCAGGAGCTGGCGTTGTGCGTCCTTCTCCTCCGGTGGTCAGCCCAGACAGAGCAGGGCTGTAGGCTTTTATACCTGTCTTCCAGTTGGAGCATGCCCAGCAGAGCTTCCGGGGCGTGGCTTCCTCTGCTAGGAAGAAAGGGTTAACCCCTGCTGTACCAGTGCAGGGCCGTTCCGCCCCGTCACAGGCAGTTTCTGGAGAATGACAGTGCTGGACAACTCTAATAGTGTAATTAATAACACCATGAATTATTTATTAGATGCATTACCTAGCTTTTTAAAACTATGGAGTCTTCTTAATATATAGCACCCAATACATAATTTGAATAAACCTGAATAAATGCAGGGAACTCCTCCTAGACTACTGGAGGCTGAAGGTGGTCTCATTATAATTTATACAGCATCCAATAGCATGCTAGATGCTTTAAAGAACAAAGACACCCCTCCCCACCACAGTCCCTGCTCCAAAGAGCTTGCTATCTAGTTTTAGATGCGACAAATGTAACAAACAATGGAAGAGAGTGAGGAAGGACAAAATCACCAGGTTACTCAGTTATGGCATAATCACAGCTAAATGGTTCCAATAATGGCAAAATGACAAAGTAAGGGCTAGATTATGCCTGGCCCTTATGTGAATGTGCAGTGGGGTGGGGGGAGGGGGGAGATGGCACAGGAAGACTTCCACCCTTGCATGGCCTATGTAAGACCCAGACAAAATTCCAGCCCATGTGTTCAAGAGAATATAGCAGCTGCACCCTCTTTAGTCTTCTGGGAGTGCACGGCACCGCAAAAAGAGCTGGGAGGAGGCTACGCCATAGCTGCACCCCCATATACACCAGCCAGCAAAACTGGCTGGCCAGGACAAAAGGCAGTAGTCTGCACCTACAACATTGTGTAGTACAAGCAACTCCACTGCCTCTATGTCCGCCTTCTGGAGCTCCCCCTGGGGTACTGCGGCTCAGCAATGCCCCTCACTATGGTCAATGCCTAAAACTAGCCTTATGTCATTTGGAAACTGATTCTCCCTCAGTGAAGCAGGGTGAAGCACAGATTATCTAATAGAACTAATAGCTGGTTAGTCAAAGTAGAGTTCCTCTCCTCTCCTCTTCTCAAGTTGGCCTCTTGAAACTCAACCATCACTTTTCCCCAGCTCCCCC
The DNA here is from genome assembly GCA_003942145.1 of Platysternon megacephalum. Lineage (NCBI taxonomy): Eukaryota > Metazoa > Chordata > Testudines > Platysternidae > Platysternon > Platysternon megacephalum. The sequence goes on along the minus strand of QXTE01000322.1, from coordinate 1,120,149 downwards.
ACCAATCTCACTTCCTCTTACGTCCCTGCTCACCAATGCAAACTTAACTATGGGAGTCTCTACTGATGCCTCCATACTGTATTAACAAAAACCTTTACAGAGTCTTTGTTTTGGAGCTACATTGTACATCTACTTGGAAATGGGATGGGAAGTGATATAATTTCCTATTTTCTAAGAATTTTTGTACCATGAATGTAGTAGACCAATACTGGTCATTCACTTCTTCTCTGATAGTGTTCAGGAGAAATGTCACTCTCTAACTCTGGAAGCCTCTTCTGCAGGTTCAGAAAGAGCATTTTCTTCATTTCAGTGTATTCAAGTAGTTTAGTTCAATGACTAGTTCATTCAGAAGTAAGAAACCAATTGGGAGTGAAAAAAGCAGAAAGGCCTGTTTTCCTCTTCCAATCTATGAATAAAAACTAGGTGTGAGAGGATGAAATCTACTAATTCTAAAATCTTGAAGGACGTGGTGACCAAAAACAATCAGTTCAATTTACTAACTATAAATACTTTCTCTGTTTTGATAATTTTTTTCCAAGTAGCGCTTGACACAAATAAGAAGTAAAAAATATCATCTAGTAAATAAGAAATATATCATTCACCATTTTCTAACATAATAAAAATGTAAAAATTAAGAATCTGAGTAAGAACATAAGAACGGCCATACTGGGTCAGACCAAAGGTCCATCCAGCCCAGTATCCTGTCTACCGACAGTGGCCAATGCCAGGTGCCCCAGAGGGAGTGAGACCTAACAGGTAGGCTCTCTCAAGTGATCTCTCTCCTGCCATCCATCTCCACCCTCTGACAAACAGAGGCTAGGGACACTATTCCTTACCCATCCTGGCTAATAGCCATTAATGGACTTAACCTCCATGAATTTATCTAGTTCTCTTTTAAACCCTGTCATAGTCCAGCCTTCACAACCTCCTCAGGCAAGGAGTTCCACGGGTTGACTGTGTGCTGTGTGAAGAAGAACTTCCTTTTATTTGTTTTAAACCTGCTGCCCATTAATTTCATTTGGTGCCCCCTAGTTCTTATATTATAGGAACAAGTAAATAACTTTTTCTTATTCACTTTCTCCACACCACCCATGATTTTATAGACCTCTATCATATCCCCCCTTAGTCTCCTTTTTTCCAAGCTGAAAAGTCCTAGCCTCTTTAATCTCTCCTCATATGGGACCCGTTCCAAACCCCTAATCATTTTAGTTGCCCTTTTCTGAACTTTTTCTGAACTTGCCAGTATATCTTTTTTGAGATGAGAAGACCACATCTGTACGCAGTATTCAAGATGTGGGCGTACCATGGATTTATATAAGGACAATAAGATATTCTCCGTCTTATTCTCTATCCCTTTTTTAATGATTCCTAACATCCTGTTTGCTTTTTTGACTGCCGCTGCACACTGTGTGAATGTCTTCAGAGAACTATCCACGATGACTCCAAGATCTCTTTCCTGATTAGTTGTAGCTAAATTAGCCCCCATCATATTGTATGTATAGTTGGGGTTATTTCTTCCAATGTGCATTACTTTACATATATCCACATTAAATTTCATTTGCCATTTTGTTGCCCAATCACTTAGTTTTGTGAGATCTTTTTGAAGTTCTTCACAGTCTGCTTTGGTCTCAACTATCTTGAGCAGTTTAGTATCATCTGCAAACTTTGCCACCTCACTGTTTACCCCTTTCTCCAGATCATTTATGAATAAGTTGAATAGCATTGGTCCTAGGACTGACCCTTGGGGAACACCACTAGTTACCCCTCTCCATTCTGAGAATTTACCATTAATTCCTACCCTTTGTTCCCTGTCTTTTAACCAGTTCTCAATCCATGAAAGGATCTTCCCTCTTATCCCATGACAACTTAATTTACGTAAGAGCCTTTGGTGAGGGACCTTGTCAAAGGCTTTCTGGAAATCTAAATACACCATCTCCACTGGATCCCCCTTGTCCACGTCTGTTGACCCCTTCAAAGAACTCTAATAGATTAGTAAGACATGATTTCCCTTTACAGAAACCATGTTGATTTTTGCCCAACAAGTTATGTTCTTCTATGTGTCTGACAATTTTATTCTTTACTATTGTTTCAACTAATTTGCCCGGTACTGACGTTAGACTTACCGGTCTGTAATTGCCGGGATCACCTCTAGAGCCCTTTTTAAATATTGGCATTACATTAGCTATCTTCCAGTCAATGGGTACAGAAGCCGATTTAAAGGACAGGTTACAAACCATAGTTAATAGTTCCGCAATTTGACATTTGAGTTCTTTCAGAACTCTTGGGTGAATGCCATCTGGTCCCGGTGACTTGTTACTGTTAAGTTTATCAATTAATTCTAAAACCTCCTCTAGTGACACTTCAATCTGTGACAATTCCTCAGACTTGTCACCTACAAAGGACGGCTCAGGTTTGGGAATCTCCCTAACATCCTCAGCCATGAAGACTGAAGCAAAGAATTCATTTAGTTTCTCCGCAATTACTTTATCATCTTTAAGTGCTTCTTTTGTATCTCAATTGTCCAGGGGCCCCAATGGTTGTTTAGCAGGCTTCCTGCTTCTGATGTACTTAAAAAACATTTTGTTATTACCTTTTGAGTTTTTGGCTAGCTGTTCTTCAAACTCCTTTTTGGCATTTCTTATTACATTTTTACACTTAATTTGGCAGTGTTTATGCTCCTTTCTATTTACCTCACTAGGATTTGACTTCCACTTTTTAAAAGATGCCTTTTTATCTCTCACTGCTTCTTTTACATGGTTGTTAAGCCACGGTGGCTCTTTTTTAGTTCTTTTACTGTGTTTTTTAATTTGGGGTATACATTTAAGTTGGGCCTCTATTATGGTGTCTTTGAAAAGTGTCCATGCAGCTTGCAGGGATTTCACTCTAGTCACTGTACCTTTTAATTTCTGTTTAACTAACCTCCTCATTTTTGCATAGTTCCCCTTTCTGAAATTAAATGCCACAGTGTTGGGCTGTTGAGGTGTTCTTCCCACCACAGGAATGTTAAATGTTATTATATTATGGTCACTATTTCCAAGCGGTCCTGTTATAGTTACCTCTTGGACCAGATCCTGCGCTCCACTCAGGACTAAATCGAGAATTGCGTCTCCCCTTGTGGGTTCCTGTAGCAGCTGCTCCAAGAAGCAGTCATTTAAAGTATCGAGAAATTTTGTCTCTGCATTTCATCCTGAGGTGACACGTACCCAGTCAATATGGGGATAATTGAAATCCCCCACTATTATTGAGTTCTTTATTTTGATAGCCTCTCTAATCTCCCTTAGCATTTCATCGTCACTATCACTGTCCTGGTCAGGTGGTCGATAATAGATCCCTACTGTTATATTCTTATTAGAGCATGGAATTACTATCCATAGAGATTCTATGGAACATGTGGATTCATTTAAGATTTTTACTTCATTTGATTCTACATTTTCTTTCACATATAGTGCCACTCCCTAAATAAGTAAATGTAAGTCAAGGTATATCTTTGCTTAAATAAATGTGTACAGACAGTGTATCCTTCTGGTTAGCAAAAAGAAGCACCACATTTAGTGTAAAGGCTACATTTTGTGAAAATCAGCATGTATTAACAGCAGGGCTGCCCAGAGGGGGGGCAAGTGGGGCAATTTGCCCCGGGCCCTGCAGGGGCCCCGCGAGCCCTTGCCCGGCAGCGGTCCGGGTCTTTGGCGGCATTTTGGCGGCGGGGGGCCCTTCAGTCGCTCCGGGTCTTCGGCGGCGGGTCCTTCAGTGCTGCTGAAGACGCGGAGCGACTGAAGGGTCCCCCGCCGCCGAAATGACACCAAAGACCCAGACCGCCGCCGGGTGAGTACAAGCACCGCAGCTCCCTCGCTTTGCCCCAGACCCCCTGAATCCTCTGGGCGGCCCTGATTAACAGTTACTAACCAATGAGAATCAGTCTTTCTTTAGGAAAAAGAACTGAAAATTACAAATGCATAACACTCTAAAAATCTATGATTTAAATCCAGGTTCCCTGCTTGCTGATTTAAATCATGATTAAAATCAGTGATTTAAATCTATCCATTCTATCAGGTTCTCTTCCCAGTTCTGCCGCTGAACTTCTTTGTGTCCCTGTTTCCTAACTGTAAACTCTCTGGGATAGGGACAGTTTCTCACTATGTGTATGTATAGCACTTAGCACATAGGGGCCCTGATCTTGGCAGGAGTCTCTAGGCATTATTATAACATAAATAATAAAATAATAATAATTTGTGTTTTGTCTTTCTACTTTCATCCTCTCCTCTGTCTTCTTTCTCTTCCTCATTGTGTTTCTTTCCTTCTCCCACCATCCTCTCATTTCCTTGCCTTTCTGTTTCTCCTCCTCTCCTGTCTCATCTGTTTGATTCTCCATCCCATGCCTCCTTACTCTCTCTTCATTTTGTTTCACACTCAGTCTCTATCTCTCTTCTCCTCTCCACCTCATCCCTTCTCCCCTTTCCCGCCACTATGTCTATCAAATGCCTTCTCAGGAAGCCTCTGCTGGATTTTTAATGTCTTCTGTACTTTGAAACCCCCATTCCTGTTGTTTTTTAAAATCTCAGAATAAGGCAGAAATGTATGAAATCAAAGCTAGGGTTTGAGCTACAAAAAGGCATCTGAACACAGCAAATTGTTTTTGGCTTCCTTTTTAAAATGTTTGTCATGTGGAACCCACTTGTAGGGCATTTGCTTATATGAAAGTGGAGTGAAAGTCCAGTGAAATATACTAAAGCAATTAAGGACTTTCACTCTTATAATGAAGCTACTCTCTGCTTATAATGAACTTCACTCCATTAGAATCAAGTTCTGTTGAACTAAGCCTCTGGGAATTTAGCAATTGGTACCTACCAGACAGGAGTTAAATGCAGCATTCCAAGGAGATCATGACTTCCTCCTCCACTCCGCAGAAAAGATTCAACTACTTGGGATGAACAGAAAGGCCGTTTCACCTTGCTGTCAGTCTTCCTACAGTTGCTGCTTGCTAGCTTGGTTTTCCAGTGTCCTCTCCCCTGACAGTTGCCACTGCTCTCTGTAGGAAGAAAATACAAGTCTCCACACTTCTGTTGTGGCTAATGGGCATTTTGTATGAGGACAGTGAAAAGATATTGGCCAAAAGACAGCAGGTTCGTTTCCCAGGCAAGTCCTCTTTTATTATGGCAAAGGTCTGCTTAAAAAGAAATTCAGCCCTGTGCAGAGGGCAGCATAAGGATTATACAGTATTGCCCGCTCTTTCAACTTTATCTTGAGTTGTGCAATATTTGGTGTGTTTTTTAAAGCCCCAGCTTCTGGAATCAGGAGATTATATGAGAATCTCAGCTTTCATTTAGGAAAAAATAATGTAAAAAGCCTGAAAATGTAAAGCACACGCATACCTTAAAGGCTCAGAAACGAGAAGGCACCTAAAAAGAACCCAAAAATTATTTACTTTTTTTACAATCTCATGATTTTTAAACCAATCTCAAGATTATTTTGGGGCCAGATTTTTGAATAACTGGGATTGGCAATACCACCTGTAAATGGGATGCAAGTGGCAATAATACCCACGACTTATATAACACTTTTCAATAGTAGAACTCAAAGCGCTTTACAAAGGAGGTAAGTATCATTATCCCCATTTTAAAAACAGGGAGACGGAGGCACTTAGAGGTGAAGTGACTTGCCCCAGGTTACCCACAGGCAAACCAGGAATAGAATCAAGGTCCTGAATCCCAGGCCACTGCTCTACCCACTAAGACACAGTGCCTTTCTTTTTCCTTATGGTGGCTCTCTGTACAGCAGTGAATTTAATGGATTTGAAAACACAACACATTTATAAGAAAGTTCTATCCTATAATTCAAAAATAGCCAGACTATTTATTTTTAATACTGTACAATACTGCTATAAACAGTAAGTAGTGCAATTGTCTTTCCAGGGTAAGTCTTTGTATTCTAGCTTTCATCCCAGACTGACTTTTACAGTCCAGTTATAGCCACTTAAACACAGAGGTCAGCAGCAAAAACACTGACAGACTTTTAACTAGAGAACTGAACTGGGCTCTTATAACAACTCCTTCTTTTCAAACGTACACTAATTTTCCTTAAAAAAACAAAACAAAAAAACAACTATTTGAATTGAGTGAACTATATGAGAGTAAGAGGAAGTCACAGGATCTGGACTTTGCCCTGCTATTTTGTTAGCAGGAAGTAACACTGGAACATGATTACTGTTATTTCATGAAGTGTGTTCTACTAAATTCCTTCTTTGTACTGCAAGATTAGTCAATATGGAAAAACACAGGGGTTTACCTATTCCTGGAAATGACATATACAGACATGCCCCCCATTTCTTCCAAAATTTTGGTGATAAACTCTGGAAAAAAGAAAACAAATCTTTAAAAATTATACAAGTGATTTGGTAACCACTGAAACAGCAAAATGCATCTTAAGTGACAGCTTCTAGTGCCCACCAGGATATGTGAATGCAGTACTCACTAGTACAATTAGGGTCCATAATGTGCATGAGTGGCAGCTGGCAGTGTGTACCCATCAGAGTGTATGACTATGGTCGCTGGGAATCTTTTTTTTACCGTGAAGTAGTCTGGGAGATGTTTTAAATTGTTTTTTATTTGACAATCAGTGTCCCTAATTTGGTTTTTTTCTGAAAGGGGTTACCTTAATTTAGAAATATAACAGAGTTACGGTCATGACCAAATTACTGTTTCTTGGCAAAAGATCTATGTCTTTTTTATTACTGGAAGAAAGAACACAGGGCAAGGGACCACAAGAACAAATGGGAAGAACCGTGTCGGAAGTAATTCAGAGAGGATGTCAGGTGTGTCTGTTGTGTTGCTTCTCTGAAGCCTTGTCTACAGCAGGGAATTTTTACAAAAAAAATCCCATTGTAAATACACAGGTGTAGATAGGATTTAATGTAGATGTCTCTCTGGCATGAGTGATACGGTGCTGAAAAAGGCTGCTGGAGTCAGAAAGCTGTCTATCCTGAGTTCCCGCCTTTGCAAATGCTAGTGTCACAATCAAGTGCAGTGTAGTAACATCTTGAGAGAGAAAGTGTAACTGTAATAGCAACAGGAGCTAAATTGCCTATGTACTCTCAGCAATAAAAAGACAGACCTTTTGTTTAATGAACTTGTGCCTGTACATGCTAGCCCACCAATAAACATACTGCAAGGTCACGAACCGGAGTTTCGTAGCTACCTAAGGGCATGTCTACATGTCTACAACAATTACATCTGTGTCAGGGGACCCAGGTACTATCTAGCTGCCCTCAACCCAGTTACAACACAGTTCAAAAAATTGTAAAGAGAGGCGACTTTAACTGTTTCATAAAAGACTAAAATCTTGAATATATCATTGGACATACTATCATGGGCTGCAGACTATCAGTTTCCCCATTGGGCATGTCAGAGACCACCTTAACCTTTCTAATAGACATAAGTCACATGGCAAGCTGCTGCACGTAGGCACCAGGCGTATTGCCAGCTGCCACCGCCCCCCATTCACTCCCCTCTCACTTCCCCCCCCCACACTCTAAACATACTACCAGATGCTATGATCAACATCCCCCATGGATAACAGGTATGTGAATTACTTGCACATAAGTCCTTATGATTATTTGGTGCTGCTAAGTTGCACCCACATGCTTGAACAGACATTAGGCCCACTGCTAGCTCCTGTGCTCACGTGTCCTGATGAGGTGTTAACTAGGATATGTCCAAGCTTTACACCCTTATAGAACACGGTTAAGGTTCCATCTGTACTATAAGTTGGAAATGCTTTGTAACCTTATCATTTGATTTGATGGTAACTATAGTGTTTGGTGGTAACTGGCGAGTCCCAGAACCTAGTTGTATGAAGCTTGGAGTGCTGGCATCTAATTTGTTTAAACCGTTTTTCCCACTCAGCATGTGAAACATTCCTAGCTGTGAAAAAGTGGAATGCATTTCTATTAAGCATGTTTTTTCACCCTGAACAGCCCTGCTTGCGGGTAGAGAAAGAAACATTTCTTTTGTATACAATAACATCACTGAAACAATAGCTCCCTCAGTAAAAAATTAAGCTATTTTTCCAGATTTGGAAACTAGTAGTAGCAGTCTCATTTTATCCATTGCCAGTCATGCCTCATATTTTCCTGGTTGAATGTTGGTAATTTTAGAAACAAACATGCCTAATGTTTCTAATTAACAAAAAATATACAATGCCTTTGACATCGTTAGTTGTTAAGGTGTTAAAATACTGGAATTGTGTTTCTATCAGGGTTCCTTATCTAGCTGTTTGTGGAATTCCCCTGAACTGTTTGCAATATGAGCAGTAGAGAGTAGTGCCCAAACCTGAAAAACACCTTTTTTGAGCCTTGCATAAAGTCAGTCCTGGATAATCAATATTTGAGTTTGAATGACCTAAGTATTAAGGCAGCAGGCAGATAGTGAGCTGGGCTGTCCTACCGTGCTGTGCTGTGGTGTGTGTATAGATTCTGGGCTGGACTATTTATAGTCAGTTTGCTATATGTTGTGTGTGTATGCATAGATACTATGCTGGGCTGACCAGATGCCATGCTGGGTGTATATGTATTTGTGTATATTGTGCTAGGCTGGATTGCATGTGTGTAGGTTCTGCATTAGGCTGTTTACATATAATACGTACTCTGCGTGTAGATGCTTTGCTGGCTACGTGTAGATACAGCATCAGGATGGGCTCTATGCATTTGTGTGTATGTATCCTGCAGGACTCTGCATGTTTGTAGATACACTGCAGGACATGTGCATGTGTGTGTGTACAGAAAGTCTGCAGGGCTGGTCTGGGTTGTGTGTGTGTGTGTATCTTATGTTCTGTGCAGAGATGACTGGCTGGGCTGGGCTGGGGTGTGTGTGGATGACCGGTAGAACTGGGCTGCGGTGTGTGTATCTTATGTTCTGTGTGTGTATACATTTAGTCCTGAGGGCATTCGGCGCCAAAAACATAAAAATTCTGCACCAAAATAATAAAAATTCTGCACATATTTTAAAATTTGCAAAATTCTGCAAATTGTATTTGTCAAATAAATGTGAAGGTTCCAGCCTGGCATTGGGGAGCACGGGCCACTGGCTGCACAGAGGTGGGAGATCACTGTGCTGCTCCCCCCCAGGACACAGACTCAGCAGTGAGGCAGCACCCAACTCTGACACAACGCAAGGACTGCCCCAGAAAGGGCCTGCCCCAGAAACACCCAAAGGCCCTGCCCCTCTGTGCCAGGTGCACCCAGAGGTGAAAGTAAGCCGGTACGCCCCGGTACGGCATACCGGCAAGAGCCGGTGCGCCGTACCGGGGCAGATTGGCTGCCCCTGGCGGCAATTTAAAGGGCCCGGGGCTCCCAGCAGCGGCTGGAGCCCTGGGCCCTTTAAATTGCCGCCAGAGCCCTGCTGCCGGACCCCTGGGGAAGCGGCGGCGGGGCTCCGGCGGCTATTTAAAGGATCTGGGGCTGTGGCAGCCGCTACCGCCCCAGCCCTTTAAATTGTCCCCGGAGCCTGCCAGTGCCCTTGGGTAGCGGCAGCGGGGCTCAGGCAGTGATTTAAAGGGCCAGGGGCTCAGCCGCCGCTACTGCCCCGGGCCCTTTAACCAGGGCCGCCCAGAGGGGGGGGCAAATGGGGAAATTTGCCCCAGGCCCCGGGCCCCGCAGGGGCCCCCAGCCCCACGAGAATGTCTGAGGCTCCCCCGGCCCCACCTCCCCCATTCCCCGGCACCTCAGCGCGCCGCGTCAGGAGCGGCCCTGGACAGCGCTGCAGCAGTGTGGCTCCGGCAGGGCCTGAGCTCCTCCCGCTGAGTCAGAGCCGCGTGGTAAGGGGGCGGGGCTGCAAGTTCCGGTCCCACCGGAGCCACGCCGCTGCAGCTCTGTCCAGGGGCCAGGGCAGCTCCTGGACGCGGCGGGCTGAGGCTCTGAGAGAGGGGAGAGGCAGGGGTAACCCAGGAGCGGCACTGGACAGCGCGGCTGGTGGGGAGGGGGTGGTCAGGGGACGGGGAACGGGGGGTTGGATTGTGGGCGTTCCGGGGGTCTGTCAGGACTTGGCGGGGGGTGGCAGTCAGGGAGCGGAGGGGTTGGTGGGGGGGGGCGGTCAGGGGACAAGGAGCAGGATGGTTCGGGGATTCTGAGGGAGGCAGTTGGGGGGCAGGAAGTGGGTGGGGGTCGGATAGGGGGCAGGGCCAGGCTGTTTGTGGAGGCACAGCCTTCCCTACCCTAAAGCTCATTCAGCAGTTTGAGGCGTGCAGACAACTATTTAACACAAAGAGCCAAGCTGTTATCTTTTCCCTTAGGGCTACCATCCCTTTCACTTCTCAAATGCCAAATTATAGTCTACATTTAATTTCAGTGCCATAGGGAGATTCATGTCAGGGGAGAGTAGCTTCATTTAAAATTAGCCACTTTAGATTAACAGTGATAGAGCCAAGAGAGCCATGGGGGAGGGATCACATGAGAAGAGCAATATCCTACACCACCTACCTCCTTCCCAACCCTACCAAGGGAGAACCCCCTCCCCTGCATTCCCGGAGGCTCCAGAGGGGTTAATTCAGTGGTTCTCAAACTTTTGTACCGGTGACCCCTTTCACATAGCAAACCTCTGAGTGCGACCCCCCCCCTTATAAATTAAAAACACTTTTTTATATATTTAACACTATTATAAATGCTGGAGGCAAAGCGGGGTTTGAGGTGGAGGCTGACAGCTCACGACCCCCAGTAATAACCTCGTGACCCCCTGAGGGGTCTCGACCCCCAGTTTGAGAACCCCTGGGTTAATTTAATTTTAGCACCCTGTGTCCATTCACATGCATGTGCTATTTTGAGCATTTCAGTTTTCACAACATAGGCTCATCCCAAATCCTGGAACAAGCTCAAATGCTCAGTTTGTGGAGTATGTACATAAGCTATACTAAAGACAAACCCACAGTAACCGTCTCCAGTTTGTGAGGGACCCCATGGAGCCAGTCTCTAGGAAACAGATACATTCATGGAGGTTAAGTCCATTAATGGCCATTAGCCAGGATGGGTAAGGAATGGTGTCCCTAGCCTCTGTTTGTCAGAGGGTGAAGATGGATGGCAGGAGAGAGATCACTTGATCATTACCTGTTAGGTTCACTCCCTCTGGGGCACTTGGCATTGGCCACTGTCGGTAGACAGGATACTGGGCTGGATGGACCTTTGGTCTGACCCAATACGGCCATTCTTATGTTCTTATGTTCTAATCTAAATGAACCCAAAGTTATGGAGACAGATATGAGTCAAGGAAGCCAGCAGAGTATCAGAAACCTGGAAAAATCTCTGACTGGATGGGCTCAGGCGTTTGGTCACAAGCTGAGGTGGTTCAAAAGTTTTGGATTTTTTTTAAGCAGAATTTTTTTATTATTTCTTTAAACAATCAAACACAGCAAGCAGCAAATATTTGGCCACACACTTCTGAAACCCCAAACCATGTTCAGGTTTTGGCAGACTAATTTCAGCTTTTCAATTAAAAAAAACACAACAAATTTTGAGGGAAAGCAGACATTGTCCGTGATTTTTTCTGCTTTTTAAAAACCCCTAGTTTTCGATCCAAAAAAAGTTTTGACGGAAAATATTTGTCCAACCCTTTTAATGAGCTTTAGTGCCTTTTAGCACTAGCTGATGCTGAGAACCAGTGATACCTTGTAAAGGTGACTTGAAAAGAAGTTTTCTCAAAACTGGGTTTGTGCCGAGATGCGGAAGGTTTTTAAATGTTTATTTTTCCCAGGGCCGCCCGGGGGAGTGGGGGGGGGAGTGGGCCATTTATAGTATTCTATAGTATTGCAACTTTTTTTTATGGAAGGGGCCCCTGAAATTGCTTTGCCCCAGGCCCTCTGAATCCTCTGGGCGGCCCTGCCTTTAACTTGCCCCCGAAGCACCGCTGCCGCTACCCCAGGGCTCTGGCAGCAGGGCTCCGGGGACGATTTAAAGGGCCCGGGGTGGTAGCGGCAGCCGGAGACCTGGGCCCTTTAAATCACTGCCCGAGCCCCCGGTTGCCACTGCTACCCCGGGGCTCCGGCAGCGCGGCTTGGGTGGCGATTTAAAGGGCTCAGGGCTCCCACTGCCGCTACCCTCTGGGGCCCTTTAAATTGCCACCCGAGCCCTGCTGCTGGAGCCCTCGGGTAGCGGCGGCGGGGCTCTGGTGGTGATTTAAAGGGCCAGGGGCTCCCGGCTGCCGCTACTGCAGCGGAGCCCCAGGCCCTTTAAAGCTCCGCCAGAGGCCGGGGCCCCCTCCGATGGTGATCTAAAGTGCCCGGGACTCTGCTGCGGTAGCAGCAGCTGGAGCCCCGGGCCCTTTAAATTACCCCCGGGGCTCCCAGCCGCCTCTGCAGCTGGTAGTTCCAGGGGTTATTTAAAGGGCCCTGGGCTCCCAGCTGCTGCTACCGCAGCCCCAGCCCCGGGCCTGTTATAAATCCTGATTTAAAGTGCCCGGGGATTTAAAGGCCCCACCTCTTCCGGTAGAGGCCCCGCCCCCTCATAAGGACTCAGAAGTACCGGTAAGTCCTTTAAGTTACTTTCACCCCTGGGTGCACCAGATGTGGGTAGGCAGGCTCAGCCTGGCAGGATCCAAGTGTGAAGGGTCTTAGTGTGGGGGGGATACAGGTGTGGGTTGAGATGGTTCTGTGTGGGGCAATCTGGGTGCGGGTGTCTCAGTGGGGGATCCGGGTATGGGGGGATCTGGATACACATTGTTGGGGGGTTCTGGGTGCAACGATAATGGTACTCTGTGGGGGGAGGGGTCCAGATGAAGGTGGTTGGGGCTCAGCAGGAGGTGTCTGGGGGGGATAGAGCTCAGTAGGGGGGTCTGGGTGTGGGGGAGCTCAGTGAGGGGTCCAGATGCTGGGGGAGTGGGGCTCAATGGGGTGGGGATCCAGGTGCAGCTGGTTGGGGCTCAGCGGGGTGGTGATCCATGTGTGGGTGGCTCGTCGGGGTAGTCCAGGTGCAGTGGGAGTGGGGCTCATCGAGGGGGGGTTCTGAGTGTGTGGGGGAGTAAGGCTCAGCAGGAGGGTCTGGGTATGTGGGAGTCTGGACGTATGGGGGTTGGGCAGATGGAGCAGTTCCCTGTACCGAGATCTTTCCCCCTGCAGCTGAGGAGCGATGGTTGTAGGAAGTGTATCGGGGGGTGAGAGGGGAGTTTGCAGAGCTTCCTGCAGCTGGGGAAGAAATGTGAGGTGTGTCTGACCCGGCCCCACATGCCGTGCAAGAGAAGAGGAAGTCCCGTGCTCCCCAGCCCAGCTGGGACTAGCAGCTGAGCCTGGTACAGGGTAGGAGCCCCCTCCAGGTCTTCCCCAGTCCCACCCCCTGCCCCACAGTGATTTACCTCTCTGCCCGCTGCCCTGGGCACCCGAAACATACTGCTGGGGAGGGTCGGATGACTGCTCTTGTGGCTTCCCTTTGCTTCCCCATCAGAAAGTCATTTTTCTGCGGGGAAGCAAAGAAATCTGCGGGGGACATAAATTCTGCACATGCGCAGTGGTGCAGAATTCCCCCAGGAGTAATAGATGCAGGGTGGGCTGTGTGTGTTGATAACACTGATTTGTGGTTGCAGTCGATTTCCTGGTGTTGTTAACCAAATTAAAGTGGGTATAGGTTTGCTCTTCATTCACAAGAAGAAGAAGTTTGGCTGGGCAGGAGGCTGGGGCCAAGTTCTCCCTTGGGCTCTTTGAGCCCCTGCCCTGTGGGGCGTGTATGTGTGCTTGAAAGCTGGGCTGTATGGGATGGTGCTGTGGGGAGTGTTGTCGAAGAGGTGAGCTCTCCCCGGCCTGTCCGGACCCTGCTCGGAGGGGCTTGAGGGGTGGCTATTCCAGAGAGCCGGGCTCTCCCTGGGCTGTATGGGACCCTACCAAGGGGGGCACTGTCGAAGAGCTTAGCTCTCCCCGGACTCTGTCTGGGGAATGGGGGCTAGGCCAGAGAGCTCTCCTCAGGCTGTATGGTACCATGCTCAGGGGAATGATGCCAAGATCCGGGCTCTCCCTGGGTTGTATGGGACCTTGCCCTGGGGACACTGTCAAAGAGCCAAGCTCTTTCCTGGACTATCCTGGACCCTGCCTGGGAATGGGGCACAGGGTGGCTATGCCAGGCTCTCCCTGGGCTGTATGGGACCGTTCCTGTGGAAAAGATGCCAGAGAGCTGGGCTCTCCCTGGCCTGTATGGGGCCGTTCCTGGGGAAAAGATGCCAGAGAGCTGGGCTCTCCCAGGGCTGTACGGGGCCCTGCCCGGTGGCGGGGGCAATGACGGAGAGCGGGGCTCGCTCCGGGGCTGTACGGGGCCCTGCCCGGTGGCGGGGGCAATGACGGGGAGCGGGGCTCGCTCCGGGGCTGTACGGGGCCCTGGGGGGCAGCCGGCGATGCCGGGGAAGGGGTGAGGAAGGCGGTGTCGGGGAGCCGGGCTCCGTGGGGCCCGTGCCCGGGCGGGGCCGGATGCCGGGCTGGCGGCACCGCCCCTTACCTGGCCGGGGCGGGCTCGCTCTGAGGCGCGCTTGAGCGGAGCGCGGGCACCATGGCCGCCGCCTCGCCCTGCGCGGAGCCGGCCGCCCGGAACAAGCCGGACAACACGGCCTTCACGCAGCAGCGCCTCCCGGCCTGGCAGCCGCTGCTGTCGGCGGGCACCGCGCTGCCGCTCTTCTTCTGCGTGGGCCTGGCCTGCCTGGCGCTGGGGCTGGGGCTGCACTTCTCCTCGGACACCATCCGCGAGCTGGAGCTCGACTACACCGGGGCGCCGGGCAGCGGCCACAACTGCTCCCGCTGCGGCAACGCCAGCCTGGCCGGGGCCGGGGCCTGCACCTGCTCGCTGCGCTTCGAGCTGCCCGAGCGCTTCCCGGGGCCCGTGTGCCTCTACTACCAGCTCTCCAACTACTACCAGAACCACCGGCGCTACAGCGTCTCCCGCGACGACCGGCAGCTCAGCGGGGACGCCTCGGGGCTGAGCAACCCAGCCACGGAGTGCAGCCCCTTCCGCACGGACCCCCAGGGCATCCCCATCGCCCCCTGCGGGGCCATCGCCAACAGCCTCTTCAATGACACCTTCGCCCTCTACCACCTGGCCAACGGCACCTTCCACCCCGTGCCCCTGGACAACCGAGGCATCTCCTGGTGGACCGACTCCAACATCAAGTTCAGCAACCCCGAACTCGTCAATGGCAGCCTGGAGGCCGCCTTCAAGGGCACAGCCAAGCCCCCCAACTGGCCCCATGCTGCCTACATGCTGGACACGGGCAACCCCAACAACACCGGCTTCATCAACGAGGACTTCATCGTGTGGATGCGCACCGCTGCTCTGCCTACCTTCCGCAAGCTCTACCGCCGCGTGCGTGAGGGCAACTTCTCCTCTGGCCTGCCCCAAGGCACCTACCGCCTCGACATCACCTACAACTACCCCGTCCTCTCCTTCCAGGGCACCAAGAAGGTCATCTTCAGCACTGTTTCCTGGATGGGTGGCAAGAACCCCTTCCTGGGCATTGTCTACCTGGTCTTTGGGTCCGCCTGCATCCTCACTGGCTTTGTCATGCTGGCTGTGCATATTAAGTTCCAGAAACAAAACCAGATGGATGTGGAATAGAGAGATGGAGTCCAAATGCCGCCAAACTTTGGATCTGAAGCTCAACTTCCTCCAAACTTTGCTGCTAGCATCCAGGCCTTCTCCTTCTCTTTCACTGTTATAATTCGGATCTCAATGAGTTTACTGTCAACTCTCACCAGTGTAAGTGAGAGCAGAATTGGGCCTTCGGTGTCTGTAATGGGCTGAATGAAAACCTCCTTCTCCTTGCCACAAAACTATGGGAAAGTTCAAATCTGGTTAAAACTCTACAGCTCCAACTTATTCAGACTGAGTGATAAGAGCATCACTTAGTGTATATATCTGTGCACCTAAAGGATTACTGTCAGATTTTCTTTTTGCTTAACACAATTACCAATGTTTCTAATGACACCACACACTTTTTTTTTTTTAAGAGTGGAAGAATTTTAACCTGTTTTTCTTCCTCTACACTCTTTTCCTCTGTCTGGGTTTAACTTCTGTTTCTCTAGCCTCTTTCTACCAATGAAAGGGAAGCTTTATTGATAGATTGTAGTCAATTGCATATTCAGGTTACCATGCATTAGCACAATGGCCTGCTGTTTGAATTGCAAACTTGCAGTGGATTGTCTTTAAAATCTAATAGTATCATTTAATAATCTTAACATTTCCATTAGGTCGGACAGGATTTTTACAGGACCTGTATTTGGGGCCTAAGTTATTGGTGCCTTTTTCTTTAAAGCAGTAAAAGGGACATTTGGCAATATCTTAGCAAGACCAAAGATCAGTAAGAGACAATTTTCCCAGTGATGAGTGCTACCATATTGTTGAGCCCAAGGTGTAAAACACTCCCATAAAGAAGCATCATTCTGCTGGTGGTTGATTTGCAGTTAGTAGATGCTTGTGGCTAACAATCCAATTGCCATCTGTTATAATTTTAAAAATATGTTTTCTTTACTTTTTGGAGAGTAGGAATGTATACTAGTCCTTTATTGAAATGGAAAAAATTGAACTGGAGCTTTCCAAAAGGATAAACTTTAAGGTTGATATTAATCCTTAGTGAGAGACTATCTTGTGAGATACCAGCTGGGTAAATTGTAACAGTGAACCAAAACCATTTCTCTTTCCTCTTTCCTTCCTCTCACTTGGGGTCATGCTGGTAGCTGCAGAGAGAGTAGCCCCTATCCTGTATACAAGTGACTTTACCAGTAAGTATCTTCTGAACAAAATTGACTAGTGTTGGTGGAGGCCACTTAATTTCACTTATCAAGCACTTATGGCAAAAGGCTCCTTTCTTTCTCTGCTATAGATTTATCTTCCATTAAAAAGGGTGGGAGGATCTTACCTTGTCTATATGTTCTTTTTCTAAAAGATATTGCTAAGAATGGCATTAAATAACTTTGAGACTAGAAACACTTCTTATATGGCAATAAACATTGGTCATCCAACTTGCTTATCTAAAATGTATAATATATAAAATAACTTCATAATATTTTCAACCAAAACATACCCAATCATGTGTTCAAAAACAGTGACCCCGGCTCGGAGAATAGTCTGAGTTCTCAAATATGTATTTTCTTGAATGTTTATATTTTGTTTCTGTCCTGTGAGGGGTTTTTTCCACCTCTTAAAGAGTTGAGTTGACAACAAGTTAAAGTGATGGTAGCCTTGGGGAACCATCACTTGATAGTGGTTGCTTCTGAGAGGTACTCTGGTTAGCCCTGATTAGGATTCCTTATTAGATGTCTGAGTGTCTGTGGCATGTAGATGATCTCTAATTCACAATGTATGTATATGTATATTTGAAGTCTTTGGACAAGTGTGAAACCTCTTTTTAATTTTTTAAGTTGGGTGATTCTTACTCCAGAAAAGTTTCTTCAAACTGAATTATAAATGCAGGCTTATTACGACTTCAGAAGCAGTGTCTTTTATACCAGTGCTGTGAACTACATGTCAGTTAAAACTTGAAAAGCTATGTAAAGCCTTAACCAAATTGCTTTTAATTCTTTGATGCTTTGAAGTATACAAGTAATTGTCTGTCTGAGAAATGACTTTGCATATTAAATGAACTTTTTTTTTTCAAGCTCACAGTGGAACTGGCTCTGTGGAATGCTGGAAGTGCAAGAAAAGGCCTTCATTGGAACAAATATAATAGCAGTGTGTTCAGCCTATGGCCCAAATTCTGCTCTGTTCAACCCATGCAAATACCACTGAGGTTGCAAGGGTGTAAATGAGGGCAAACCTTGTCCTTTCTGTTGTTAACATTATTCTTGCTGACTATTCTGTTTGACAAATATATTTGCCCTGCAGTCTGATTCATCTGGGAAGTAGTCTGTAGGATGCGAATATATGTAACTTCATTCTTTATACTAACTGTTAAGAATGTTAGCTGTCTGGATTGCGAAATGGGTGCATCACCCCACAAACTGGTAATACTAGCAGAACCAGCAGCATCTCTTTAGCTTAATAACTGATGTGGATCTTCTGGAAGCCGACTTTGAGTGGAAAGGGCAAGCTCAACTTCAGTAGAGACAGTGTAGGGCTTTTTGTGGAAAGAACTCAACTACCTAAACCTGCTGTAGTCCACATGCCTTCCAAAAACATTCACAAAGTGCAGGCCAGCTGAGCAAACCTGCCTTGAGTGGTGATGACTAGATTATGCATGCAGATGAAATGGAGGAAGACTTCATTGTAGACTGGAGGCATGATTCTTCTTTCACTTACCCTGGTGTGCATAACTTCATTGAATCCATGGAGTTCTACTCTGATGTAACCAACATAAATTAGAGGAGAATCAGAACCTCGCTGACTTATGAGAGGCTATTCTGCATAATTTTCAGTAACTGTTACTTGTCCATATTTTGTTTCCTCCGTATAGAAGACTTCCTCACTAAAGTATGTGTAGTTTTTAGTCCTATATTATATATCTTTCCCAGCATTTTAACTGCAGAGAGAGTAAAGGAATACTTTTATTTCCATTACCACCTGATGGATCCCTTCTAGTCTAAAGGAACTGGGGGTGACCCTCCTTTCTCCTCTCCCCCCAGTCCATTTTGATAACTTTACCTGATTCCTCTATTAATAAACAGCTCATTTCCCCCGTTGAAGGTATAGTTAAGAGTTTGACAACATGAATGAATATTGAATTACTCTCTAGAAAGAACCCCATTCATTTCGTAAACTTTTTTAAGCTAAAAGGAGTTTATGGGGAGACTGTAATTTTATTCATAGAGTGCTTGGGAGCAGTCAAGGTCCCAATTACTTAAAAAAAGAAAACCAGGATTACTTATTCTATATGGCAGCCAGCGGGTGAACTTGTAAAGAATCCTTGTGACAGTTTCACTGGGTGGGGGTTTCGATCAAAGCTTATAATTAACATTTATGATGCACAATAAAAGGACAATTAAACAATGCTTAACGTATATCTCGGAATCCCATAAGGCTTTTTTTCTGTAGTAATGACAACAATTTTGTATTCACTTACAAAGCCACTCATACTGGTAAATCAGGAAGACCAAGCCTTTCAAAGTGGAACACAATCTGGGTGAGCTTTGGTTCTTATTGGTATTCTGTTTGAAATTTAGTAGCCTTATTTCTTGTACCTGTAATTTTGTGAGCAAAAGTAACTACAGCAATGGTTTGTTGTTTATCCACCTACCTGATTGCCCCTGAATATTAAGTAATTACAGTTGCAAAATTGTGCCCACAGTTACTTTGCAAGTGCAAAAAAGGTAATCTGGGTTTTAAAAACTGAACTGATTTTTTAAGAAAATGAACTACAATGTTCCAGTGACAGTTGTGTTAATCCCAAATTTGATAACACAGATTGGGACTGGATTTTCAGCACAGCAATAGGTTGATGGGGTGTTGTTTTGTTTTTTTAAGATCTTAACTAAAATTCAAAACAAATTTTATTTGGAGTGGTTTAAAGTCCGCCATTAGAACAAGAAGATTTTCTTTCTGTCATTTTAAATTCTGCACTAAAATGTTAATTCTGTTTAGTGAGATAATTCAACACGTCGTCTGGGATTAACTCAACTTTATTTTGAAGTTCACTTCAAAGGGTCCATGGTCAAAATAACTACATTCACTTGCAATACTATAAAATCTGAAAATCTAGCTATCCTGTTTATTCTTTTTCTACTTCAGGGTTTGGACAATGTAACTAGGTTCATAAATTTCACTTGTGCTTTATAGTTGCTTTCTAGTCAATATCCTTTCTAGGTTCTATGCATTAACACAATGCTCTTTGTTAAACTCCAGGTCATAAACTTGCAGAGGGATATTTCAGTAAGGGGAAATTAGTATGGGGAAATTAGTTTTTAGTTTTTGTTTCTAATTTCCCCATGCTAATTTCACCCTGCTGTTACTCACACCTTCTTGTCCACTGTTTGAAATGGGCCACCCTGATTACCACTACAAAAGTGATTTTTTTCCCCTCCTGTTGATGATAGCCCACTTTAATTGAATTGTCTCGTTAGAACTGACCCCCCACTTGGTAAGGCAACTCCCATCTTTTCATGTACCGTGTGTATATATATATCTTCATCAGGTGCATGGAGTGGAAAATATAGTAGGAAGTGGGTTTTAGCCCATGAAAGCTTATGACCAAATAAATTTGTTAGTCTCTAAGGTGCCACAAGTACTCCTTGTTTTTTCTGTTTTTCAATTAACTCTAACCATTAACCAGGACTTCAAGCCTTCCTCCTATAATGCTAGTAGTCACTGGCTAGGAACATGCACTGGCTCTTTCACTGGTATCTATATTAAGGCTTGGTATGAAAATATCAATTACTATAATTTACTATTATGATTCAGGTACTAGGGGTGAGGGGAGCTTGATAACTTTATCTAATTGATCATACTTCTTAGTTAACCGAAGTCAATGTTAATGAAGGGTACAGTGATTCCCAAATGAATTCACCAAGAGAGGAAGTGTGGAGTCTTTGTTATACCCTAATATTTTGAGGCTTGAGTTTATCTATTGGTTTTGACCCATCTGTGTAACATTTAAAAACTAATAGCAAAGAAAAATGCATTGATGCTACTAATTTTAAAAATAGAGGGAGGGAGGTGTATGTGTGGGGGAACCTCCAAACAAAGTGATTAATTATTTAACGTTGCCGAGATTAATCAGAATTAAGGTTGAGACATTCAGGCCCATAGAGAATTCCTGAACTATATCTGGTAAGCTGAACCTCCTCCCTGCCACCAACCACACACTTCCTGTACAATCTCTTATCTGGGCCTGCCTTTGAGACTTCCAAGTTACAATATCAATGTAACCTCAAGATCAACATGTCTAAAACTGAATTTATCTTTTTACCCCACCACACTCCTTACCCAACTTCTTTCACTTTCGCTACCTTTCCCCCATTTCTCCCACATACTCATATACACGTTCTTGGCAAGTCTTGTGACTTCCTCAATGAAATCTCTCAAATCCTTCCTCCTCTCTACTGCCAGCAGCCTTGCTCATCTTGCCTCAGTTATTGGATCCTCCTTTGCAGCCTCTCCCCTCCAGTCTATTCAGAACACTGCTTCTAAGATCATCTTTTTGTGCCTGCA
The DNA here is from genome assembly GCA_003942145.1 of Platysternon megacephalum. Lineage (NCBI taxonomy): Eukaryota > Metazoa > Chordata > Testudines > Platysternidae > Platysternon > Platysternon megacephalum. Next base: position 1,099,064 of record QXTE01000322.1, on the reverse strand, counting down.
TCTGACTGCATCATGCTCTTCAAATCTTCTCACTGACTACTCCTCTCCTCCTGCATCAAGCTCAGCCTCATTTTTTCCTTCAACGCCTTGCAGTACTCTGGCCACTCTTGCATTCCTGCATACATCTTATACTATATTCCCCCCCCCCCCCCCCCCCCCCCCCCCCCCCCCCCCCCCCCCNTAAGATGCTATTAGACGTGCATATGCAAAGTGAGGGCCTAATCAAAAGCTCAAAAATCTTTGAATTGAGTCCAATGGGGCTTTTTGGTTAAGGTCCATGATACATAAATGTAATCACACAACTGCTGTTAATGTTACCGTGTAAGTATGCACAGGTACGTGAGCTTGTATTAACAGAGTTTCATTGTGGAGTGATGTCATTTTGAAGTAAAATGGAGGAAAAATAAAACTCTACTTAAAATGGGCTGTTGCCTGGAACTAAAACCTGTTTTGTTGCCTGTCAGGAAGAGGCAAGACTGTCATTAATGATCAGTATCATATTTGTGTGAAAGGACAGAAGAATATTAATGTTTTAATCAACGTATCCCTGGCAGATGTCCTTTGAAGACACTGGAGCTCACCTAGAGTATCGGAATAGGTATATAAAAGGTATATTGGATGGCTCAGTGGTCATTTCAGCATCCACGACTGGGGAAGTATTTTCATTGTTCAGTAGCTTCTTGAGGATACTATTAAAAGAATTCTCTCCCCTTACCCCCGCCAGGAAAACCAGTCAGGACAGCTCCATCTCCACTTAAATTAAGATAACATACCCACTGAAATACCTTTTAAAAACCTTTTTTAAATCTTCCAGTATAAAAAGTAATAGTAAATGACAATAGCTATGGCAGGATCATGCAGTAAGTGTCTTAGTGCTAAAACTGTGTTCCTCGTTACAGAGGAGATGAATCTATTCAGCTGTTAGTAGAAGGAAAAAGTGTCAACGCAATATCAACAGCCATGAATCAGGGTAGTTGCTGTCTGAAATAGAATGTCAGGATATATTTGGGAAGATATGTTTGAACTACGTGCAATTCCCCCAATCTGTAACTCTTGGCTAAAGTTACATCTCATCCAAAAGATGTGTAATTTCTTATAAATGAGGCCTACAGCACTTGTGACTATCCAACGTTCCATGAGTGATCCTCATGGCCAAATGCCAACATGAGTAATTCGTTTTACACTTCCGGTCCTCAACTATTATGCCACGTTGTGAACTGTTAAACCACTGCTGCATTTCACTCTAGCATTTCAGTAATAGGGTAAAGTGATCTGGATACATCCCTTTCCTACTTCACAGGAGTGCTGTGAGGCTGAATCACGGTTTGCAAAATGTTTTGTGATTTTTTTTGTCTCAAAAGTGGTATGTTAATGAAAATACTGAAACTCAAGGTTGTGTGGGTTGTTGGTAGTAATTGCCTAGCAAGCTACGTGCTAGAACAATTTCAGGGCTTGCTGTTTTGTCCCTTCTCAAAATATCAAACCTTTTGATAAGTATATTGATCAGACATATGGTTATGCTGAGATGTTTGGGGGGATAAGAGGTATCTGAGCACAAAGAGTAAAACTGACTGTTAATTGAACCAGTGCGGTAACAATCAATTACAGAATAACACAAACAAATTTTTACTATCACCTGACTGTGCTGAAGTTCAGCCACAGCTGCTGAATCACAAATTGACAAGCAGCTGCTGAAGACATTTTAATATAAAATAGTAATCCTACTGGACAATTCTAATGGTTGGGTGACTAATCTATTTTCCTGCAAAGATCTTTACCGCAGGGATATGTGGTGAGACCGGTCCTACTGGCCCTTTCTGTAAATAGAAAGAGGAGGGGAGTTCTGCAATTGCATCTGGTGTGTACACACCCAAATCCTCCAACAGCAGTGTCTTTAACACAAAGAAAGCCAAATGTTTTCTGTAATCTTACTCCGCCTTTAATATAAGGTTAGGCCTAATAGCAGGTTTTCATTTACTTTGCCTGTGTTTGTGTCATGTATTTTTTTCTACTGATTAATTGTGATTATCTACTTAAAATTACACTCACAAACTAAATTAAAAGGGCTTTTAGGTTCCAAGGTCAAGCATTCAAAAGTCAGGAAATGCCAGAATTAAGGCTGCCTGTGCATATCTCTGAGACAAAGATCTTTGCAATCCCCTGGGCAGGATAGAAGTGTCCAAGGGGATTTCAGCTTTTTCATATTAAAATGAATTCAGCTGATGGTAGTCAATGTGTGATTCAGCAGGTAACAGACAGGTGAGAGGTCTCAGAAGTGGCTGAACTTTAGCATATTGAGATGGCCTCCAGTAATACCCCTGCCTACTCTCCCAATTCTCTGTCCCCACTGGCTCACCATCCCAATCTACTTTATTGGGTTCTTTATCTAATCTCAGTATCCTCATTCTCCCGCCTCTCCTGGCTCCTTGTCCCATTCTCCCTGCCTACCAAATGCCTTCTCTTCTGACCTCCATCTTTCCCCCACCTTCTGGCTCCTAAATCAATCTTCAACCCCCAGCTTCCAGTTCATCTCATCCCCTTCCTTCCATGCCCCTTGGCTCAGATTAATAAAGGAATTTAGGCGCTGTGATGCTGAGTGTTGCAATGCCTAATTTTTAGGTGCCTAGAAAAATCACAGGAACAACAATGTGATCCACAAAGCCTCAGTTAGGCTCTTAAACTCATTATACAATGGAGGGGAAAAACAGGCACCCTTGAATGCGATCCACAAAAGCCAGCACGCTACGCTGGGAGCCACCTAAGGTAGGCAGTGGGAGATGCCGATGAGAGAGGAGTGTCCTAATTTCTGCCCCTCTCACAGAGGTAATTGGTTAAATCCAGGCTGCAGGGAGACACCGATCTCTATTAGAAATCCACAACCAGAAGAGTAATTGGAGTAGGGGGACTTGGATCAGGGTCACCCACCTCTCCTGTGGGTTCCCTACCCACCAGGCTACAGTCATTATCACATTTTCTTTCGTTGGCTTAATGACTCTAATTGTTTATCCATTGGAACAGCTTCAGCATGAGAGATTAACGGAGACCCATGTCAGAATATCCAGTGGTTAGAGCACACACACCCCCTACAAAGTGTGAGACTCTCATTCAAATCCTTTCTCCCCCTCAGGTAGAGATGGGGGGAATTGAGCCTGGGTCTTCCACATCACAGGTGAGTGTGCTAACCACTGGGATAAACATTCTAAGGTGGGCACTGTGACGGGTTGTGGATCACAGAAACTCCCTTGGGAGCTGCCAACTGATGTGCAAAGACTACTTCTATTCCTGTTTTCCCTGCCAGCTCAGTGGCTCCAGCTCCCTGTCTTGCTGAAGCCAGACACACCCGTCTGCTCCAACACAGACCCAGGGTCTGAATTACCTGCCCCAAAGCTGCAGGTTTACCTGAAAACAGCTCACAGAAGTGTGCTTGTCTCTAGCACTCAGATGCCCAACTCCCAATGGGGTCTAAACCCAAATAAATCCGTTTTACCCTGTATAAAGCTTATATAGGGTAAACTCATAAATTGTTCGCCCTCTATAACACTGAGAGAGAGATATGCACAGTTGTTTGCTCCCCTAGGTATTAATACATACTCTGAGTTAATTAATAAGTAGAAAGTGATTTTATTAAATACAGATAGTAGGATTTAAGTGATTCCAAGTAGTAACAGACAGAACAAAGTAAGTTACCCAGCAAAATAAAATAAAATGCGCAAATCTATGTCTAATCAAACTGAATACAGATAATCTCACCCTCAGAGATGCTTCAGTAAGTTTTTTCTCAGACTGGACACCTTCCAGGCCTGGGCACAATTCTTTCCCCTGGTACAGCTCTTGTTCCAGCTCAGGTGATAGCTAGGGGATTCTTCATGATGGCTCCTCCCTCCCTCTGTTCTCTTCCACCCCTTTATATATCTTTTGCATAAGGCGGGAATCCTTTGTCCCTCTGGGTTTCCACCCCCCCTCACTGGAAAAGCACCAGGTTAAAGATGGATTCCAGTTCAGGTGACATGATCACATGTCACTGCAAGACCCCAAGCCTTCATTCCTCCCAGCCTGACTCACAGGAAGGCTTGCTTGTAAACAGAGCCCCAGTCAATTGTTTTGGTTGATGGGAGCCATTAAGATTCCAAACCACCATTAATGGCCCACACTTTGCATAATTACAATAGGCCCTCAGAGTTATATTTCATATTTCTAGTTTTAGATACAAGAGTGGTACATTTATACAAATAGGATGATCACACTCAGTAGATTATAAGCTTTATAATACCTTACAAGAGACCTTTATAAAACTATTCCAGTTACATTATATTTACTTATCATGTTTTTATAAAACCATATAGACTGCATAACGTCACAGGCACCACCTCCTCCAGCCAGATTTTGAATGGGAACCAAGGCAGTATGCAGCCTCTTACCACACCTCCGGTGAATGCCTGTCTTCCCTGCTTCTTGGATTGCTCTGGGGCTTAGATGAGAGAGACAGAGAGAGAGAGGCACGTGGACACTCAGAGTGAAGCAGCAGTGCATATACCTAGAGGCAGAAACTTAGGTGCTGAGGGAACTTTTACCCTGAAAATTTAGGCACTGAATTAGTTTATGTGCCTCCGGGATTCGGCAGAGTTTTGTGGATCACAGCAGAGCCTAAAACTGAGATTTAGGCTTATACTGTCCTCTCCCCCACCCCTTATGCATTTGAATCAGACAGCTTCCTTCTTCATGTTGCCTGGGCTAATCAAGGGGGTCACTGAGAACTCCCTGCTGTCTGTTCCAGTGCCTGGACCTACACCCATTATGGCCTGCAGCAGCCCAGAACTGCAATTGCAGGGAAAGTCCTGCTTGGTCCTGGGCTGGAGCATCCTAATGCATATGGGAGTTTTGGAATTTAGCTGCTAAAATCTAAGTGTCTAATGAGTTTGAGAATTGTTATTGGTGTTTCAAAGGTTATAACCTGGCCAAATTTTGAGCAGATTTTCACAGGGATGGCTAATAGCACATCCCTGACATAAAAGCTACCTTCCCCCGCTCCCCCCTGCAAATTTCAAGGCCATTCTCAAAAGCAGGGGGTGCTATAACTTTTAAAAGAAAGTCACCAGAATATTTAAACATGGTCAAAACATAATTTTCCCTACCCTCATTTTCAGACATAGCTGAATGATTTTGGCCGATTTTTCACCCTCCCCCCCATGCAAACAATTCAGCCTGAAGCGGATGCTTGGTATGGAAAATTCCAGCTCAAATGGTTGAAGCTTGGCAAAGTTATAAGCAAGTGAAAATAATAACTTATAGGAGGAAGTGCCAGGAAACCTTAATGATAGGCAATGCTACCAGCCCTGACTATAGTAAACAAACAATTTGTCTTGATTTGTTAACCAAAGTTTAAACATAGCTATAATCCATTGCTGAGAATGGGGAGACGCTGTGTGAAGTTACAACTCTCTAGAGCAACTCTTTAATTTAATTTTCTTCCTTGCTAGGAGAGAGCACTTGCAACTCTGACTATAACAACATCAGATGAGACAGTTAAAATATGGTTGTTCCATAATTCAGCTCCTGTAGTTGTGTTAAAAGCCTAGACTGGTTTAACAGGGACCCTCGTAGGTTCCATCTAGGCTACAAGTCAAAACTGTGTTATAACTGGGTCCACTAATTCAATTATAGTTGTAGTATAGGTAGGGCAGAAAGTGCATTCAAACATGCTGACTATAGTAAAAGGCATAACTACGGTAGATTACTAGATGTGTGACATGGATAAGAACAGTAGGGATGGATGACCAGCTCAAACCATATTTTGGGTTCTCAGAGTTTGCAAAACTAATCTGAGGGTTTTTGTAACCTTTTTTCTTTTGCAATCAAAAGCCATTTTTCATTTTCTCCCAGCGCATCCCACTTCAGGTTGATTCCACCTTTTTCTTTTACGTATTAAGGAAAGAGGAGCCTCCTCTGAAATCTAGACGTCCAAAACTGAGTTTTCTGTATGCAGGCTTCTCCATATTGACTATACATATTTTTCCATTAGAATTTTCTCTTTTTTCTTTGCTCTTCTTATTCAGTCTTTCCTGAGTGGAATACAAACTCTAGTATTAGTCAAACTTTTAAACTGCTAGAGGCAAATGCGTCTGTGGTATAGCTCCATTGGAATTTCACCAGGGATTAATTTGCTCCAGAATCTGAGTGTTTAAATTGGGCATAATGAGTTGTCTATCTCTCATAGTCAGGTTATTAGGTTTTTCTCAGGATCCAGTCCTGAATCTCTAACACTGTACTTCTTGGTAATAGCAATTTTTGTTTGCATTTTATTCTAAAACGCTGACACTCTTCTGATTAGGGTCTATGTCAATGAATTATAGGTGCACCTTTCCATTGCACAATAGGATTTTCTCGAAAGGAAAAAAAATCCAAAATGTTTTGGGTAATTTTGCTTTCCTTCCTCTTCAGTGACGTTTGAGCCAGAAATAGCAGCTTACAACAGACCATGAACAGAGTCTCTCTGAATGAGGGAGAGAGTATAAGCTAAGTAAATGTTTCACAAGTTATGCAAATTTTAGTGTCTGGCGGCAATCTGCCAAGGGAAATTCTCAATCTATTTATAAAAACATTGTCAGCAAGTAGAGGCCCAGTGGGGAAGTGGCAGCAGTCAGATGAAAAAAGGCTTCTACACACTAGTTCTGGTAGATGAAATTGGGATCCATTAAATAGAGAAATGCAACTAAGTCCTTCATAGGCTAGAGGCCATAGGGCTGTAATATGCTGTGAAGAGGGATGCATTAGTGTTGTGCAGGATAATTCTGGTCGCTCCATCTGGGTTCACCACTGTGATGAAGAGGATAGGATGTAGCCTGAGGATGGTACCCAGAAAATACTTTATATGAACTCTGACTAAGAAATCTGTTTGCCAGCCTCCTTGCTCCTTGGTGGCTTGATAGTTGGAGAAGGATCTTCCTGTGCATGAAGTTTCCCAAGGGTTCACCAAACATAACACGTTAGCTACATCTGCTCAATAATAGTCAATAAATGTTTGTATGTGTGATTATAGAAACTAAACTCTCAAAGTACTGGCAGAGTGAGTATAGTGAAAGAAGAAAAATGCCTGTCATACAGTGAATGAAACTATCAGAATTGTAGGGCTGAAAGGACCTCAAGATGTCATCAAGTCCAGTGCTCTGTGCTGAGGCAGGACCAAATAAACCTAACCCATCCCTGACAGGTGTTTTTCCAAAGTGTTCTTAAAAGCCTCCAATGAAGGGGAATCTGCAGCCTCCCTGGGAAGCCTATTCCAGAGCTTAACTACCCCTGCAATTAGAAAGTTTTTCCTAATATCTAATTTATATCTCCCTTGCTGCAGATTAAGCCCATTACCACGTGTCCTACTTCAGTGGGTATCAACAACACCATCATCATTATAACAGCCCTTAACATATTTGAAGACTATCAGGTTCCCCCTTTGTTGTCTTTTCTCAAGACTAAACATTCCCAGTTTTTTTAATCTTTCCTCATAGGTCAGGTTTTCTAAACCTTTTATCATTTGTGTTGCTCTCCTCTGGACTTTCTCCAATTTTACCATGTCTCTCCTAAAGTGTAGCACCCAGAATTGGACACACTACTCCAACTGAGGCCTCACCAGTGCAAGTAGAGCAGGAGAATTACCTCCTGTGTCTTACGTACAACACTCTTGTTAATTCATCCCAGAATATTAGCTATTTGTGCAACTGCATCACATTGTTGACCCATTCCATTTGTGATCCACTATAACACCCCCAGATTCTTTTGAGCAGTACTACCACCCAGCCAGTTATTCCCCATTTTGTAGTTGTACATTTGATTTTTCCTTCCTAAGTGAAGTATTTTGCACTTGTCTTTGTTGAATGTCGGTGAATTTGTTAAGGCTGTTTTGAATTCTAATCTTCTCCTCCAAAGTGCTGGAAGCTCCTCCCAGCTTGGTGTCATTTGCAAATGTTATGTGTACAGTAAAATCTGCCTTAGAGACCACCTCTGAAGAGAGACCACTTGTCACAAGCATCTACTTGCAGAGGCCATGGAACATCACCCCTCTCTGGAGTAAAAACCTTTGAAGAGAGACCACCTCTTACAAGCAACCACTTTTGCTAACTCCCATGAGTGGTCGTTCTTGGCAGGTTTTACTGTACTAGCCACTCTATTATCCAAGTCATTAATGAAAATATTGAATAGTATCCTTTACCAACTCAAGGACAAGTAAAGATGTTTTAAGATTAGATTCTCCTTGACGTTCCAAGAGGATGTAGTGATCCTATCTCACCACATGTATCAGTTAGAAGAGGGAATGACACACTAAACAATGGGAAAGATCCTATGCAGTATCTTGCAGTGTTTTAAAAAGTCAGTGCACTTACCTAAGTATTAAGTTGTACGTTTACTGATACTTAGGATTTCTGGTGCTGGAGGAGACATTCTTACAGAGTTGAGATATGGACAAACCGCCATTTATTTTAACTTATTTTAAGGGTTTTGGTGCTGGATTGACAGTTCTGGAAACTGAAGTACTCTATGCATAGAATAGTTACAGCACGAGCAAGCATAGTGCAAGTTTCCCAACACTATCATGCTGCTATACCTAAACAACACTCTTGTTGTGGCACCTCATCTTGAATAGAGAGAATTATTGTCTCCATGACCCATTCAGTCCTTAATTTCTCTGCTGAGACTGTCAGAGGTACATATTGGTGCCAATAGCAGATGTGGGTTTTTATTCTTATTTACCATGGTAGTGCCAATTGACAGAGGGGCCCTGTTGTGCTAGGCACTGTCCAAATAGAATGGGAGAGACCCTGCCACAAAAAGTTAAAAATCTACATAAATGACAGACGAAGGATAGGCAAAAGGGATAGAACATATAAGCAGAGCAATGGTTTGCAAACATCATGTTAGGTCCATAATTTTATTTTGTTTCTTTAAATCCTTGGGAGCTGAGAGAGGGTTCTTGTGATATGGATGCCTGTCTATTGGACCCTGCCCTGAAACCCACCAACTTATTTCACGTATGGTAGGGTGACCATATTTCCCTAAACTGAAAATGGGACACTGCCTGGCGTTGCCTTTTGCTCAACCCCTGCCACTCGGGCTGGCCCAAGCCCCGCCAACTGGGGCCGGCCTGAGTTGCCTGGCATCACTGCTCACCCAAGGTGATATCACGACATTTTTGGAAAAACTGAGGATTTGCCCTATTTGCTTTTTCCCGGACATTCCTCCATGCTACCCTTGGGCAAGAGCAAACAGGACAAATACTCAGTTTTGCCAAAAAAGTCATGATGTCCAGGACAGAGCTTAAAAAGGGATGTAGTCTCCTAGGTAGCTAGGATTCCAGGACCTAAACCATTACAGGATTTTACAAATACATTCAGTGTCATTCCTTGCTTATAGTCTGCACAGGATATTAACAATACAGTTCAAGTACTGTCAAATTATAAGCACAGTACAGTGGCACCTCACTTATCCTCACTTTGCTGATCCATACAAAACTTGACTCTCTCCCCCACACTGCTTAGCAAAGATCTAACAGTAGAGGTTGGAGTGAGTTCCCATATTGCTAAGGTGTCCTTATTTTTATAAACTATACTACAGGACATTTAACAGTACATTATGAAGTATAAGTAATACTGAACTAAATTTATCAAAATCAACAATTTGGTGATGTATAATTCTGGGGTTATTTTAATTATGTTTATTAAGTTACTAATTCAGTAAGAGCCTGATCCAGAACTCATTAAAGTCAATTGGAGTCTTCCCACTGGATTGGGATGAAAAGTAATCAATTCACAATGAGTCTCCCTATAGATAGATTTTAAGGCCAGAAGGAACCATTAGATCATCTAGTCTGACCTCTTGTATAACACAGATCATATATTTTCACCCAGTTACCCTTTCATTGAATCCAATAATTTGTGTTTGGCTAAAGCATAGCTTCCTGAAAGGCATCCCATCTTGATCTGAAGATGTCAAAAGACATAGAACCAACTACAACTTCCCTTGATAGTTTGTTCCAATGGTTAATCACCCTTCCTGTTAAAACTCTTATTAGTGTGAATTAAAATGTAGAAAAAAAGGGTTGTTATGATTTTTCTCTTCCCTTAACTCTTACTATGGTCCCAGATTATTTGAACATATTCTCCTCCACTGTTACCTGGCAATTCTTCAGTGCTTTGAAAAGGAGATTTCTCATTAGGAAATTACTTGAACACCTCACAGGTTTAAAGCTCAATAATCTCTTCTGAAAGCCAGGGAATAAAGTTTATCATCTCTTCCAGTCAGAGGCCGTTCTAACTACACATGCCTAAATCTCTATGGTTATTTCTCAAGGGCAGCACTAATCTTATATCTGTAGAGTTAAGTTCTCTGAGTACTTAAACAGTGGAATGTGGAAATTCATCTGATGTTTACAGAGGTCACCTGAGCAGTTGTCATGTGAGAGATCTTCCTCTTCGAGCTCAAAGAATACCTAAGGGGAAGTGGGAAAACATTCTTTTCTAAAGACAGTTCAGAGCAGGGCCGGTGCAACCACTAGGCGAACTAGGCAGTCGCCTAGGACGCCAAGTGGTTGGGGGCGCCAAAAAGCAGTACCCTGGCTTGGCAGGGAGAAGCTGCCTTCAGGAGGCATCGGAAAGCCAGAGCGTCGGCTTACAGGGACGGCGAGCCCCAGCCATGGAGGAGCCGGCGCGGTGCAGGGGGGCAGCAGCCCTGCAAAGGCGGCTGCGCGGCTAGCGGGGAGCAGCCATGGCCCCCGCCCCTCCTGCCCAGGTGCGGACTGCCCCCCCCCCCGGGCTCCTGCAGGCTGCAGCGGATGCATGCGGGTGGCGGCCCCCATGTGCCCCCCAGTTCCCTCCTCGCCGCGCTCAGGCTCTGCGGCTCCCAGGAGAGTGAGATGACGACGACGCTGCCCCTGCTGGAGCAGTCTCAGGGCCCCGCGCCCCGGTGGCTCACATGCCCAGGGAGCCGCAGAGCCGAGCGCAGCGAGGGAGGAACTGGGGGGCACACGGGGGGCCGGCGCCCTCATGCATCCGCTGGAGCCTGCAGGAGCCCCCGGGGGGGCACCGGGCCGCAGCCTGGGCAGGAGGGGCGGGGGGCACGGCTGCTCCCTGCTAGCGGCACCGCTGCCTTTGCAGGGCTGCTGCCCCCCTGCGCTGCACCGGCTCCTCCATGGCTGGGGCTCGCCGCCGACGCTCTGGCTCTCCGGTGCCTCCGGAAGGCGGCTCCTCCCTGCCGAGCTGCTGCAGCGGCCCAAGCCCGGCAAAGACAGTGAGTGGACTCGGGGCGGGGGCCACCGGGGTGGGGAGGGCTCGCGGGGGGGCTGGGCACCCTCCAGGGGAGTTCAGGGGGTGGAGAGGGGGGAACCTGGTCTGAGGAGCAGCCCCTGGGCATGGCTGGCTCCTGGGGTCTATAAAGGCTCATTGGGATTTGCCCCTCAATGAACCAATGTGCAGGTGGGGAGAGGGGAGCACAAGGTGGAAGTTTTGCCTAGGGCGCAAAATATCCTTGCACCGGCCCTGGTTCAGAGACATAGGAAGGAGACAGATCATAAGCAGGTTGGGATGTTGGAGAGACTATTGCCTATCAGCCTGATCAGTCTGGGAGTGCCGTGAATGTATCTCCTTATTAAAACCATGAGCATCTGAAGTAAGGGGGAATTTGGGAAGAAAAAGGGTTTAACCCCTGTGAAAATGCCATTGATAAAGGGAGACCATCTTTACATACAGGACCATTTTACGCTGGCAGTCTATTCAGCCTTTACACAGAGCAAGAATTTCTAGTACCTGCTATGTAGGATTAATGACAAAATTATCAATATAGGAATTTACTAGACTTCAGATATAAATCCTTCCCAATTCACTACCTGAAACAATATCTACACTACATTCACACAAGGTTCCTGGTAATATTGTTAAATACAGGTCCTGGGCTGACACATCTGTCACTCAAGTCTCCAATTAAATTGCCCTGGCACTAGTTCCTCCCATTCTCCCCAGGAACTCAGAGACACCTCAATCTGCTCGTAGCTCTTCTTAGGTTAGCCTCAGTGCAGTCTGGCCTTCCCGGGCCCTTGCAGGACTATTTCTGGTCCTGTATGTCGTCTCATTATTGGGTGACCCTGTTCTGTTCTAACTTGCCTCACTTAGAACAGCTATGGTCTGGATTTGGCCAAGAATACATAGCAAGTCAGTAACCAAATCAGGATTAGAATTTAGATGTTTCTGACTCTGAGCTTCATTTTCATGGCTCTATACATTGTTTCCATTAGAGATTAACAACTTCATCTCCATTCATACTGACGTGGGTTGGATATAAGTCAAAACTCTAGAAGTGAACAACTTCCTAACTCATGATGAATCCCAGAGCCATCCATTCTGTCGTCTCAAAGGTTTTGAAAAATTCTGATTAATACATGTGAGCCTTTTTGGAGTTGGTCCACCTGTACCACAGTGCTGTTCCTCAAAATGCTGGAAATGGTCATGCCACTATTACGAAACCGGTACATAATGATAGCCCAGAGCAAAATCAAAGCCTAGTCAGATAGGATTTATTGCTTCAAGTTTCCTTCCAAATCCACTTAAACTCTTTGGAAACACCAGACACACCTCAGAGAATAGCAGAGAACATAATTTGTCAAAAATAATGAAAGTTTTGTTCCTTTTGTCGTTTATTAAAAAGTTTTGGTCCAGTCAAAGCTCCACTCCGGTCTCATACCAACAGCCTTGCAAACAGGCAGCAAATTTCTCTGCTGCTGGCAGGCAGCGCTGCCTTCAGAGCTGACCCCCCGGGCAGCAGCAGCCGCTCTCCACTCTGCCTTGCGGCTGGAGAGCAGCAGCTGCTGCCCGGGGGGGACAGCTCTGAAGGCAGCGCTGCCCACCAGCAGCAGTGGAGACGATTACGTACAAGTCAGGGACAAATGCCCAGTTTTGGCAAAAAAGTAGGGACAGCTGGGACAGAGCTGAAAAGGGGGATTGTCCCGCCCGGCCAAAATGGGATGTATGGTCACTGTAATGTATGGAAGGTTATCAGGCAGGCTATCAGAAAAAGATTTTTAGGCAATCCTGATATCTACTTTTGAACCAGCGAACTAGAGCCGGAGGATCACTTATACTGATCTCTGGAGCCATCCAGTCCCCCCGCCCCCACTTTTACATCTAAATACATTATATACATAGATAGATATAGATATCAAGAGGTGAATGCTTGAGAAGTGGCCTGCAACTTGCAGGAGGTCAGACTAGATGATCATGATGATCCCTTCTGACCTTACAGTCTATGCGTCTGAGTCTCTGCTGCAGGCTCTACTGCATGAGGAGATCCAGGCCAAAGTGGCTGCAGAGTTTAAATGCTTAATTTGTGGATCAGAAATAATTGCCAATTTTTAAGAAACTAAGAGTTCAAGGAGCGTTATAACTTGAACTTTTAGGGTCTGAGGGAGATTTTGTTTTTTAGTGCTTTGTTTCATCCTTTTGCACCCATCCTCACTCACCATCAACTATTTAATTACCACTACTACTCTGTTTTACTTTCTTGGTGCTGAGCTAAACACATTGGAATTCTTTTCCTACTATTACATGTGTGGGAGTTTTCTGGCAGGTATTTTTTTATAATTTTACACAAAGCAAAACATCCTCTTTCACTCTGCTGCTAGAGAACCTCAGACTTATTTTTAGCTACAATTGAGGGCGGCAGGGAAGGAACTGTCCCTTTCAAAGTCGATTAATGGAACACAATGCAATATAATAGCATTCTCTTTACATAGCTTCTGTCCTAAAAGGTCATCCTGAGGTGCTTTCCAGTTCTGCAAACTGTACATGCTATAAATTTACAACAAGAAGTAGTTGTGTAAAAACGTTAAATTGTGAAAAACGGAAGGGTTCACTCTATAAGGTTCTGACCCAAAGCCCGTTGAAGTGAATGGGGATCTTTCAGTTGACTTCAATGCATTATGGCTCTGTCTCAAACAGAGAGAAGTGGCTAGGCAGTTTGTGTGCTGGGACTGCTATATCTTTTACCAGACTTAATCATATCACTGTTAGCTTCTCCTTTGCCTTCTTCCTCCTGTTTGTTTGCTTTCTCTCCACCTGTTGTCTCTCATCATTTACTAAGATTGTAAACTCTTCAGGGCAGCAGCAATCTTTCATGTGTATACTGTGCCTACTGCAATGGGGCCCTGAACTCCCAATGGGCCCTCTAGGTGCTTCTGCAATACAAATAATAACAAATAACGAATAAAGTAAATGATGGGGACAGACAGGAAAGCTGTTTGAGTTTCATCCCATTACTCCTGGCTGTACCCTAGTAACACGATTGCTGATCTGTATATAAGAATGCAAAATTCAAATGGACAACTAACAGTCCTGTAAGCATCTAGGAATAACAAAAGTAAACTTAGGTTGTGCAATAACCACCATTTCCTTTTTTTTAAAACCATGGTGAAATCCCGGGTTATTTCATTTTAATTGCCTTGGTAACAACAGCATGTGATCAGCATGATGATGTTTCCAGCCCCTTCTACTTTATAGTCTTCTAAGAATCCCTTCCAGTTTTGTCCACGTCTTTCTAGTATTGAACCCTGCAACTCCCAGGGGTTATTATGGCTCTCTTAGATCGCCAAGGCTCCTCTAGATTTCAGGTCAAGCCTTCAGCCTGCCCCCCAACAGAGCCATCAGGGAAGAACTCCACAAGGGGATTCTCTATAGACATCCTCCCCAGAACCCTTTCCTGCAGGTTTTCTACCAAAGGGGATGTTCTGAATCCAGGTTTATCCCACCTGTTGAAAGTCTGTATCTCGGATTACCTTTCTACACAGATTTTTTACCTTCTAGGTAATCTGACTGTACTATTTAAAGCTCCTTCTGCATTATTTTTTGGGCCTTATTAATGTTTGCCACTCCTTCCCACATTAGTAATATTTCCTGTTAGTTTCATTAATATGTTTACCCTTCATTATCATGAATAACACCTCTTACCTTGCCAACCCAATGTTCTGTAGGTCCCTTTCTCTCCCCAGCATCTCCTCAGCTCCTTCCAGTCTGCTCCTACACTTGGAGAATCAGAGAAGGGAGGGCATTCCAAGCATCCTCCTCATCTTAATCCCAAACACCTCTTCCACACAGCTACAAGATAGGACTCCATAATATTGGGTATTGGTAACCATAGAGTATGGAGCTGTAGACAATGTGGTGATTCTGTGAAATTAGTGCACCTTTAAGATCTGGAGCATTGTCTGTGGCAGAGTTTGAAAGGTTGGCTAGTTGCTGCTGAGAGTGGGCTGAAAATGGAACCTGAGAGTGAAATGATGCTGGATGAAGACACTTACCGAAACTGAGTTAGTACGTATCTCTCTGGGGCTCTGATCCTGCAATATATTCTGTGTGGGCACAGGGCTGGTGCCTTAATTACTGAAGTTATCAACTCCGACCAACCAAGATTTAGAGCTATTGTAGGAGGGTATAACTCCATTGAAGTCAAAACACGAGGTATACACCAACGCTCAGTCTGGCCTTAATATTCTTCGTCATAGGCTAAAATTCAAAGGAAGTACATACACTGACTTCTAGAGATAGTAATAATCCAGACTAATTTATCTANTGCCCCCATTCCACCCCCCTCTTCCCTGCCCTCTGACCGCCCTGACCCCTATCCACTCCCCTGCCCTCTATCCAACCCCCTCTGCTCCCTGCCCCCTGACCGCGCTGCCTGGAGCACCGGTGGCTGGCGGCGCTACACCCACGCCACCCAGAGCACCCAGAGCCGCGCCGCCCGGTTGGAGCCAACCACGCCGCTCATAGCACCGGGTCAGGCCCCGGCTCTGCAGCTGCGCTGCCCCAGGAGCTCGCAGCCCCGCCGCCCAGAGCATTGCGCCAGCAGCGGAGTGAGCTGAGGCTGCGGGGGAGGGAGAACAGCGGGGGAGGGGCCTGGGGCTAGCCTCCCGGGGCAGGAGCTCAGGGGCTGGGCAGGAGGGTCCCGTGGGCCGGATGTGGCTCTGAACTGAATTGTGTGAGACTCTGTACCNACACCCCCCGACCACCACCCCGAACTCCCCTGTCCTCTATCCAACCCCCTCTGCTCCCTGCCCCCTGACTGCGCTGCCTGGAGCACCGGTGGCTGGCGGCGCTACACCCACGCCACCCAGAGCACCAGGACAGGCAGCCGCGCCGCCCGGTTGGAGCCAACCACGCCGCTCATAGCACCGGGTCAGGCCCCGGCTCTGCAGCTGCGCTGCCCCAGGAGCTCGCAGCCCCGCCGCCCAGAGCATTGCGCCGGCAGCGGAGTGAGCTGAGGCTGCGGGGGAGGGAGAACAGCGGGGGAGGGGTCTGGGGCTAGCCTCCCGGGGCAGGAGCTCAGGGGCCGGGCAGGAGGGTCCCGTGGGCCGGATGTGGCTCTGAACTGAATTGTGTGAGACTCTGTACCTACACATAGTAAGAGACAGCCCTTAGCACAAAGAGATTACAATATAAACAAACAACTCAGACAAAAGAAGGAATATTTTTCCCGTTTTACAGATGTGGAAACTGAGACACAGAGCCAAAGTGACTTGCCCAAGTGACTTGCCAATGACCTGGTCATTCTGACACCTATGCAAGTGGTTTCCAAAGGAATTTATGCCTATTAAAAACATACTTCAGGGGCATGGGCTCAACATGTCAACTTGGATAAAAACAAGAATCGTGCCATTTCAGAAAAAGCCCCAAACAAGCTAACATTTGTCACAGAGTTATCGAAACGGAACACGCTCTAAGTTATATGTAGCAGAGTCTCGTAATGAATGCACTCTGGTGCTTCGGACTGACCTCAGGGACATGACAAGGAAAGGTTATATAGCTCCCCTCGCTTCATGAATGATTATTTATATTGCAGTAGCTCCCGGAGGTGCCCCGTTGTGCTAAGTGCGTGACACACGTATAACAAACGAAAGCTGTCAAATGAATTTAGTTTGCCTGAGTCCCAGCCCAAGGCCTTATCTATAAGACCATCCTTTCCCTCTTCCTCACCCTGCTTTCCCTTGGCTGTGCATGCTTACCCCAGACCATTTGTGCGGCAGTCTCTTGGGAGACTTGTACTATTTTTGCATAAGCTTTTGTGGGTAAAAAACCACTTCAGACTAACCCCTTGATACTTGTATTATTTTTGTGATTGTTGTTAGCTCAATTAGTAATGCATGTTATAGTTATACTAAATAATAAGATAAGAAATCTGTCACAGAACTCTGTTCTCTTACAGTGAGTAAGGGTGGCAGATGGATGGTAAAAGCCCTATCAGCTGTTATAACTCAGAGGCTGTGCACTTGTTTCACCACATGGCGGCAGTGCTGAATTGCAGATCCCTGCCTTCATGCTCCATTCAGTTTATGCTACTGGAACGGACCAATGCATGCAGCCCCTTTGCAAACCACTAAAAGTAGTGTAACCTTAGCGCCCTCGTGGCCAAGATGGAGTCTGCTCTGCTGGCAGCTCTGGCCAAGAGAAGGCGCGCACAGGAATGCAGCAGGAGAAATCCCTTCCACCCCAGGGGCACCTGTTCCAAACCCCCCAGAGTGAACACACACACCCACAGGAAAAGTACAATGGATATAACAAAGGGAAATATTTATTTACAGAGGGATGAGAGGAGAAATACAAGGGGAAATATAGGGGGAGCAGTAGAACAGGGTTGCATTCAAACCCAGGCCCCATGGGCAGCACAGTGCTAAAGGGCAGACACTGAGCAATGTGTCTGCACACAGAGTTCAGGAGTCCTGAGCAAAGTTCCAGTCCAGTGGTGAGTCTTGGGTGCTCCTGGTCGTCTTAGGCGCCAGTGAACTTTCCCCAACAAACCCCTCCGGTGCCCTCTTCTGCCGCTCTCTGCAAAGCCACACAGAGCGACCACCTCCCCACTTAACTAGCTACAGCCTCCCTCCTTGTTCCCAATGCAGAGTCCCAAGCCCCAGTACTCACAGCCCCATGCAGCTCTGGGCAGCCGTGATACTGGGTCCAGCTCCGGCCTGTCCTTCTCGGGTGATTCCTCCCTGGCACAGTGCTCCTCCTGGCTCCTGTCCTGGGCTGTCCCCGATCGGCCCTGTCCTTCTCAGGCTTCAGGCAGGTTCTCCCCGCTTCACTTTTCCAGGGCCTGCCGGCTGCCTCTCTCCCTCCCTGGAGCTCCAGCGCTGCCCCCTGGAGTTTCCCTCCTTTTTTCTTACTCTCCACCTCCCCCCTAGGAAAAAAGATTTAAAGGGGTTATAGTAGGATGGAGAGGGATGGCCTTAACAAAAAGTAGGAGTTTGGCATTTTTCCATGACTTGTTGTTTATCTGGATGGGCAAAGAGCAAGACTGAAAAGGTTTGGTTCAGAGAAACCTTCAAAGGTCAGGCTTTTCCTAAACTTATTTCAGTTTATCCAAATTTTGTCAGTGATCTGGTTCCCTTTCTACCCTACCCAAGACCACCTAATAGCACCCAGCACACTCAGGGAATCTGAATTAGGCAATACCAAGGGCTAACTAGAGAAACGATTGAAAGGTTAGGAGTAGGTACTAGCAGAGAGCCTCAGTCACATGGGGAGGAGGACAGTGGTAAAAGAAGTCCTTGTGTGATGCTGACAAAAGTTGGGTTCAGATCCAAGGATGGGCAAAGATTTGGGCATACTTTTACATTTCCCCAAAGCTGTTTGCTCATGCTTCATCTGCCCACATCTTCGCTGCTTGTAGATAATGGGCCAGATCCTCAACTTGTGTAAATGGGTATGCCTCCATCGAAGTGAGTGAAACTCTGCTGATTTACGTCACCTGAGGATCTGGCCCTATATATTTACACACGCGCACGCACACATTCCAGGATTGGTGGAGATTTTTTTAAATAACTTTATTTTGTTGTGATCTCTTCTTAAATGCTGGATATGGACTTTGGAAGGAATGCAGTCACCCTTGTTCTTGACTGTACCACCTTGCTGCAGCCATACAGGGATAATGCTATTGAGTTAATGGGATTACACCAATGTAAAAGTGATATGAAATCAAAACTGGGAAGAGCAAATCAGAGGATGTGACCAGGAGCGCCGCCAGCTTTTTCGGCGCCCTAGGCGGCGGAAGGTCCCGCCCCCAAAATTCCGCTGACGACCGGGGCGCCGGCACCCCCCAAATAGTAGTGCCCTAGGCGACTGCCTAAGTCGCCTAATGGGTTGCGCCGGCCCTGGACGTGACACTAACTGTATTTAGTTGCCTCATTGTCAGTCATTCTGCTGATATAGCATAACATGGGAAGGAGAAGGATGATCTTGTGATTAAGGCTCAGCACGTGGAATCAGGAGTGCTAGATTCTGTTGGTAACAGCCGCTGACTCCTCTGTGATTTTGAGCACGTTTTTGAATTGCACTGTGCCCCAGTTTACGCATCTGTAAAATGGGGATAACAACTTACAAGGGTATTTTGAGGCATATTTAACATCAGCAAAGTACTTTGATATCCTCTGAAAGTACTAAAGCTAAGTTATAGTATTTTTTTTTTAAATTAAAAGAGGAACTCTTTGCAGTTTGAAGGCCTGCTGTTGGTACAGCTGGAGAGAGATAATGTTACTATTTCACCTTCTATCAAGATACAAATGTTTTTTTCTTTGTTGTTGCTTCTCTGGGAGAATATTAATGACATTTAATTTATGAGACAAAGATTTATCAGTTTCCTGATTTTTGCAGTGAAGGTCATCCCTACATTAGCTATCTGGCAGACATTGCACTAATGTTGCTGGTTTCTCAGGAGAAAATAGTGGGCCATTCATAAAATGTAGCTGTGTAGACAGAATCATAGAAATGTAGGGCTGGAAGGGATCTAGTCTAACCTCCTCTGCTGAGGCAGGACCAGGTAAACCTAGACCATCCCTGACAGGTGTTTGTCCAACCTGTTCTTAAACTTCCAATGACCGGGATTCCACAAACTCTCTTAGTAACTGTTCCATTCCACTGCTTAACTATTCTTATGATTAGAAAGTTTTTCCTAATATTAATTCTAAATCTCCCTTGTGGCAGCTTAAGCCAATTTCTTCTTGTCTTACCTACAGTAGACATGGAGAACAATTGATCGCCATCCTCTTTTTAACAGCCCTTAACATAGTTGAAGGCTGTTATCATGTCCCTCCCTCTGTCTTCTTTTCTCAGGACGAAACATGCCCAGTTTTTATAACAAATGTAAATTGTAACTGAAAGATCAATCTTATGCAGGCAGATTTAACAGGTGGGTCTCTTCTTAGATGTTAATTTTTTGCTTTTGTTCTGTTTTGTTTATAAATCTATGGCAGGAGACAGTGGCAGTGCCAGCGGTCCCACATGTTGCCCCACCGATATCTCCCATCCTTATCCTGGAAGAATCACCTCTAGGAATGAGTGAATTCCATCCTCAGTGTCGCTGCTGAAACTGCCAATTTGAATGGTGGAGGATTTTGTGATGCAGACACTAATGGTATGTGATGGGGCGCACTACTCACCGCTAGTCTGGTGCCTCCTCCTGGTCGCTCTGGGGATTAGCTCATCAGGTCAACACCCATTCGCACAGTTGCATGCCATCACTCTGTCTCTCTCTGGTCTGTAGCCCATCTCTCACTCCAGAAACCACAGCGTCCTCTTTGTGACTCAGCGCTCCAGCCAGGTCACTCAGCCTTCCCCCCTTCTGGGGTATATAAAAACCTTTCCTTCTGCAGTCCTAGGCAGTCTTCCCATTCACTGCCTCAGGTGCCACTCCTTCAGTGGCTGGTAGGGGAACCTGGGCCCACCTTCTACTCCAGGTTCCAGTCCAGGGAACCTCAACCCAGCAGTTCTGGGCTTTCCTCTCCCAGCCCTCACTGTTCCTTCTATGGACTGCTTCCTAGAACTCCTGGTTTCCCTCGTTGTTCTGGGTGTATCAGCTTGAAACACTCCACGCAGGAGGTTTGCCTACGCATCACTACAACCTCCAAACACTCCTCCTTCTGCACATGGAGTTACTGCCCTTTCCCAGCAGCAGCCCCTGTCTGTTGCCAGCTTCCTGGCCTTATAGGCCCTGCCTATTCTTGCGCAGCTAAACCTTCTTGCAATCAATTCCTGCTCCCTGGCTCTTTCTCCAAGTGCAGCCTGTGGAGTTAATAGGCCTATCTGGCCACCTTAACCCCTTCCAGTCCTGTGTGCGGTGGACATCCCTGTCACGCTGTCTAGAGTAGCTCACAACTGAGAGTGCCAATCTCAGGTCAGACTCTCAGAAAACAGGGGAAACACTCCCAAATTGTTGGTATATTCTATAATTAGATTTCACCAAGCCAGTAACAAATATGTGCTCCTGGATTACTATATTAATCTTACCATAGTCCTCTTAGGCTCTCCAGCCCCTCTTTACTACCCAAACTGGTGATGAAAGGTTATTAAAACCAAAAATCACCTCACATTAGGTTATTCCCAACCCCAAGGGGTTGGTCACTTATCCCACGTCAATGGATATGCTGGATCTCACACCAAAGACAATGCTGACAGCCAATTTCTCTAGTAAACTAACTAAAGATTTATTAGCTAAGAAAAAGAAATGAGAGTTATTGAGAGGTTAAAGCAGGTAAAATACATTAATAGGTGAATCCAAGTTTGTAGGTCCAAAGTGATAGCAGAGATGTAGTGATCTGCTAGTTTTCCATAGGTCTCTCAGGGTTACCCAAAACAACTTTGGGAATGTCTGTCCAATCGCTCCATATTCCGCCCTGTCACAATCCATCAGTCCAGAGATACAGAATCGCTCCCAGCGTTCATTCTTATAGCTGTTTTCCCCGGAAAGCAGTCTGGCAAGTGTTCCCATCACAGTATGGGTCTGTAAATTTCCCATTGTTGAACAGAATGACCTATGCTTTGAAGTTAGCCTGCTTCTTCATTTACAGTTCTAAGGCTTCAATCCCATTTGATGGACAATTCAATTACAGAGACATACATAATGCATCTAGTTACAGCCACCCAGACAATCCTTCATTAGTTTCCAGGAAGTTTTACACATTAAGTAAATTCTCATCCTAACGCTAACACACCTTTTGATCTAGGGTTAACTAAGTGTCCAGATACACATAATGTAAAACAACAAGTTACAGATAAGTGAAGACAATATCATCAACATTTCCTTTTGATCTATACTAACAAGTGAGTTGGCCTGGTCCCATTACAATGCCTTTTGACATGCCTTTAATTTCTTATTAGCATGCGAGTGAATTAGCCTGCTGCCTTGCTCTGAGCTGGTAACCTGCTAGACAGCATCACAGGGTATGTCTGTACTTAGAGCTGGAGGTGTAATTCCCAGCTCGAGGAGACACCCAGCCCCTCCCCCACCCCAGCTCTGCTCCGGTCCCACCCCCAGCCTTGTCCCCAGCTCCCGCCCTGTGCCTAGTCCCGTCCCCAGCCTTGGCGCATCTCCACTCCTGGCCCCACACCAGCCCCCAGCCTTGGCCACTGGCCACGGCTCCATTCCTGGCCCGGGGCTGAGGCTGGGGGCAAAGCCAGGAGCGGAGCTGCAACTAGCCATGGGCTTGGCTGCTGGCCCCCACTGAAGCCGGGCTGCGGCTCTACTCATGTCCCCATCCCTAGCCTTGCCCCCTGGCTGTGGCACTGCTCCCAGCCCCCGACCCACCCGCAGCTGTGGCCCCAGCCTCGGCACCCTTACCCCTGTCCGCGTCCCCACCCCGAGCTGCAGCCCCGCTCCCAACCCTGGCTCCAGTGGGATGGGGGGGCATGGACAGAGGTAAGGGGGGCCATGACTCTCAAAAGTTTGGAGACCACTGGTGTAGATGCACCCTAAGAGCTAGGCTGAACCTGCTATGGCCCCAGTCATGTAAACGGCTCCTCATTGGAATATGTCCACTGACGTGAATGAGACTGTGCAGGCAGAGGTCTCTCTGTCCACAGAACAGCTGGCAGGATCAGGGCCCAAACCTTTCTGAGCAACCTTTAGATGGGAATGTCTTTCGGTCCCTACTAACCTGGGTTAGTATCAAATTAATTGCCTGTGAGATTGATCCTGCACAGTGCAAAGCACTCTAGCCCTAATCTAGCAGAGCACTTAAGCCCACGGTTAACTTTAACCACAGGAGTAGACCTATTTACCCTAGGAGTAGGCTATTTACATGCTTAAAGTTAAGCAAATGCTTTTATGTATCTTGTTGAAGAGTGGAGCTTTTGGTGCTGTCAGCAGGCAATTCCCACACCCTCCCGGCTCTGGCAAGTTTAACTTTGATTGCCTTAGATTTTCAGCAGATAGTGATCAGAAATCTCTGTTGTCAGTAGGAGAAAATTCCTAGAGTTAATAAACCAGATTGAACTAGGAAATCTTAAAGAGGTTAAATCTTGAAGAGGTCTTGGCACTTATTTCTGGTGTCAGATTCTCTTCTTGTCCTTATATGATACTGTACTTCCCTCTGGCTTGAAGGAAACTGCGAGTGGTTTGAGAATTGTTTCTCTGAGTCAACACTGCTAATGTCTATTTCCTTTCTGGTACTTATCTAAGAAACACAATTGTATGTTGTTTTTAATCTGAGGCCTCTCCGGTTTCTATATTACATTTACCTGTTTTGACTAGGGGAAAACAATAATCATCTTGCTGGAATGTGCTGCTTCCTGTATCAGTACTAAAATGAGTGGAATGCACTGGCTTTCGGTAGCTGTATTTCATTGTTTTAGCAGAACTTTGCAAGTTTCCCAGTCTTCTGCAGCTGACTTCCACCCTGGCCTTCATCTTGGACATTCTCCCAACTCCCAATCTATTACATTCTATTTCTCAACTTCTAATCTCCCTTCCTCCTGCCACTTACTTTTTGTCCTCCTTTGCTGAGTTTTATCTATTTTATGGCCTGATCCTACAGGACACCAAGCTACCCACAATTCACATTGAAGTCAATGAGGGTGCAGGTGATCAGAACCACCTATGATCAAATTATAAACTACTGGGGGGCATGACCTGTTGTTTTGGGTTTTTGTATTTGTTGGTAAAGTGCTATGCACACCTGTGATACTGAGTCATTAATAACCGGGCAGGACAGACTTGTCTTCAACATGACAGAGTCTGCAGCACCCAATTATCTTGTTCAAGTTCTATACCCTGGCCTAAACAGGTCCTTTGTGTCAATAATACAAATGGTTTAACAGTTTGAATAGCTTTTCTTGAAGTAGAGTCAGGAAATTGTGCTGGACTATATAAAGACAGTTAGGATTGGGCCTAAAAAGTAGTTCTTAGAATAGAAAAACACATCCTTAACTATGACCAGCTACGAAAAATACAGTTGCTTATAATATGCCAGTTGTCTCAGAGGGACCTCCTGGCACTATTGATCTTCTGACTTAAGCTGCTGCCTGTAACTGGCCTAATCAGGCCCAGATAAAAATAGTGAAGCCAGTGAAAGTGGGAATTTTTTTCTTAATCATGTACTCTGTGCGGCAACTTTATACCACACTGGGAGAATACATTCACAAAGGTCAGAAATGTGTGAAGATAATGGGAGTGATGACAAAGCAGAGGAGAAGAAGTTTCCAATGGATTCAAGAAAACAAAAAAGCGGTCTGTTAAGGAGTATTTTGCTGTGTCTCATGAAGCCTGCATAAGAATTCTCCTAGGTTCATGCCATAAAAAATACAAACCAAACTTGTCTGGGAAAGCATTACAGAATCTGTGGCCCCCTCTTCCTCTGATAATTTATCCTCTTGGAGGCCTCCAACACCTTGGTAAAGTTCCTGGTATGAGGCTTCTCATCTCTTGGGGGATCACTGTGGCAACCATCCTGCACTCTTACTAAGGACCGTGGGTCAAACACATGCTCTGGCACATGCCATGCCAAGAGTCCTAGACCACTGTGATATCAGAGATCACTCAGCCTATCACCACCCTTTCTCTAAAACTAATTTTCATGCAACAGATTCGTTGTATGAGGGAGACTGCACAGATGGTGGATTACTTGGCCCAGTTGCCACACCCATAGGCCCACCTGCCACCCTCACACATCAATACAAATCTCCAGCACCACACCTGTAGAAACAAATCAAGGCAACCATCCACACAACAACACAACCAACATACACAATAATCCCAAACACACACTCCCTCATGGCAGCAAATGCCCCTTCTTTGCCACCCACCCACATCCACTAACTCCCCCAGCTCAACACAGTCCACACATAACAATACAACCAGCACAAACAATAACCCAAACACACATAGCTCCTCTCCGCAGCACACCCCTTCTCATTCGCCATCTGCACAAATCAACACAGATCTCCCAGACAACACAATCCACACACAAATCAACACAATCCACACACAACAACAACACAATCAGCACATATAAAAGCTCCAAACATCACTCTGAAGGCGAGAATGTCTGTTGAGTCAATGTGAAGTGATGGAAACAGCTACAAGCATGGCTGAGAACTCTTTTTGTTTAGAATCAGAGGGGGAGCCGTGTTAGTCTGGATCTGTAAAAAGCAACAAAGAGTCCTGCGGCACCTTAAAGACTACCTGTTCCAATACAACTGTTAGTCTTTAAGGTGCCACAGGACTCTTTTTGCTTTTTGTTTAGACTATCCCCAGGTTCAATCAGCACTGGGATTTGTAGTCTGTTACTGTCCAACTGTTAAATTCCCAGACATTTTTGGCTTTTTTTACACATGACTCTATGAATTATACCTGTGCAACAGCATTGGTTTTCTGCTACTGGTACAAATATAATAATGAGAAACTGTAATGACTCTTGTAATGGTTTAAAATCAATATTGCACACTGGCAAAGAGCGACCCAATCTGAATAATTTAGATCCACTTCCAAATCAGAACTTCCCAAAAGATTTAGGGATTCAAGTCTAGTGTTCTTGGACCCGCCCATCATTATTCATCAGATGATGTTTGGTATGATATCACCATTACTTCCCAGCGATGTGTAGCACTCACCGGGGAATGTCAGGGTTAGATTTACCTGTGCCCTATTCCTTTAAGGATTGAATGTCTGCTGAGGAGATCAAAGGGGGGATGGCTCTGGTTGCACCAGCAGATTTGTGTGTTGGCTCTGAAAAGACTTAGGGCTTGGCTACACTTGCAAGTTGGAGCGCATTAAATCAGCCCCGGGCGCCCTAGCTCCTGGGGTGTCCACACTGGCAAGGCACGTAGAGCGCCCGGACTCCGCGGCTGGAGAGCCCCTGGTAATCTACTTCCACAAGAAGCATAGCGCTTGCTGGGCCCCGGCTGGAGCGCCATGGTGCCAGTGTGGATGCCCGGGTCTATTAATGCGCTCTGATCGGCCTCCAGGAAGTATCCCACAATGCCTGTTCTAGCCATTCTGATCATCACTTTGAAGTCTACTGCCCTGCCCTCAGGTGACCAACCCTCAGACCCACCCTTTAAATTCTCTGGGAATTTGGAAAGTCTCCTTGTTTGCTCAGCTAGGTGTGGAGTGCTCTCAGCGCATCTTTCCAGGTGACCATGTCTCCACGCACCACGCGATCCCAAGTATGGAGCAATGGTGAGTTGCTGGACCTCATCAGTGTTTGGGGGGAGGAAGCTGTCCAGTCCCAGCTGCGCTCCAGCCATAGGAATGACGATACCTACGGGCAGATATCAAGGGCCATGATAGAAAGGGGCCATGACCGGGACGCACTGCAGTGCAGGGTTAAAGTGAAGGAGCTGCGGAACGCCTACCACAAAGCACGGGAGGCAAACCGCCGCTCCGGTGCTGCGCCCACAACCTGCCAGTTCTACAAAGAGCTGGATGAGATACTTGGGGGCGACCCCACCTCCACTGCGAAGAGCACCATGGACACTTCAGAGGCTGTGGCAGCCCAGAGTGCAACAAGGCAGGAGGAGGAAAGTGGGAGCGAGGGTGCTGAGGAGGAGGGGAGCCCAGAGCCAGAGGACGGCCCGGCATCCCTAGATGCATGCAGCCAGGAGCTGTTTTCAAGCCTGGAGGAAGGTAGCCAGTCGCAGCAGACGGTGCTTGGGGAAGAACAAACAGCAGATGAGGTGCCCGGTAAGCGGCTTTTACTTTGAGAAGGGAGTTGTTCGGTGCGGGCTCTGGGGGCGAGGAGGGTTGCAGAAAGAAGGGTTAGGGCTGCATGCATGCCTAGATGTGGAATAGGGCGTTGATGTGCTCTCTCACATCATGGTAATCGGCCTCAGTGATCTCATCGAAGGTCTCATGCAGAAGCTGGGCAATCCGCTTGCGCAGGTTCCTTGGCAGAGCTACTATGCTCCTTGTCCCAGTAAGGTAACATGTCCGCGCCACTGTGNCTTTTGAGAAGGTAGTTGTTCGGTGCGGGCTCTTGGGGCGAGGAGGGTTGCAGAAAGAAGGGTTAGGGCTGCATGCATGCCTAGATGCGGAATAGGGCGTTGATGTGCTCTCTCACATCACGGTAATCAGCCTCAGTGATCTCATCGAAGGTCTCATGCAGAAGCTGGGCAATCCGCTTGCGCAGGTTCCTTGGCAGAGCTACTATGCTCCTTGTCCCAGTAAGGTAACATGTCCGCGCCACTGTGCCGTGAGGGGCGGGGGGACCATTGCTGCACACAGGCGAGCCGCATAAGGGCCAGGTTGGAAGCCGCATTGTTGCAGAAGACTCTCCCTTGCTTCCCAGGTCACCCTCAGCAGCGAGATATCTTCCAGGACAAACCCATCCTGTGGGAAATGTGGGGACAGTGCTGAGTATAGGGGCCCCCTGCAGCTGTTGGCTCTTCCCAAGGCACAGGACCCCAGAGGACAGTATGGCCCTGGAACAATCAGTCCCCCCGGCCCCTGTGGTTACTCACCATTTCGGGGCTCTTGTGGGTTATGTGCACTTGCCTTGGGACAGGCAGTTTGTGTTACTGTGTGCACTGTGCTTGTCTATAAGTTTGTCCAAATCATTGCTCTGTCTAGTGTCAACAATGCTGCCTCTGTTAAATGGTGCATTTTGGCTTTACAGATGCAACCTTGAGATCCCAGCCGCCCTTGTTATCAATGGCCGAAAGGCTGCAAAGACTCAGGAAGTGGCCATGAAGAAGCAAGGAGGACCTTCTGTATGAAGTCATGCAGCAGTCCATTACTGAAAATAAAAAAGTACAGGAGTGGCTTTCCTCATTCGAAAGTTCTGCAGCCACTGCTCGTCATCCCAGACTTGCATGACGATGTAATCCCATCACTCAGTGCTTGTTTCCTGAGCCTAAAAGCGGCGTTCCACTGTGGTGAGCACATATGCGTTATGCAAGTCGACATAATCGTCGGACTCCTCACTGTCACTTTGTAGCTTAAGGAATAACTCGACTGCAATTTGTGACGTGCTGGCGAGACCCATCAGCATATTCCTCAGCAGTTCAGGATCCATTCCCGCAGACCAAAAGGGAAGACAGAGTGCACAGTACAAAAAGCATTGAAAGATGGCGCCAAATGTGGATGGAACCACAGGGATTGCTGGGATGCGACGTGATGCATCACGGGGCATTGGGACAGGACCCAGGATGCCCTGCGCGCCCCCCCCCCCTTCCCACAAGCCTCAGCGCGAGAAAGGGAAGAGGTGCTCTGTGGGATAGCTGCCCATAATGCACCGCTCCGAATGCCGCTGCAAGTGCTGCAAATGTGGCCATGCCACTGTGCTTGCAGCTGACAGTGTGAACACACGGCAACGCTTTCCCTGCTGCCGTCTCCGAGGGCTGGTTTAACTCCCGGAGCTCTACATCTGCAAGTGTAGCCATAGCCTTAGAAGCAATGGGATTGTACAAGCTATGTGTGTTTGGTTTTGGATAATAAGTTTAAAAAAAATCCAGAAAAAAATGGACTCTTATCTAGGAGTGCAAAAGTGCTCTTTAGAATACATATACGGTACTTTGGATAGCTGGAAATGCCATCTTGTAGATTGAAGCCCATTGAAGAGTTGCTGACATGGTCTCATATCCAGCAATGAACATATCACTAATAATTGTGAACAATTACTCTTTATTAAAAGACGATCCTTCATTCTCTGACTGCATTTGTTCCACAAAGGATTTTGAACAGTTAATTTATACTCAGTTAAGTCATCTTCCCACATTCCCCCTTTCCACTCTACTTCAGTATCTTTCAGCTCAGCACATCTGAGATTAAACTTGTTTCTTTTAAACTGTACTCCCCAAGTAGAGCAGCATATGGGAATAAATTTCACAAATAGGATTTTCCATTTGAAAGTTATATCCAAATTCTACAAAGCAACAATAGCTGGGAGCTAGGCAACTGGGGCTAAATGAAAGACAGACCAGGGAATTGAATTAGCTGAAAGAATGAAAGCAGATTTGACCAAGTGTACATGTAATTGCTGACTGTAGAAGGAAGGGTTTGTTGCTCAGATTGTTCTACAAGAACACATACCTATGGAAGGCTTTGGAACAAGGAGCCCAAGGTTTTTTGCCTCAAGGTGTCAAAGTAGCTGTGGTTGGATGGGACATATGTACAGATGGTTGACCTGCCTGGGCCACTGTTAACATTTTTCTGGACAGCTGCTTGTTCCAAGATCACTTCTTACCAGTTGACTTTCAGCTCAGATCTACAGTATTTCTGTAGGACATTGGGCTTATAGAAAGCTGACTTTAAACCAGAGGACAATGGCAAACTACCTCATTGATTTAGGACAGCACATTGGTGTGAAAGCAATTTTGCTACCCTACACTTTTGTATAATATTCTGCAAGTGTTATTAGTTTAAAAAATTGCACTTGGCTGAAATTTATCCTTGGACTGCATGTAAAGTTCAAATAAAATACCCACATTTGTAAAGAGGAAGAT
Source organism: Platysternon megacephalum (assembly GCA_003942145.1). Lineage (NCBI taxonomy): Eukaryota > Metazoa > Chordata > Testudines > Platysternidae > Platysternon > Platysternon megacephalum. Next base: position 1,069,332 of record QXTE01000322.1, on the reverse strand, counting down.
GGAAAAAGAGATCACAGCCAATCTGAGTTGAGATTGACATGTCAACTAAAGGTATTTAAGTATTTGTCTGCTATGGGAAAATAACGCATTAAACCTGGTGAGTTTCACTCATCACACAATATTTTGCATACACCATGCCCCAGGGTGTCAGATTTAGAATGAGTTTGGAAGTTGGTATTTGTCTTGGAGGCATACATCCAGACTAACACGGCTACCCCTCTGATACTTTACAGCCTCTGTGTGATACTTAGCAAAGGTTAATATACTAGAGGAGGGGAGAAAATGTCTACAGATCTATTGATTTCAAAGAATGATTAGAAACATTATAAATTGTGGATTCAGTGCTGATTGAGCCAGGACTGAGGGAAAGGTTATTTAAACTTATTTGAATCCCCTCTAAAGTTCAGTTGCTTATATTAAAACCTGTGCCTGTCAGTAATGCTGGTCACTAAATTTTGGATATGTGAGCTGGAAGAGGAGAGGTTCACTTGAAAAGAGGTTATCAGCATGAAACCCTTCCTCTACTTTCACCTATGACATTGGCATTAGAGCCATAGAATCTGAAACCTTTCTCTGTACTGATGTAAGGTCATGAGAAGAATTGAGCTGGCAAATCATGATTAACATCCTCTGGGTAGTACCTTTTGTATTTCTTCCAAATACACGTCAATGAAGTTTCTTGGATCTCCTGGAACAAGGGTTACCTTGTGAGCTTTCAATTCCTTTCTGAAGAAAGCAAAGAACTTTTCTGTATTCCTGAAGATGTGCCAATGGGGTAGAGGAAGTGCCCTCATTGTACAGCTGAGAACAGGGAATTGTAAAAGAGAAGAGTCAACATTATATTGTGTTTGGCCTTGTTCTCCATGACCAGGCAAAGTTCAAGTGATCAGTCACTGACAGCAAGCTCATAAGGTGGACAGAGGAATTAAACCCATTACCGAAGCATGAGATAGTAAAGACACTGTGATGTTCAATTCTGAGATTAGTTTTCACTCAGGTGGTTTGTTTTTGTTTTTTCAGCTTTAATCATTAAAGGTTCAGAGACATGAATAGAGTGGGTTGAAAATCAAACACTTTTCACAATGCTTGAAAATATTTTCATTGTGAAGTTTTCAAAAAGAACTGAATTTTTGTTTTTCAAAAATGTTCAGAGTTTTCTCCTTTTGCCCCTCTTCCCTTCTTTGCCATTGAAAAAGAGGGAAGAAATCACAAAAAAGAAAAGACTGAAAAAAATCAGTATTCACTGGAAAATTTTCATTCTCCCCCATGCCCATTTCAGCCAGCTGTACTTGTGAAGGAGCAATGATAAGGCTGGGGAGGAGATACCCTTACTCCGAGTTGAAATGGAAAGCATTTCTCAGAGATACATAGCTGGATTATCAGCCTATTTAAAGATTGTGGGCCATCTGCTCCCTTCCACTGGGAGGTGTGAATGAGAGCAAAGAAAAGTTAACCTGGGCAGAAAAGCCCCAAAAGGAGAGGAGAAGAGCAGCATCTCATTGACACAATCCACACCACTCTTTGGAGATCCCTCAGAAATCTATCTGACACTCTGCAATATTTGGGATCTGTGCATGTGTGCATTGGAAGTCTGAAGGGCAAGGCTAGGAAAGCTGTTGTCAGCAGCTTGCTACCCTGAGGATCCAATGAATGCCTGTGTGAAAGTTGCTCCTAGCATGGCTAACTTTTACTCCATGCCTGCCCCCATTCAGAGACCAGGACATTGGTGGAAAAGCCAATGGCAACACAGCTCCTTAGGGATTCATGCTGTCAGAAGAGGCTGGTAGGGCCAGGCAGGATGGTGGGGGACAGCCCTTTCTCGCACGGAACTGAGAGCTTTCTCTGCCTGTGAATCCCTGAGACTTGCAACATTTGGAACCCCTGTCCCGAGCCAGCTCTGCAACAGCCTCTGCCTGAAGAGCACATTAGTAGAAACTCATGGGAACTTGCTGGATCCTATGTTTCTTCATGTGGGTTTTATTACAGTAGGATGTAATACAGACCCAAATTCCTCCTCCCCTTCCCTAATACAATGACTGAGTGATACAACATTTTGGAATGAAAAAATGGCTCTTAACAGGTCAAGACCCACTTCTGTGTTAGGAGTGTGATGTACTTAAACTACTGGAACACTTATGTGATCAGCTAGTAAACTCTAGCTTGCTGGTTAAGGCAGCCATACATTAGATCTCATGCAGATGATGTTATAAACCTGTCACCTGATTCCCAGAGTCCAAGTGATAATTTCATATTTTTATGAATCAGGTCCATTATCAGTGTCAGATCATCATACTCAAAATGTTTGGCAAACATAATGGAGGAAATTTTGTTGGTCACAGCGTTGTGAATGAAGCAGAAAGGGCCAAAAGGAGCTCCTATCCCATGAAGGAAAATAAACAAAAAAGAAGGCTCCCGGGCTGTTTATTAGAGTGTTGTGGGATGGACTTTTCCCCTCAGCTGCTTTTTACATCAGTCATTCCCATTGAAATTTTACAGTAGCCTTGCAAAATTGTCCAAGAATTGCCAGCCCAAACACAAAATACACTTGTCTGTGCTCACCGCTGTGTTGATAAAAAATTAGATATTTAGTCATCTGGTGATAGATGATTAGCATTTTGCAAGGATGCTTCCCAGTCTCCACCCGCACAAAGAAGCCCATCACCCCACAGTTCCTGCCCACCACTTTCCCATTAAGAGTCGCTATGAAATTAGGTCGATTTTATAGAAGTCGATTTTTAGAAATCGATTTTATACAGTCGATTGCGTATGTCCACACTAAGCGCATTAAGTCGGCGGAGTGCATCCTCACTACTGTGGTTAGCATCGACTTACGGAGCAGTGCACTGTGGGTAGCTATCCCACAGTTCCCGCAGTCTCCGCCGCCCATTGGAATTCTGGGTTAAGCTCCCAATGCCTGATGGGGCAAAAACATTGTCGCAGGTGGTTTTGGGTACATGTCGTCAGTCGCCCCTCCCTCCGTGAAAGCAACGTCAGACAATCATTTTGCGCCTTTTTTCCATGCAGACGCCATACCACGGCAAGCATGGAGCCCGCTCAGCTCAGCTCACCATCACTGCGGCTGTTGTGTCCTGGGTGCTGCTGGCAGCAGATGGTGCAGTAGGACTNCGCCCGCTCAGCTCACCGTCACCACTGCTGTTGTGAGCATTGTAAACACCTCGCACATTATCCTGGAGTATGTGCAGAACCGGGTGAAGAGACGCCAGCACGAGGAGGATTTTGATGAGGACATGAACACAGACATTCCTGAAAGCACGGGCTGTGGCAATTGGGACATCATGGCGGCAGTGGGGCTGGTTGATACAGTGGAACGCCGATTCTGGGCCAGGCAAATAAGCACAGACTGGTGGGACCGCATAGTGTTGCAGGTGTGGGATGATTCACAGTGGCTGCGAAACTTTCGCATGCGTAAGGCCACTTCCTGGAACGCTGTGAGTTGCTTTCCCCCGCCCTGAAGCGCAGGAATACCAAGATGAGAGCTGCCCTGACAGTTGAGAAGTGAGTGGCGATAGCCCTGTGGAAGCTTGCAACGCCTGACTGCTACCGGTCAGTCGGGAATCGGTTTGGAGTGGGCAAGTCTACTGTGGGGGCTGCTGTGATCCAAGTAGCCAACACAATCAAAGACCTGCTGATATCAAGGGTAGCAACTCTGGGAAATGTGCATGTCATAGTGGATGGCTTTGCTGCAATGGGTTTCCCTAACTGTGGTGGGGCGATAGACAGAATGCATATACCCATCTTGGCACCGGACCACCTTGCCAACCAGTACATAAACCACAAGGGGTACTTCTCAATGGTGCTGCAAGCACTGGTGGATCACAAGGGACGTTTCACCGACATCAACGTGGGATGGCCGGGAAAGGTGCATGACGTTCGCATCTTTAGGAACTCCTGGCTGTTCGAGCAGCTGCAAGAAGGGACTTTCTTCCCAGACCACAAAATTACCGTTGGGGATGTTGAAATGCCAATTGTTATCCTTGGGGACCCAGCCTACCCCTTTCTCCCATGGCTCAGGAAGCCGTACACAGGCAGCCTGGACAGTAGTAAGGAGCAGTTCAACTATAGGCTGAGCAAATGCAGAATGGTGGTAGAATGTGCCTTTGGACATTTAAAAGCTCGCTGGTGCTGTTTGATGACTAGGTCAGACCTCAGCGCAACCAACATTCCCATTGTTATTGCTGTTTGCTGTGTGCTCCATAATATCTGTGAGAGTAAGGGGGAGACGTTTATGGCAGGGTGGGAGGTTGAGGCAAATCGCCTGGCGTCCGATTTTGAGCAGCCAGACACCAGGGCGATTAGAAGAGCACAGCTAGGTGTGCTGCGCATCAGAGAGGCTTTGAAAACCAGTTTCATGACTGGCCAGGCTTCGGTGTGACAGTTGTGCGTGTTTCTCCTTGATGCAAACCCGCCCCCTTTGTTGATTTTAATTCCCTGTAAGCCAACCACCCTCTCCCCTCCGAAATAAAGTAGCTATTGTTTTGAAACTATGCATTCTTTCTTTATTAATTAAAAGAAAAGGGAGATAACTGACAAGGTATCCTGGGTGGGATGGGGTGGGGGAGGAGGGAAGGACAAGGCCATATTGCTTATGTAGCCACACTACAAATCAAACTGTTTGAATTACAGCCTTCTGTTGCTTGGGCCATCTTCTGGAGTGGAGTGGCTGGGTGCCCGGAACCTCCCCCCCCGCGTTCTTGGGCGTCTGGGTGAGGAGGATATGGAACTTGAGGAGGAGGTCAGGCGGTTGTACAATGGATGCAGCGGGAGTCTGTGCTCTTGTTGGCTTTCCTGCAGCTCCACCAGATGCTTCATCATGTCCGTTTGCTCCCCCATTAGCCTTAGCATTGCCTCCTGCCTCTGTTCTTTGCGCTCACTTAATGCTTTCCTAGCCTCTAACACTGAATGCCTCCATGCATTCAGCTGTGCCCTATCAGTGCGGGAGGACTGCATCAGCTCTGAAAACATGTCATCGCAAGTGCGTTTTTTTCACCTTCTAATCTGGGATAACCGCAGAGATGGAGATGATAGGGGCAGCGTAGAAACATTTGCACTTGGGGGGAGATAAAAAGGGACAGTAAAATTGGGTTGGCTTCTTACGCCTTCATAACATGTGGGAATGTTTCAAACTGCAGCGCCCCCCTTTCCCAGAGCAAGCAATGGGTTGGGTTTCTCATTTAAAAGGAGGGGTTGCAATATTCGGGTAGATGTGCAGCACACACCTACCCCCACCCCACCGCGTGGCTATTCTCTGGGATGATCCCTTCTCCCCTCCTCCCGCTGCATGGCTATTCTCCGGGATGATCCCTTTTAGCCAAGCGCAAACAGCCCAGCATGAGTGGGGTCCTTTTACTGTTCCCTTACAAAAATTCCCCTATTTCAACCAGGTGACCATGAACACTATTGCTTTTAAACCCTGTACTGTAGTTACAAATGTGCACTCACCAGAGGTGCCTTCTCCTGCTTCAGGGCCAGGGATCCCACCTTGGGAGGGTATTGGCTCCAGGGTGACGAAAAGGGTGTCATCCTGCATTCCAGATGTTCCAGCAATCCAAAACTGATAAAAGGAAATACTTTTTCATATTATGCATAATTTAGAGTGTGGAGTTTATTGCTTCAGGATGCCATTGAGGCTAAGGATTTAGCAAGAGTCAAAGAGGGATTGAATGTTTTTATGGATAACAAGAATATCCAGACTTACAGTAGTTAATGTTTCAAAAATATTCTTTGGAAGGGATATAAAACCTCATGGTTAAGGGCTTTAGTCTATCTCCAACTATTTGGGGATTAGGATGAGACCGTCATGGGGATGGATTATCCCGCATCTGCCTACTGCAATGTTCTCACATCTTCCTCTGAAGCAGCCGATGCTGCCCAGTGTCAGACACTGTGTACTGGACTAGATGGACCATGGGTCTGATCCAGTCTGGCAATTTCTGGGTTCCTAGAAATATTCCTAAACCACCTTCTTTAAAGACTTCCCTCACTCCCATGAATATATATCTCATTCTAATTGCATTTCTGACAATAGGGGACCAACACTGCATCTTGGCTTGGTTTTGCTATATGATAAATAACTGACATGAAATGCACCGATCCCCTCCTCCTCCCCTCCATGTACATTTTGTTAAGTCATTGTTAGGCATTGGAAGGCCTGTAGGAAAGGGAGCCCTTATCCTATCTAAATTCTCATAGGGTTGTTCATATTCATCTGCAGCAAGTTTCCAACAAAAGAGCCCAAGGCCCTGTGGGGGAAGTCCGTGGGGTAGACAGACAACCAAAGATGTATTAAGAGTAAGAGAGAAATGAGCAGCGGGATGGAAGCTTCCATGGTGATCAGAGCAAGAGGGATGAAATAACAGCTTGGATTGAATTTCAGATGCGACGGGATGAGGAGTGAGTGTGCTCCCACAGATGCAATGCTGTGCTTCCTGCTGTGCTGTTTGAAGATGAACTTTGCACAGGAGAGTTCAACTCTGCAATCAATCTTTTTCAAGCCATTTTGTGTGGGGTGAGTGTGTGCGTGGGGGTGTGTGAATCACTTGTAACTTCCTGTCATTACTATGCGACAAGGAAAGGGAGCCTTCTGTTTCTAAATTAGAACTGGTTAGGCTAGCTGAAAGAATGCAGCCTGTTCCCAGGCCAGTCGTGCCAACTGGCAGACACTTAGGATATGCCTGTAGTTCGGAGACTGTACTGGCATAGCAGTGTCAGCATAACCCTGTAGTATAGCCTCAGCCTACACCAGGGGTCTCAAACTCAAATGACCACGAGGGCCGCATGAGGACTAGTGCATTGGCCCGCGGGCCGCATCACTGCCACCCACCCCTTGCTGCCCCTGGCCCTGCCCCCCCTCCACCCCTTCCATGAGGCCCCGCCCCTGCCCCGCCTCTTCCCTGCCCCCATTCCAACCCCTTCCCCAAAGTCCTCACCCCAACTCTGCCCCCTCCCTGCCCCTAGGAGGTGCAGGAGGGGTGCAGGGTGCGGCAGGGGGCTCAGGGCAGGGAATTGGGGTGTGGGGTGCAGGAGGAGTGAGGGGTGCGGCAGGGGGTCGGGGTGCAGGGTGTGGCAGGGGGCTCAGGGCAGGGAATTGGGGTCTGGGGTGCAGGAGGAGTGAGGGGTGCGGCAGGGGGTCAGGGTGCAGGGTGCGGCAGGGGGCTCAGGGCCGGGAGGGCAGGAGGGGTGCAGGGGGCGGCGGGGGGCTCAGGGCAGGGAATTGGGGTTGGGGGTGCAGGAGGAGTGAGGGGTGGGGGAGGGGGTTTGGGGGCTGGGGGGGGGGGGGGGTGAGGGGCGGGGCGGGGGGGAGGTGTGCAGGGTGGGGCGGGGGCTCAGGGCAGGGAGTTGAGGTGCAGGAGGTGTGCAGAGTACAGCACGGGGCTCAGGGCAGGGAGTTGGGGTGTGGGGTACAGGAGGGGTGAGGGGTGCGGCAGGGGGCTCAGGGCAGGGAATTGGGGTCTTGGGTGCAGGAGGGGTGAGTGGTGCGGCAGGGGGTCGGGGTGCAGGGTGCGGCAGGGAGCTCAGGGCAGGGAGTGCAGGAGGTGTGCAGGGTGTGGCGGGGGGCTCCGGGCAGGGGGTTGGGGTGCAGGAGGGGTGCGGGGTGTGGCGGGGGGCTCCGGGCAGGGGGTTGGGGTGCAGGAGGGGTGCGGGGTGCAGGCTCCGGCCCGGCACCGCTTACCTAGAGCGGCTCAGGGGTGGCAGTGCCGTGCACCGTGGCCAGGGCAGGCTCCCTGCTTGCCTGTCCTGGCCTCTGGCCCTGCTCCGCTCCAGGAAGCAGCCGGCATCCAGGGGGGCCGGGGGTGGGGGAAACGGCGCCATGTGCTGCTCTTGCTGCTCCTCCAGGTACCTCCCCCAAAGCTCCCATTGGCTGCAGTTCCCTGTTCCCAGCCAATGGGAGCTGCGGGGGGCGGTGCCTGGAAGGGAGAGCACAGAGCCCTCTACTCCCCCCACACCCTGCCCGGGGCTGCAGGGCCATAGTTCCAGCCGCTTCAGGGAGCGGTGCGGGGCTCGCGGTGCCACAGGGTAGGCAGAGGGGTGGGGAGCGCGTGGGCAGGGGGGCACGGGGAGCTTGGTGGGCCTCACGAAAGAACCCCGCGGGCCGCATGTTTGAGACCCCTGGCCTATACCAATGGAAGGAATTTTTCCTTTGGTGTAGGAACACCACCTCCTATGTCTAACTATATTCTGAGTAGCTGCAGAACAACTGTGGAAATGTGCATTTGGGATCTTGAAAGGACAAGGGTTATGTGATTTCTCCATCACTGGCAACTTTTTTAGATCAACTCAGAAGCATTTTTCTGTTGGCATAGCTGTGTGTACATTGTGGGTTAGGTTGTTGCAACTATGTTGGTCAGGGGGGTGGTTTTTTTTTTTTTTTTCAACCTAACTTTTAAGTGCAGGCCACGCCCCAGGTCGTCCACAAAAGAACAAGCAGGCTTGGTAGAGTGAAGCCAAGATGTGGTGACCATTTTGGGAAGGTCAGCCAGTGTTCCACGGGGAATGCTCACTGGGGGGAAATGGACAGAACTGGTAACCATAGTGAATGTAGCACACATTCCTATAGCTGTTAGCTGATGCCCTGTAAATGCAAATGGTTACTTCTGGGGGCATGATATGCCAAAAAATAAAATAAAAATTCTGCATCAAAAAATTAAAAATTATGTGCACAATATTTTAAAATTCTGCAAATTTTATTTGTCAAAATAACACTACCTAATCACGCCACTTTCATTTATTTTGGTAATTTATTTCAAAATACCTGTCAGCAAGTATGTCCTGTAATAATACAGACACACACAAAAATTCCCCCAGGAGTAGAGAGTTAAAGAAACCCCTATGGCAACCCAGTTCCTGTTTCTCTGCACCCTTCCTCCTCTCAGAGCCCAGCCGGGGGACCAGACATCCACAACCCCTCCCCCCCAGAGCCCACCTGCAGGGCCCCCCCAGCCAATACACCTAAACCTCCCCCCCCCCAGAGCCCACCTGCAGGGCCCTCCCAGCCCAGATACCCACACTCTGTTCCTCTCCAGAGCCCAGCCATGGGGCCCTCCTGGCCCAGATACCCGCACCCCTCTCCCCAGTACCCAGATTTGGACCCCCCCTTGCCCAGACATCCATCCCCTTTCCCCCCACAGAGCCCAGGGATCCAGAGGGAGAAACAGCCTGATGCTCGGTCCCAGGCTTGCATGGAGTATCCTGCATGCCACCCTCTCCTTCCCTCCGGGCATGCTGGGAACTGCAGCTGCCAGGAACCCTCTAGCTCCCTCTCCCTCCTCCCAGCAGTGTTTTCTATGTTCAAGCTGGGCTTTGCCAAATCCATTGGCCCCTAGTGGCGGATAGCAGCACTGCAGCCCATTTCTTTGGGGGAAAGGAAATTCTGCATGCATGGTAATTTCCGCAAAATTCTGCATTGCACAATGGCGTAGAATTCCCCCAGGAGTAAAATGGTGTGTGATAGAGATGGAGTCCTGCTCATACATACTAAGGAGGCAGACAGCTTTAGAAAACAAGCGATTTCTATCCAGGGTGTTGTTCCAAATATAGGGTTTACCCATCTGTGTTTTGTTAATTGCAGTTTTCCAAGTAGACTTCAGCTAAGCATGTTCCATTGTTATGCAGGTTTATTCAGTGACTGAGGATTGCTGAGGGCTTGTCTGCACTTGAAACTTGCTGTGGGTTTTTTATGTATCGCCCTTAAGTTGTATGTAAGAAGTGTTGTAAGAGCACTGCCTAAACCAGGGGTCGGCAACCTTTCAGAAGTGGTGTAGCCGAGTCTTCATTTATTCACTCTGATTTAAGGTTTTGCGTGCCAGTAATACATTTGAATGTTTTTAGAAGGTCTCTTTCTATAAGTCTATAATATATAACTAAACTATTGTTGATGTGAAGTAAATAAGGTTTTTAAAATGTTTAAGAAGCTTCATTTAAAATTAAATTAAAATGCAGAGCCCCCGGACCGGTGGCCAGGACCCGGGCAGTGTGAGTGCCACTGAAAATCAGCTCGCGTGCCACCTTCGGCACCCGTGCCATAGGTTGCCTACCCCTGGCCTAAACAATACATTATCTCATGGGTAAGGTACTTCTGCCTCATATCATTGTAGTCACACAGCACAGTGATGTTTTGAAACAAGTATTTTGCATTCTGGTCAGACACCCCATGGTGCATTGCTCTGCCACTATGCTGTATGCATTCTGGGATTTTTCATCCTATGCATTGTGGTATACCTACTGAAGGCAATGAAATTCTAGGGTTCGGGTTAGACTAAATAATTCCCATGATTGATCTGTCTTCATCCCCTCATCCATATGGATTTGTGAGCCAGCACCATTTTCAAAGTGTTTGCAAGGCAGCATGGAGGAAGCATTGATGAGTGCTGCAATCCCCATGATGACGAATGTAAACAGGCTGCTGCAAACATAGCTAAAGTCATGCAATGACTTCAGGTCTGGGGTGATAGGGACACCTGAGGAGGAGGCTGAAATTGAGCAGATGATTCTCCTACATCTTTTCTTGGAGCGGCTTCATTTGGCTGACAACGTGACTGTATTGTCAACCAACTACCACTGACTGGTAGGACCGGATAGTGCTGCAGACCTGGGATGAACAGCCGAGGCGGCAGAACGTCAGGATGTCAGAAGCCACTTTCCTAGAAACCTGTGTGGAGCTCACCCCGGAGCTGCAGTGGTGGAACACCTACATGAGAGTTCCCTTCAGCCTGGAGAAACACATGGCCATTGCCATCTGGAAGCGCATCTCCCCCAGTTGCTACTGATCAGTAGTTAACCAGTTTAGTCTTGGTACACTGGCTGTTGTCATGGCAATGCGCGCTTCTATCAAGAAAGTGCTGTCCCCCCAGGTCATAAGGCTGAGCAATGGCCAGGAGGTTCTTAGTGGGTTTGCGTGCTTGGAGTTCCCAAATGGTACTGGGGACATTGATGGAACACACGTGCCTATTCTTTGCTCCCCATACCATGCCTCAGAGTTCATCAACCGAAAGGGTTATTTCTCCATCGTGTTACAAGGCCTGGTTGACACTATGAAAGGTTCAGCAATATTAATATGAGGTGGTTTGGAAAAATCCACGACGACAGGATCTTTAGAAACTCTGGACTGTTTTTTGCAAAAAGAAATGGAACATTTGTTCCAATGGTCACAATGAACATTGATGGTGTTGCCATTTCTCTGGCCATTATGTGAGAACAAGCTTACCCTATGCTTCCCTGGCTTATAAAGACTTTTACTGGACAATTGGATGGGTGAAAGGAACCCTGAGTAGCTGCAGAACAACTGTGGAAATGTGTATTTGGGAGACCAAAAGGACAGGGGTTATAGGGAATTCTCCATCCCTGGCAATCTTTAGATCAAGATTTGATCATTTTCTGAAAGATATCCTCTAGTTCAAACAGGAATTAATTCAGGGAAATCCCATGGCTTGTGTTATGCAGGAAGTTCAGACTAGATGATCACAGTGGTCCCTTCTGCCTTAGGATCTGTGAGGAGTCTGATATCCAGGCCGATGAGAAGAAATAGCTCCCTCTTATGATAACAGCTTGCATTTTGCACAACCTTTGTGAGAGCCTGGGAGGGAGCCTGGCAGAGAGATGGGAGGAGAGGGAGGAGGTCAGAATATTTTGAACAGCCAGAGAAGATATATCTGCCATGCTGCAGCTACTTGGGGTACAGAGTCAGAGATTCACTGAGCTCCTACTCTGAAGCTAGGGGTCACTTGTGAACAATGTCTATGCTTTTGTATCAGGATTACTGCACATGTATTAATGTATGTGTGCAGTGCTACAAAGCTTATGGCCAGGCCATCTGTAGGGATTCTAGTATACTTTGTGGGGAGTTTAACAGTGTAGTGTATATATGGATTTTATTATAGTACAGGTGGAGGTGTTCTAGACACAGAGCATTAACTATGAAGACATTGGGTAAAGAATTTTGTTACACTGTGTTAGGATTGGTTAGTAAAATTTTAGGAACTACTGTAGCACAAATGATTAATAAGGAAAATTCTATGTCTTGTTAAATGCAGCTATACATAGCACGTGCTAATTAATTGATGTAAGTAAAGTCACATTACTGTCTAAAAACACCTGCAACTTTAACAAACCTATGTTAGATGTGGGTAATTCTTTTGGACTGTGTTCTATATGTATATTATGTACGAATACAATTACATTATTTCCTGTAAAAAAGAATGCTGTGCTACATCTGCTGTATTTAAAGAGGCTGTTAATTCACCATTATGGCTCATTATCACCATTAAGCAATGAGGTATTTGTGCAGTAACCTGAGTTAATCAAAAAATTCAGCGATTTTGAAGAAAAATGGAAAAAGGTTTTTCCACAGAAATGTTGGGGGATGTCCAGTGCTGGCCTTAGGGAAAATGGAGCCCTGGGCGAACTTGTATTTTGGCGCCCCTGGCCCCTGCTGCCTCCCTATCCATCCCTCTGGCCCCTGCTGCCTCCCCATACATACCTCCATCCCCCCTGGTCCCCGCTGCCTCTCCAGGCTCCCTTCCCCGTGTCCTACCTCTGGACCACGGTGCCCCCCTGACCATGGCGCCTTGGGCAGTTGATCACAGCACCAACCTGTAAAGCCGGCCCTGGGGACCTCCTCCCTCCCTTTTTTTCTTCAGCTGTAGTAGTAACCTGCACTGTTGTTATATATTCTCCTCTTCAAGAACTATTCTATTTCTTGATATGTTGTTGTGCAGACAACCCCATTTAGCTGATCCACAGGTAGGTGTATAACTGTTCCTGCTCAGACAGTACTTTCCCCCACCAACATTAAAACTCCCTTCAACTACCTCTCCTCAAGTGAAGCACTCCTGGTACATTAATCACCTGAATTCATATCGACTACGGCCCTGATTCTGAGCTCAGTGAAGCTCAGAATGGGGAGGCAGGGTATCGCTCTCCTCTCTACAAACTCTGGAGGTGGCTGGGAACAGTTCTGCTCCCTGCATAAGTTATTATATAGCTGCTTGCCAAAGCTAGCAAGAGTAAATGGTGTGCAGTGTGCTCCAGTCCTCTCTTTTCTTCTGGCAGGGCCGTAAACTGTGGGGGTACAAGTGCGTGTATGCACGCAGCATGGGGGTGTTTAGGTTTGTTTCACTGGCTCTGCATCACCCCCGGAAGTCGCTTATTTCAGGAAGATTTCCAGGTATCCATTTCTGCGGGGTTTACAGCTTCTATATGCTGGCTTTTCCGGTGGACAGGAAATATAGGTAATCCAGAATCACAGCTCTTGTCTTAATTGTATGACACATCTTTGTGATTTAAACATGAAACCAGGCAAAACTTGGTATTTTCAACTGAGCTTCATGTTGAGATTTGGGGTTTGTTCAGAATGACTCAAGTTGGGTACAAACCTGCACAGGTCAGAACCATTGGGAATAATTCACATGAACTGATGCATCATACACTATATCAGGGGTAGGCAACCTATGGCACGCGTGCCGAAGGCGGCACGCAAGCTGATTTTCAGCAGCACTCACACTGCCTGGGTCGCGGCCACCGGTCCGGGGGGCTCTGCATTTTAATTTAATTTTAAATGAAGCTTCTTAAACATTTTAAAAACCTTATTTAATTTACATACAACAATAGTTTAGTTATATATTATAGACTTATAGAAAGAGACCTTCTAAAAACGTTAAATGTATTACTGGCACCTGAAACCTTAAATTAGAGTGAATAAATGAAGACTCGGCACACCACTTCTGAAAGGTTGCCAACCCCTGCACTATATGATATCTCTGGATTAATATTCCTGAACAAACACTAGGACCGTGGTAGGCATGCCTCCACTTTAGAGCCTATGAATTTCACTTGCAATGCCAGGCTAATTTGTTTTTGAACAAGTGCTGGATTAGGTTTGAACAGTTCTTTAATCCTGTACAAAACTTGGCATTGGCTCATCAAAAACAAATTCAATATTGAATGTGAAGTGATCTTTTAAACGCTACTGTTGTATGTTGCATCAGCATCTCAGTTTAATTGGTTGTCCCAAGAAATTTCCTGTTGAGTGTGTGTGTGTTTTAAGTGTGATACTAGAAACAATAGGCCAAATTCTGCCCCTGATTACAGCCATGAAATCCCATTGAAGCCAATAGGGTTTCATAGCTGTAACTGAGGGCAGTATCTGGCCAAGTGTGACAAATGTACATCTGTTATACCATTTACAACTGCTAATTTTCTACTTTTAAACATGCTTACATAAGGGAAATCAAATCTCTTGCTCAAGGGTAAAAGGTGAGCTCTGTAAAGGTCAAAAGGTACTCTTCCCTCCCCAACACATTCAATATTGCACAAGTGGCCAGCTGCTTTTTAGACAATGGCATCAGGAATATGCCCATGCCAGACACAAGATGTACCAGTAATCCAATCCAGTATGGGAAATACTATTCCTGTTTTTTGTTATTGTTCATTGTTCTTTTCTTTTGAGGGTAAGATTGTTTTAAGAAAAATCTTATTTAAATCCAAGACTTAACTTTTAATGCTAGAAGCCATTTTCTTACATGCTTATACAGTGTATTCATAGCCTGCCATGGGTTGCATATTTAAAAAGAATCATATATGAGAGCTGACATAATTTAAAATAAAAAGTTGCTTGTTCTCTCAATGTTTAAGTTAAATAACCATCAGAAGCACTCCCCACCAAGACTGAGAAACTGAAATGGATTTGAAAGTCTGAATTACAGTTGACATTTCTGAGCCCGAGCATCTTGCTTACGCAATATATAACTTTGTTTGTGGCACTGGCAGTGGGGCAACCTGTGGAGTAGAAAACAAGCCTTAAAGAATATTTTTATTGTAATAACATGTATGGGTCCCATTGTGCTAGACACTGCACAAACGCACAGTTTATTAATACTTTCATTGATTGTTAAGACAATGTTAAAATGGGATACAGAGTTTGTTTTAAAGAATGTCTCCATTTTCCCTATGTCACTTTATAATAAGGGAACTGTTTCTAGTCGAAGGTTCAGAAATTCTAGCTGTTAGTAATTAAAAATGTAGGCTTCAATTTTTAAATGTTGGTGCCTAAAGATATGCACTTAAATCTGTAGTTAGGCACTTAACTAAACGTGGTCTGATTTTCAAAGGTTCGGTGCACCCACAGATTCCACTGAAGTCAATGTGGGCTATAAGGGTTTAGCTTCTGAAAAATCAGGGTACTCTTATTTAGATGCCTAACTTCAGGCACCCGCGTGTGAAAATGTCAGTCTTTGACTTCAGCTATATTTTAATGATGTGAAGCTTCTTGCTCTGTAGGCCTTCTGAGTGCTGAATTGATCAAAGGAATAGAGTTGTCCCTGAAAAATACATAAATACGTAATGTAAACCATAGTAAGGCAATACATTTGAAATGCAGATTATACTGATTTACTACAAGTCACTATGAAAATAAACTTTTCAACAGTCTTTGTAGTATCTTTTTTTATAGACATCAGAAAATAATTGTCATGGAATCAAAATCAAAATAATTGTAAACTAGACTTCCGTATTTGAAGCTTCATTATAATAGCATGGATAAGTGTCTAGCTTTCTTACTCCTTAAGATCATCTGTAGAGGAAAACGGGTGCAATAGCATAATTGGAACTGGGGTAAGCTGTCCTTTTGAGGAAATCACATTAGTTCGATTACTATGAAATGTTCTTACCCTCTTTGTACAAAAAGAACTTTGAAACTCCATATTTTTGAAGTCCTCCAGAATATTTTTGATTTTTTTTCGTCACCACCTCAGGATACTTAGGATTTAAAAAATGCTAAAGTCTGAGCTCAGATACTGTACCGGTGCAGAGCACCTATTCCCATAAGTAGTAGTCATATGCTGTCTATGTACTTACGTATTCTGACTGGAAGGAGACGTATTTTGTACATACACCTCTACCCTGATGTAACACTGTCCTCGGGAGCCAAAAAATCTTACCGCGTTATAGGTGAAACTGCGTTATATCGAACTTGCTTTGATCCACCGGAGTGCGCAGCCCCACCCTCCCCCCCAGAGCACGGCTTTACCGCGTTCTATCCGAATTCGTCTTATATCGGGTCGCGTTATATTGGGGTAGAGGTGTACTGCACCTTTACGTGTAGAGGAGTCCTCTACTGCCATTTTGTGTTAACTGCAGATGCAGCCTGAATTAGAGGGGAAACACACACTATGCTCTCTCAGAGATTTTATTATTCTTTCCTATATTGATGTTTTCATTTAATCTCTGAAAAGATATGGATGCTCTTTGTGTATGGGAGAAAACAATGTGCATGAGCGTCTCAGGGCAGAACTAGGCCCTTTGTTTACAGATTAAAACTCAAAAATCTGAATGGCAACAATGAACAAAAGACCCTATCAAAATACATTGTCATAGGAATGGCGTATATTTACTTGGTAAATATTACAACTTGAGAAGCTAATAAGAGGCAGACTTAATCAAACTTCATGAATCAGTTTTATTACGGAATTTCTTGGCTTATTTTTATGGCATATGAAGTACAATAGTGTATATCGTATATTTTGTAGGTAATGGACCAAAACCTGCACTGATCTACACTTTGTGAGGCTCAAGTGAACTTACTGAGGCTGTGTGGTGAGTACGTCAATACAGAATTTGGCCCAATAGCTACGTTATGTATGAAACAAACATCTCTTGTATATTACCTTTCGTTCCGAAGCATATATAAGTCCTGGTCTATTAATTTAGATGCAATATATGGGCTCAAAGGTGTCAACATGACCCTGTCACTATCCAACATTAAAAGATTTTAAACGAGGTTCAGGGTTTAGTATGCAGCCTGCTTAGTATTATGGCAAACACAACATCCTTTTAACCTTTTATTAAAGATAAAGCATTTGCAATGTAAAATATTAAGTAAGTCTTTTATTTTAACCACAACCCTTGTTCCTTTTTTTAAAAAAAAGCTGTAGCATTTTCATAAGGAAAACCCCTTTGTATGACAGTCTTTTAGTCAGTATTAAAGACAGTAATAACTGTTCTTTTTGGGAAAGAGACAAAGTTAGCTGAGGTGGGCTGGAGCTGTCATTGTTGTTAAAGTCCAGTTCCATTTTCTGGGAGACCAAACAAGACAAACACATGCAAGGGGGGAAAGAAGAGCACAGCAAAGATAGAAAATGCAGCTTCTACCTCTGGTAGTGACTCTCACGTGCAATCTTACTGCTGGAAATACACAGGCACAGGCAGGGTTGCAAGTAACTTAAAGGACTTACCGGCACACTGGCCTGCGCAGGGGGCGGGGCCTCAACTAGAAGAGGCGTGGCCTCAATCAGAAGAGGTGGGGCCTTTAAATCCCTGGGCCCTTTAAATCAAGATTTAAAGGGCCCGGGGCTCTGGCTGCGGTAGTGGTGGCTGGGAGCCCCAGGGCCTTTAAATCACCCCTGGAGCTCCCAGCTGCAGAGGCGGCTGGGAGCCCCGGGGCTAGCGGGTGTTTAAAGGGCCCGGGGCTCCAGCTGCTGCTACCGCAGCAAAGCCCCAGGCCCTTTAAATCGCCGACGGAGCCCACAGGGTAACAGCGGCGGCCCAGGGCTCCGGCGGTGATTTAAAGGGCCAGGGGCTCCCAGCCGCCGCTACCGCAGCCAGAACCCCTGGCCCTTTAAATCGCTGCCCGAGCCCCATTGCCAGAGCCCCCGGGGTAGTGGCAGCAGCCAGGGGCTCGGCGGTGATTTAAAGGGCCCTTAAATCACCGCCTGAGCCGCCTCCGTCACCCAAGGGCTCTGGCAGCAGGGCTCTGGTGGCAATTTCAAGGGCCCAGGGCTCCGGCCGCTGCCAGGAGCCCCAGGCCCTTTAAATCACCGTCCTGGGGAAGCTGGTCCGGTCCGGCATGGCGAACCGGCTCTTGCTGGTATGCCGTACTGGACCGTACCGGTTTACTTTCACCTCTGGGCACAGGCACTCTGAGACCTGGCAAATTTGTACCAACATTGGGCTGTTTAGGGCATTGCTGTTAGGTGCCTTTCTGGTCACAGGCTTATAGCAGTGTTGCAAAATATACAGTCTTGGCTGGCTAAACCAGACTCTTATTAAACAGAAAGCAAAAGGAGAGGGATATGAAAGAAGGAACCCGCCACCCTCCAAAAAAACCATAAAGTGGGGAAGAAAAAAGACACACACTGGGTTGGGGGGGGGAGGGAAGGGGGAGCAAAGTTTCACATTCCAGGTGGTGTTTGGGATTCAGGCAGAGCCAGTGGAGGTGGTGACGTTATGTGGGTCACTCTCTTGGCCCAGTCTGGTCAAGACATCATCACCAAAGCACTGGGGGGTGGAACATAACTATCAAAAAGCATTTTTACCAGGATGGTAGGTCTAATATCCCTACTCTTGCCAAAAGGACTACGGGGTCTTCAATGTCTCTACTTGGTCAATAACTTGGTTTGAACCTCCATAAGTTGGCATCTCCAACAGCATGGTATTAGGGTACACCATGCTGGAGCACTAACTCACAGGGAAGAGTGCTATGTACTGGATCATCTTGGGTTTTCATCACTCTGAATTTTTCTTGGCGCTCTCATGCTTGTGTGGCTTAGCTCAGCCCTGCTTTACTTGTGAGACTGGATGAGATCATAGCCTGAGGGGGTAGGGCTTCAAGCCACTGAATACAAAAATTTGGCCAGCAATCTGAGTATCTCAGCTGGGATTCATGCTGATCACTCTAAATTTACAGACAAGGCAATATTTGATGGACAGTAATTTATTTGACTTATTGATTCAGTGAAGATTTAATTGACTGTAAAATCAGTTTAAACAACTAAAACGTGATTGTAATATTCACAACATCTTTGACTCTGGTATTTATTAAACCTTTGAGTGCTGGTATTTTGCAGGCTGCTAGACAAATGATCCATGGAGGTGAGCTAAGCATGCCACAGGTGAGGCTAGACCCATCTCACGTTTAAGTGCCCATCACCTTATGAAAAAGCTATAGCAAATTACACAACGGAGTCAATTCATGAGAAAGATGGAAATCTTTTTCTTTCTCTCTTAGGACCGGGGGTCATTGCCCCATCACTTACTGTTGATCCAGCCTGGGGTGCAATCTGGTTAATAGGAAATAGCATAGCTGAGCAGGACATGTGCTGTTGTCTGCTGGGTTGATGTAGCTTGCTGTCCTGGAAATGTAGTAGCGTACATAAACTAATAGGGTTGTGGTTATGCAAAGTGTGCATCATCTCACTAGGGTTTCATAATGTCTCCTCAGGGAATAAATGATTTGTTTGTTAAAGCTTAAGATTTGTTTGTAATGGAAACACAATATGGTGCATATCTCTCCACATGTGCAGATTTTAAATTCTTCCCAATGAAATGTGGGATTCAGCCTGTGAGGTGAAGGGCATTATTGTGTCTATTGAAGTCAGCAACTTACATAATCAGGCCTCATTTGTGAGCTTTCTTAAGAATACACTTATCTCCAGCCAAAGCTTCAACTCTGAACTAAAGTTCTTTTCACCTCATACTGAGGAGTTATATGTTGGACTCACCTCAGGAGGGAGAAATTGGATGTCATATTTCATCAAAACACACCTGTGACCAGCAGCTCAGTGTGATGGGATGTCTCAATTGCAGCTGAGGAATTTAAACCCTTTATGTAACCTCCATTATCACAATTGCAGATATTGTGTACAGACGTATTCACATGGGAAATGGCTTGTTATTACTTGCCATGACAAAAGAACCTTCAACCGTGTATTGTCCCACCCATAGTGTGCTTGTTCAGTGTTTTTGTATAAAATGCAAATAAAAGCCAGTCTGAAATATAAACAGGCTTTTCCGGACTCTGTTATGTTTGAGATCCAGCAAAGCTACAGCAAGGAGATGCTGCATGAAGAGCCAGCTCTGTGGGAGCTCTGATCTCACTCTGAATGAGGTAATAGGTGAGAGGGCAAGGTGAACTCAAGATTGGACTGGACTGATGATATGAGTCAGAAAGAAAGGAGGCAAGAATGAACTGAGCAATGAGGAGCGTGGTGAAAACGCCACGGGTGAGACTAGGCTGGCAAACAGCATTAATGCCAAAGGGAGTTGTACTCTGTTACCAGATTTGCTCGTTACTTTGGGGTATGTTCATTTATTAGGGTTACTCTTCTGGGGGGGACGGGGGTTCTGTAATTCTATCAATGTACTGCTTGTGTCACGTGTGTTTTCATATGGAGCTCTACTTCTCCCTTCTGCAAGTCCCCTCCCAATGGAGCTCTCCTGCAGGACCTAGGTTCCCTAGGGCTGGGTTCCTCCAGCCCCAGAATCAGATGAACACACACACACACACACTCAGTCACACACACACACACACACACACACGCGCACACACACACACACACTATCAGAGCACGTCTGAGCGGACCGGGTCAATCAGCACTCTCAAGCTTTTATGTCCCTGGACTCAATGGGCTGGGCCAAGCAGCACTTCAAGCTGCCACCCTCGTATGTCCCAGGTTCAGCACGTCCCTATCCCCACTGTCACGTCACAATTGTACTGGTAGGAACCCACTTGATGAGCAAACCCCACAGTATTTTTGGGCACTGCAGGGATCTTTAGCTTAGGTACAAGAAGCGTTGCTGCAGAGTAAATGGGGAAGCTAAAAACACAAAAGAGTAAAGTTCAGAGAGAGAGAGAGAGAAGCAACCAGCTTAACCATAGAAGTTATTTATTGAATAATAGTGATAATTACACAAGGAGGGCCAAACAAACATAACAGTTACCTTATTAAATGTTAATACCTGAGGTAGAAAAGAAAACAGAGAGAGGGAGGGAGGGATCTCACCCACTCCATGAGGCTTGAACTGGTCGGGGTTCCCAGGTGATGGTGGCAGCTCAAGGTCCTGAGTGCTGGAGACAGGCAGAGCCCCCAGCACGATCAGTCAGGAGAAGATGGAGTCCCAGTGGAACTGATGCATAGCTTGGATCCAAGCAGCAGAACCCTGACTTGAACATAGGCAGGGGTTTTTGTAGAGAAACAACAATGGTTCACGGGAGAACACTAGATTTGTTTATGGGTAAACTGATGACTCAAGGGTTTTCTTTAGGCTAGACAATAGGAGCTGATCACTCTTGGCTATGGGTGGTGTTTTCTTCCAGGGAACTCACAATGCAACTAGGCTGCTTCAGTATTTTGGATATCAATCAAGGATTCATTACTAGAATTGGTCTGATAACTGCTGAGCTGGGTGTGTGCAGGCGTAGGTTCATTAACATCTGGAGCAGTGATTCCCATGATGCAGTGCTTCCCTGCTTTTTCTGGTCCCAGAGTTCAGTGCGGTTCTCTGTTCTCCATTCTGTATGCTAATGGAGATGTCTCTCTGTCCCAAATTTGATGCAGATGAGGCTAGGGGAGTTGCCTCTGTTCTCCATTCTGTATGCTAATAGAGATGCCTTAATCTAGTCACCCTTGTCAGGAGGGGTCTAGGTGTGTCTCCCAACGCCCTTCACTGCTCTCTGCAAGTCTTTTCTCTGATGGGTTTTGGTTCAAGCAGAGACTGGTGGCGGGGGTGTCTTTCATGAGTCAGACAGGCTGGATACTGAACTCCATGGGTGAGAGTAGGCTGGCAAACGGCATTAATGCCAAAGGGAGTTGTACTCTAAAGTGCCTGAACTGAAGGTTGAAAATGTATGTCAGCCTATGAACTGGAACTTTCAAGAATATTTTTTTTAATGGATTAAGTATCTGAGAATGTCAGAATGGAGAGTTTACAGCTCCTTAGTGGCACTCTTAGCAACAGCTATTGGGGATTGCAAGAGGTCAATGGAAAACACTACTGACTTTCTGTTCATCCTTTACAGAGCAAAGAAGGAAGTGCTCAGAACTCAAACTTGGACCCACTCACTTGGCGGCACCATGCAAGGAAGTGCTACAAGCCTGGCTCCCTTGCACTCAGCTAAATCTCTGAGGCTCGTTTATACTGACTCGACTGATGTGTAAGGGAGATGGAAGAAGGGCTGAGAAAGTGTAAGTTAAAGTAGCTGCCATTCTATTTTACAACTCCTTCTACTCCTTATTGCATAACCTACACCAGTTCAGGTTGCCTTTCACATGGGGATGTGAGTAGGTCTAAGTTAGTCTAAGGTCAGTATTTAGAAACATATATAAGTTGTAAGTCATTTACCTTTTTGTACTTTTCATTGTTTCTTTATGAAAATCAATAAAAAATTAATCACAACACTCCCCCCTCAAAGAAACCCCAACAAAAAACAAAACAAAACCTTTTTACTATTTAAACTGAATTTGAAAATAAAGGCTTGTTTGCAAAGATTAATGCATATTACACTCCTGGCTGGATCACCAAATTATGTTGTGTTAATTTTGATGATATAAATGGGCCCAGAGTCTCAATGGGGTTAATGTGACTCTGTCACTGTACAGCACTAAAGAGGGGGTATGTAATTCAGGGGTACTGATAAAATGAAAGCCTTACTTAATACTTTATACTTCAAATGCTTTAAATGTTTTCCCTTCTTTTTCTGTGTCTTTAATGAAAGGTTCTAAAGATTTTTATTGGTGTTTGTTGACATGGTACTAAGCAGGCTGAGGTGTCTGTACTCAACCCCCTGAACCATGTTTAACCCTGTGTAACAGTGAGAGGATCATTTTAAGACTGACTTCCTGGGTTCTGGGCCCATTATTCCATTGAAATTAACACACCAAAGGCAATTAGGCCCAGATCCACAAAGGTAACTAAACCCCAGACTTAGACACATGCCGCTCCTTCCCTCCTCCTGCTGGTTTGTGTGAAGCAAGGCAGGCACCTAACTCATTCACACAAGAAATGCCCTAGGTACCGAAGCCGCCTGGCTGTCAGCAGCTGGTTCCTGTTCACGGATCGCTAAACAGAGAAAGGTGCCTCCTGCAGCCCAGATTTAGCCTTATTATTCTTTTAGCTCACATATGGTATAAGTTATTAATGGTCATAAAATGATTAATTGATTGCAGTGTGGTTTGTTGAGGCCCTTATGCTTACTCATGGCAGAACCAGAGAGCTAGGTGTGCCCTCTGTCACAGAATGAATGGGATGGCATATCATGGATGCCTGTTGGTGAAAAGGATTAAATTTAATTGGCCCAATGATGAAATGACTCATTAGTGTAATTAACATCAATCTGAAAATAAAGGTGTGGACCAGGGGTCGGCAACCTACGGCACGCGTGCCAAAGATGGCACGCGAGTCAATTTTTAATGGCACGCGCAGCAGCGTGCCATTAAAAATCCTGCCCAGCCCGGCCTGGCCCGCTCTTCTCCACCCCCCCCCTCCCGCAGGGGCATGGGGAAAGGGGCAGGGGGCAGAAGCTGGGTCCTGCCGGCTCCTGCCGGCTCCCCTGCCTCTTCCGGCAGTGTGCTGGGTTCCTGCCCCTCCTCCGGCCCTCCCTGTGGCCGATCAGCTGATGGCCCTTGCAAGGGAGGGGGTCAGGAAGGAGCAGAGTCAGCCTGCTCTGCTCCCGTCGGAGGCAGAGAAGAAGTGGGGGCAGGGCCTTGGGGAAGGAGGGGGTTGAATGGGGGCATATCCCCTCCAGCCCCCTGCCCTGACCCCCCCCACCCCCTCTGCTCTGACACCCCCTCACACACACCCAGTCCTCTGCCCTGATCCCTGTGCCCCGCACACCCCCAGACCCATCCCCTGAGCCCCCCCTCACACACCCAGCCCTCTGCCCTGAGCCCTGCACCCCGCACACCCCCAGACCCATCCCCTGAGCACCCCTCACACACCCCCAGCCCCCTACCCTGACCCCCCCACCCCCTCTGCTCTGACACCCCCTCACACACACCCAGTCCTCTGCCCTGAGCCCTGTGCCCTGCACACACCCCATCCCCATCCCCTGAGCCCCCCTTCACACACCCCCAGCCCTCTGCCCTGAGCCCTGTGCCCCGCACACCCCCATCCCCATCCCCTGAGCCCCCCNCTGGCAGCGGGCTGAGCGGGTCTGGCAGCCGGGATCCCGGCTGGCAGGAGCCGGCGGATGGAACCCCTGAGTGGCAGTGGGCTGAGCCGCTCAGCCCACTGCCAGTCTGGGGTCCCGGCCACCGGCCCTTCACAGCCAGCTGCCGGTCTGGGGTTCTGGCTGCCGGACCCTTGCCACCCGGGGTCCCGGCCACAGGCCCCGCTCAGCCCGCTGCCGCCCTAGGTGAACAGAACCCCAGACCAGCAGCGGGCTGAGTGGGCTGGCGGCGTAAGATCAACATTTTAATTTAATTTTAAATGAAGCTTCTTAAACATTTTGAAAACCTTGTTTATTTTACAATACAACAATAGTTTAGTTATATAATATATAGACTTATAGAGAGAGACCTTCTAAAAAACATTAAAATGTATTACCGGCACGCGAAACCTTCAATTAAAGTGAATAAATGAAGACTCGGCACACCGCTTCTAAAAGGTTGCCAACCCCTGGTGTGGACAATAATTGTAACAAAGGCCAATAAGGAATTGTGGGATTTTAATAGAAATCAAGGTTTAAGGGACATTAGCCCAGCAGATTCAGTAACACTCTTAGTTTCATTTACAGTGGCTGCCATTGACAAGATAGCCTTGACCAGTGCCGTGATTCCCAATGCGAGTCATCGGCAGTGTTTGAACCAGGAACCACTAAAGCATAGATCTCTACTATCTGAGCTGAAGGAGTAACTTTGTAAGAAGGTAGCACTAGTAGGCAGTTGTCCTTTATGTGGACCAGGCACTAAAAGGGAAGGAAACACACTCTGTGGGCCTGTTATGCCAACAGTCACCACACAGTAGTATTAGAGATATTGCAGTGTTTGCCCTTTTTTGGGGGTGCAAAATACATCTTCCGTAACCAAAGACAAGTTAAAACAAGAATGAGAGAGAATGAATATTAAGCAAAGCTGCTACACTTCGTATATGTGAGCGCATGATGGATGTCTATGTGTAACACTTAATCACTGGTGCTCAGATACCACAGTGTCAGGGTCTGATAGGTCTGCTACCCATCTGGGTCTCAAAATGATACTGGGGCCATCTGGGAAAAATTACACTCAAGACCTCTTCCCTTTCCAGATCTTGGGGCTGCCCTCGTGATTGGGGCCTTGAGTGCTTCTGTAATATAAACAGTAAGGATTCAAGGATTAAGCAGGAAGGTTTAACAGCTTAGAAAGTTGAGGCAAGGCTGCTGAACTCTGATTCTTCTTTGTCAGGCCTCTCTTAAAGGGTGTCGGGAACACTGTTCCAGTGCTAAGTAAATTCGCAAGGTATCTCATCCACATTACAAAAGACATCAAGTGTACTTAGGGCCTGCTCCAACGCTTATTGAAGTCAATGGAGAGACTCCTATTGACTTCAATGGATCTATCCATTGACTTCAATGGACTTTGGATTAGGCCTGCATGAAACACCCCCATTTCTGTCCAAAAGTGTATTTTCATGAAAACAGGTGGGCTCTTCCTCCTACCCCAGATAGTTGTAGGATCAAAACCTCATTTGTGCAAATGTTCACAACAAGCAAATAAAAATGGATGAAGTGGATTTTGGATTTGGTGGCGTAGTTGTGCTATTTCCCCCGCTCACACACTGAGCCTCGCGGAACATTTAAACAGAACAAAACCAGAAAAGGAAGAATATAGTTAGTTGTGAAAGTGAGGGACTGTCAGTGCTGCTTAGAGCTAAATAGCCTTCAGGCAGATGCCATGTGAGCTTCCCTTCTACAGCTCTGCCAATTCACCTTTTCTCCACCCTGCTAATCCAGCTAGAGCTGGGGGCAATCTCTTGTCAGATACCTGATACT
This sequence comes from Platysternon megacephalum, assembly GCA_003942145.1. Classification (NCBI taxonomy): domain Eukaryota; kingdom Metazoa; phylum Chordata; order Testudines; family Platysternidae; genus Platysternon; species Platysternon megacephalum. Next base: position 1,043,579 of record QXTE01000322.1, on the reverse strand, counting down.
AAGCCAAACACACCTGGGTTGGAATTTCATCACAAACCTGAAATTCAGGCCAGCTTTGATATTCTACTTGGACTTTTTGTCAAGTCTTGGGCCATGTTTGGAATGAACCTAAGCTAATTTACGGTTTTGAGACAAAATCAAGCTTTGGCTGCGTTCCAGTGAGCTTGGGCCTTTCTTTGAATCCCAAGTCTCCCGACTTCCAATCTTGTGCTGTACTCACTAGACAAGCTGGTCCTAAGTATTTTACCTATTGAAGATGTGAGATGGTCTGTAATAGAACATAAGAACGGCCATACTGGGTCAGACCAAAGGTCCATCTAGCCCAGTATCCTGTCTACCGACAGTGGCCAATGCCAAGTGCCCCAGAGGGAATGAACAGAAGAGGTAATCATCAAGTGATCTGTCCCTTGTCGCCCAGAAGCACAGTATAACACAACATGGCCCAGGATTTCTCAAACTCTGTTTATAGCAACACTTAATGAGCAAGGTCCTGGGGGGGCGGGGGGGACATAGCAGAGCTGAAGCTACCTGCTGTTGAAGCTAGCAGAGTACTTCTTAGTAGTCATTAAGGCTCAACTCGAGATGTAAATCTGCCTCCTGAGTTCTGTCTCTTCTCTCTCCCCCCTGCCTCCCACTGTGTTGGAAGTAATGAACTCGCTGCTGAACTGGCAGTCCTATTCTATTCAGATTCTTACAGGGAGCCCATCATGGTGGTTTCTGAACAGGTCACAGATGAGGCTGTCTGCTTTCATAATTATGACTAGCAGTATGCCTGAGCGGTGCCAAGCAACTGTACTTCTTACAGCCTTCCATGGAAGCGAAGAGCACTCAACAAGTCACAGGATCACTCACCTCCCAGTGTTAGTGTATGGGGAGGAGGTCTGCCTTAAAATCCTGCCTTACTCAAAAGTTCTGCCTGTTTGCTGAGAGATCCCTGAGTGTCAGCTCCAGGGCAGCCGTGGTGTGTTGCTTTTGGACTAGTTTATACCTGCACTGAGGTTCCTCTCTCCTCTCCCCTCTCCCCCCCAATCCTTCATTTGCAACTTACGCAAATAATGTATCTTGTGTCTTGACTGACGCCAGAGAGAACACATGGAAAAAAGAAGGGTGGATAAAATTCTGTATAGTATAGGAAAACGCCTTGGAGGCAATGCAGTCACATTGCATGACTTGTCTGAAAGGTACAACGTGAATTTTATAGCAAAGCCATCAGCCAGTTCCCATTACATTCAGTTAATAATTATTTCCAGAAGATTAAGAACAGTGGAAGAGATTGGATGGACATTTATGTTTAACAAAGTGACCTTGTAAAGTTCATGTAAGTCATATCACAATAGGGATTATAGATAAGATCACAGCCCACAGGACAAAAATGGCCCTGGAATCAATGTAAAATACCAAGTTTTAAAACCAGGTAAAACAAAAACCCCATTAACTAAGTCACCTGTAGGGCTGCACTCCTTTTAGTAACTACTATTCATACATATGTCAAGAGTCAGATTTCAATGCATTGAACAAAAATACAAGATGTGTGGCGAGATTGGTTTGGAGAACTGTTAACTTCCCCAAGAGCTATGGAAAAGGAAAAATAAAGTATCTTAAGGCTCCAGACAGATATGGATTGTTCCCATATTTATCTGTTACATCAAGGTTGCTAGCAACACCCAGAATGAATGAACAAGGCAAGCTATAATTCTCAGTACAGGTTTGTTGACGCTACACTGTTGCGAGAAGCCTGCAGCAATACAAACACAAAGGTTTCTGCTTACAAGAGGATGTGTTGGGACAGTGTCTGTGAGGAGATTATAGAATTCTAGAGCCTGTGCATATGCTAATTTAGCTCTGGCTGATCATATTCAGCGATAAGAATAACGAGGCTGGAATTGTAAAGGTGTTCTTTGCTAATACAGTGTATTAGCAAGATACATGGTTTTTCTTCAGTCTGATACAGAATACTGTGTGGTCAGATGCAGCGAGGCTCAGCACTTGGCTTGAGCCTTTCACTATTAAAAATACAACAGAAAAGGATCATCTGCATAATACTAAGAGGAAGCAGTATGGTCCGATGGACAGAGCACAGGACAGGGCACTAGGAGACCTGGGTTCACTTCCTGACTGTTATTTGCTATTACTCACTGGGCAAGTAAGTTAATCGCTTTGTACCTTGGTTTTCAGCCTTAAGGGTCTGAAACTTGCTCCCCCTTGACATCCAACCCTGCCCAGTTTTAAGTATGTTTTCTTATAATATCTTCTACCCCAAGTTTAAAACTTTTCCTTATGCATTGTGAGATTCCCTCTATGAGTATGGTTATCATAATATTGCATTTATCCTTTTCTAACATGGTTTTTAAGAACTGCAATGGAGTTACGCCAAGCGTATTGGCAGGAGGGCACTTAATAACATTTGTTAATTATTGATTTATATTTTAAACAATGTTTTGAGACCCTTGTCAGGGTCAGAGATTTGATGAGGCATAGTCTTTAAGAATGTTTATCCCATTTCTTGATCTGAAATAGTAATCTTAAATTATTTCCTTTTTTGATTCATCAAGGGAAAGATGAGTTTATATGTAAATTTATACATCGTCAAGATTTAAAAAAAGTGGATTTTAAATGTGCTTAATTTCTCTTAAGCATGTGCTTAAATGCATTGTTGAATCAGGGCCTTCTACCAGTATAAATCAGCTCACCTCAAATAGTGCCATGATGGGCAGCAGTATTAAACCCTCCTAAAATGGATAAGATAGGAGTAGCAGCAGGAAATTCAAGTTAGTTACACCCATGTTTGGAGCCAGTGTGAGATCAGAATCCAGCCCCATGATTATAATATAATACTTCTCAGCTGTATTACTAGTACCACCTTTGATTATTACAATAGAAATAATTTCAAAGGTGACATTTGCATTTCCCCCCCAAGAGGCCCATTCCCACAATGTGCTGAACACCCTTAACTCCTGTTACAACAGCACATCAGCATGCTCGACACCTTGTAGGACTCGGCCCTTATGGTGCATGTGCTTTGCTTTTTGCATTCTCTCAGCTTGCACAATACGATTTGAGTGAGTTTGTTTATTTATGGGCTTGATCCTACAAACATGGACATTCTGAGTTTGCAGGATCAGCCCCTATATGTAATTTTGGTTGCTTTGATTTCAGAATATAAATTATGGAAGGATACAGGTCCTAGGCACTCGTGACAGATATCAAATATGCAATCCAACAAAGACAGATGACAAGAAAACCAACCACTTTTCTCTGCACACAAGAAGCCAGTCCATAGAACTGTCTCAACTCTCTTAAAATCCTAATCCTCTCTGACCACAAATAAAATCCTCACCCAAACCTTCCTTAAATCTCAGTTCTAACCAAACAAATGGGCTTTGCAGCATGCTTTAGAAGTCAGCGCACTTGAGATACTCTGGACCAGGAGATGAAATCCAAAGTGTCACAGAGAATGCCCTGAATTCAGGATGCCCAACTTGGGCCTGATTTAGAGAGGTGCTGAGCACCCACAACTGCATATGGCATTTAGATCACAGGTACAGCAAGAGGTGCCAGTTAGTATCAGGACTCCATTGTGCTAGGCACTGTACGAACACATAGGGAAATACAGCTCCTCTTCCGGAGAACTTACAATGTAAAAAGACAAAGCGTGGGGGAAAGGATACCAAATACAAGCAGGGTGGTGATGGGCAGGGGCCACAGTGGGAAGGGGGCAAGGCATGAGGGAGAGATGGCTGCAGAGTTGACAGTGACACCACACAGCAGAGTCAGTGGTTCTGTAGTGCCCTCCGGTGTCTTAGGGTACATTTCTGCTTCAAGCTGGGGGTGTTATTCCCAGCTCAAGGAGCCATACCCCTGGTAGTTCTGATTGAGCAAAAGTGCTAAACAATAGAGTGTAGCCGTGGTGGTGCGAGTGGTGGGAGGGGCTTTTCACCCCGAGTATGTACCCAGTGTCTTGGATGGGTATGCACTGGGGGCTAGCTGCCATGGCTACACTCTATATTGAGTGCACTAGCTAGATCAGAGCTAGCACAGGGGTGTATTTCCCTGAGCGGGGAATTACCTCTCCAGCTCAAAGTGCAGATGTACCTTTGGAGCTGCCCATCGGTAGTGGAAGAGTGAGGCACAGAGAAACACCCAGGTGGTACGTTGTTCCCAGCTCCCCTGGCAGGCAGAGCCACAGCCGCTGTGCCACAGGGGCTTTACTACTCCTCCTGGCAGCACAGGGGAGTGGCGGAGGTGGGGTGAGGGCAGGGCAGTGTCGCTGGACCAGAGCTTAGTGCTGTGGTTGCTGCATGGGTTGGGGACACCTTGCACGCCCTGCCCTCACCTCTGCTGTTGCGTAGTTTCCACTGACAGTAATCCTAAAACAGCTCAGGCTCTGGTACACTGGTGGGATACACATGTGCATCTTATTAGCACGTCATACAGACTTATATAGCAGACATATGTAACAGAAACTGTTTCAAATTTTTTAGTGCACGTCAGCAGGGTCTTCACGGGTTGGGGCACTTTAGAATCCACACCCCTCTAGTGCACGTTGCCACCCTGTGTAAACAAGCCCAGCCTTGCCCAAGCTTTTTTTTTTTTTTTTAAATTGTATGTCTTTTATTACAGACTCTGAGCAGACTTAGATGAATAAAGAAGTGCAGGGAGAGTGAAACCCAGCCAGAGAGCAGGGCTTGAGCTGGCTCCTTTTCCTGTCCACGTTGTATTAGCAATAGGCCACCACACTTCCAAGGTAAAAAGTGAGAGTGGCATTAGATCTTCTGTCCGACTCCTTGTCTAAGTTACTGAGTTGTAGGGCCTTTCAGTGGATATTAAATATCCAAACACCCCTAGAGTTTTCTGACAAGGGGACCGATAATCTCATTTCCATTTGTGACCCAGAGAGGCTTTGAGCACATCTGTAGCTATCTATAAAAATCCCCTAAGTAGCTCATGCAAGATGCCACTGTATCCAGCAACATGCCTGATGGGGGTTTCCAACAATTGTAAACTGATGGTTAATAAGCAAATTGTATCTCTGTATATAATAACTACTGGCACTGGCTGGGGGGTTAACTCTATGATCTGAGGTATATCTGAATTCTCCTCTCTCCTTTCCAGAACAAGGCTGTCTCCTGAATGAAAGAAAAATAAAACTGAGAACAGGAGCACAATGATTATATTATTCAAGCACAAAGAGTGTCAATTTAAGGACTATTAAACTTGACCTGAATGGGGAATGGCTAAGGTATGGCAAAACAAAAATAGAGCTGAAAAGAACACAAACTTTTTGGTAATAAACTTAACAGTAATGATTTGTTTAATTTCTTAGCTGTTTTTGGAGCACAGAAATGTCTCTTATTATGATTTTTTTTTTTGTACTGCAGTAGTGCCTAGAGGACCCAACCAAGGCCTTATTGTGTTAGGTGCTGTGTACTCCTCCCCCAAGAGATTATTTCTATCCCAAAGAACTTATGATCCATAGTTATTTCTCAATGACCTATGCACAGATTTGAAATGGACAATGGCAAGTATAAAAATGGATCTCTTTTCGAAGTAAATTTGGAATTATGATATTCATTTTTGTATTTCTTCAAAAAATAAGCATTTGACTGGAAATTGGATAATTGTTATGCTACTGGATCTATTTTTGTATAAAAGTCCTCAACTTTGCCTGCTTGTTCATGCAAACTCAAAATGCCAAGCTTGTCAGATTTCACTGTGACTATTTTGCACATCCCTACGCAATAAAATGGCTCAAGAATATATGCATGGATTTCAAAACTACAAACTGCATTTTAAAAGCAGACTGCAGCCCAGATTTTCAAGATCTATGTATACTGAATTGGTCCTCTGTTTTATCTCACCCTCCTCAATCCAAAAATCTCTTTTTTGTTATGGATGGGTCGCTCTTACTATGATGTAGATAGTAGTGATTTTAATAAATAACTATAATATGTATGTGACTGGCTGCAGAGACTCTGTTCCAGCAAATAAGGTGTTAATGGCAACGCAAGTTACAGGTGTTGCAGGGAGAGACCATAAAATCAGCTGCCCCAAATAGGAAGGGAAAGACTGCCTATGAGAGCTATCCTGAAAATCTTAGGGCTGTGAGTTAGGGTTAAGAAACCCTGATCTGGGGAGTATGTTTGTGTTACTCTTTGAGATATTATCTTTTTTTCCCCTATGACCAAGAGATAAGATCCTCTCTGGAAAAGGTGGGATCTGACTGGTTCACCCTGTGGTTTTGTGCTGAGCTGTTCAAATTTCTCTCCTTAGGGCCAGCCTGGCAGTTCAAGTTGCAGCACAAGGCACTGCAATGCCAGGGGAATTGGAGTCCGAGTCAAAGCTATATTTGGCTGAATATTTGGCTTTCCTAGCTCTGGAAGTCCATTCCCTGCTAATACACTTGGTAAGTCCCATTCAGATTGTTGGGAGTTTTGTTCACCCATCAGCAGGAGAATAGACCACTTAGAATTCAACAGAAACTAGAGCTGGCAAAGGTCAACCAAGGGAAAGGAAAAGGTGCAAGTCAGGAACATAGGAATTACCAGACTCTGATCAGAACTGTGGTCCATCTCATCCAGTATCCTGTCTCTGAAAGTGCCCAGTACCAGTTGCTTCAGAGGAAGATGCAAGAAACCTTGCAGTAGACAGTTAGGGGATAGCTACAAGATAGTCTCCTTCTCATTCCCATTAGTTAGCGGTTAGAGTACGCCCTGAAGCGGGCAGGTTTATGTCCCTTCCAGAAAATCTGTTTTTTTTTAAACATTGACTTTATTATAACTGGGTATTCTTGTCAGTCATATAAATACCTAATCCTGCTAAGGTCTTGATCCCAATGATTTCCTGTGGCAATGAATTCCACAGGCTAACTATGTAAAAATATTTCCTTTGGTCAGTGTCAAATTTGCTGCCATTCATTTATTTGAAAATCTCTTTGTTCTTATAATCTGAGGAAGGGTGAACAGCAATGCTTAATCTACCTTCCCTATAGTAAATCTATAACTCCCTTGGTTCCACATAATGGTGAAAGGTGTATGTACCTATTGAATCAATTATCTTCAGTAAATAAACTGGCATGTTTAACTACCTTGGGCACATTTCTTTCCAAGTAGGCTGCACTGAGTGAGGGTCATCATGTGATGCTGCTGATTTGATTAACTAACCAGGGCTGCCACATGCCATTATAAACACAGAGAAATGAAGATAAACACTGAGGACGTGACTGTGAAAACCACATGTTATGTTTTCAAATGATCATGCTACCTTGAACTCAGAATAAATATTTATAGATATGCTGATATCATGATAAGAGAGGAAAGTTCCTCTCTGGCCTCATTCTTAGTTCAGTCTCTGCCTAGCCATAACCTACAGCTAGTTTGTTTGAAATGAAAGTGGTTTTTTTTTTTTTTGGACAACATCAATATTGAGGAAATAGGGGAGACTAGAGCCCGGTGCCTGAGAACTGAACCCAACAAGGCATACTGCAGTTCCGAAATAGTGACTCTGCGCACATGCAGTTCTCCAGGAGCTGAGCAGGCCTGGCAAATGTGGCACTAGCCCAGTGCTTAATTTGTGCCAGGGCTTGCCAAGGCTGAGCTCTGACACCTCTAGGTTTGGCAGTTCATATTCCCAGCACCTGTAGATTCGCTGCATCAGTTATGAATGTAAAAAAATTGCTTCAGCCTCATCACCTATTTGCTTGAGCCCGGGCACCTCTTTCTTTACAAATTAAGCCCTGCACTAGCTTCCTGTGCATTGGGGTTGAACATTTCAATTTGCTTAAAACCAAGTGCAGGAGGCTCCCTACTGATTGTTTCTCGTTAAAGAGGAGGAAAATATTTATATTTCTTTTTAAGCACAACAGATGCGGTGAAAGAGGATGGCACAGCCTAGCTGTGAGAGTGGCCAAGGAATTTCAGCTCTCTATGCCTGAGTTTACCCATATGTAATGGGGCTGTAATACTTGGCTAACTCGCAGGGGGCATTGTGAAGTTTAATTATTGAAAAACAAAAATGGGGGGGGGGGAAATTACCTTTGTAGAGCCTTAGCTCAAAGGCACCCTTACTTACTTATCTATGAGGCCAAATTCATTCATATCCACAAAGTGCATTTTGATCATCTGAAGGGAGGCATTATAGATTGGCAAAGTACTCTAAGGTTTTCCCTATACTAGAGATTTCAGCCGTTGGTGACACAGCCACTGGTATAGGTGCACTGATGCAAATCCCTCACGCTTGTAACTGGGATAAGTGGCAGGGTGAAAACTGCAGTTTATTTCGGCTTTGCTTGTCTACTGGGCTGGGGCAGTTTCACTGATGGCTGTAACTGGGGATATCTCCAGTGTAGACAAGGCCTGTGTTTTACAGTGATTGGGGTAAGAGAAAAGCATTACAAATGAAGCCTAAACTTCTCTTTTAGATACATGAAGGGTGGGGAAGCAGGAGGAAAGGGTCAAAGGAAAAACACAGACTCAGGGATTCTGTCTGAAACAACCACTCTGTGGGTTTTCTCACAAATGAGTCACTTAACTGAGGTGGCCTGCCAATCACAGGGGAACTGAACAGTACTTAATACATTAGAGATACTTTGAGGTGCTCAGATAAGAAAGGAGGCCGCCTAATAAGAATGGCCTTTTGTTATGGGTTTCACTGAACGTGGCTGAAGGACAGAACCCAAGTAAAGCGGATGTGATCGCTGAGCCCAGGCAAAGTAATATTAATTTTGCACATGTAGTAGTAGTCTAAGCAATAGAAGTAGCCATAGATGTGAGATGCTGGAGAATGGCAAAATGGCTAATCTGTACAGCTGGTTATACATTTTCTGTCAGTTTTTTTTTTTAAATTAAAAATAGCTTCTTTTCTCAAATATTTTTTTTATAAAAAATTTATTTCATTTGAAATTTTCCAATATTTGGGCAAACAAAAACTGAAATATGTTTAGGTTTTTTGAAAGAGTTTCAGATTTTGTTGCTATTCATGAGAAATTAGAATATTCCTATCAACAATTAAAAAAAGAAAGAAACAAACAAAATTATTTTTAAAAACGTGAGGAAAATACATAGTGATTTCTGGCCATTAGGATCCGATGGGGCACCTAGATAGAAAAATGGTGGGGGAGGAAGGGTCACCGCATTCACTAGAGCTGTGCCATTAGGATTTTTTATGAACAGGTTAATGGAAAAGTTACTGACGTTTTGATCAGTGTAAAATAAACTTGTCCATCCCAGAGGAGGTTGCAGAGTAACATCTGCTTTATGTGATATGTGTCAGGGAAGAATCTTAATACAGTGTATAGGACAATGGATGAGGAGGTTGGAGGCCTGGATGCTATTCCTGTCTCTGCCACTGACCTAAACTGTGACCTTGGGAAAGTCACTCTGCCTTCTTGTGTGTCTGTTTCCTCCGGCATAAAATGGGGAAAATGATACTTGGCTTTCTCTGTAAAGTGCTAAAAGATTGGTGGTGTGGAAAAAGCTGGAAGCTTTTGACCACAAAACGAAGAAGAAAATGTGATAAACCCCACATGCTCCAACTCCTTAAAAAGAGAGCTGGGTGATATGGTTTGGTTGTCATTTAGCATCAGCATCAATGCTGCTATCCCCCCCCCAACCCCTTGCCTTTTTTATTTTAATTTTAAAGAGACAAACAATAATGGGGAAAACTTTATGATCATGGCGGCAGCAGAACCATCTCTGAACAGTGACAATTTTAAATGTATCCATTACAACATCTAAATTAACAGGGAGCCCGTCTGGATAAGACCAAAGCAAGGAATTCACACCCACTGGGAACTAGCTACAGGATGAGTCTTGGAGTGGCAAGTTGGGCTTAGGACTTTCTTTTAAAATTATTGTATGAAATGCAAAGCAAAGCTTTTCATTTTTCTCTTTCCCGTCTCAACCATAGAATCATAGAAGTGTAGGACTGGAAAGGATCTTGAGAGGTCTTCTAATCTAGTCCCTTGCACTCCAGGCAAGACTAAGAATTATCTAGACCATCCCTGACAGGTGTTTGTCTATCTGGTCTTAAAAATCTCCAATGACGGAGACTCCACAACCTCCCAATGCAATTTATTTCAGTGCTTAACCATCCTGACAATTAGGAAGTTTTTCCTAATGTCCAGCCTAAACCTCCCTTGCTTCAATTTAAGCCCATTGCTTCTTGTCCTATCTTCAGATGTTAAAGAGAACAATTTTTCTCCCTCCTCTTTGTAACAACCTTTTATGTACTCGAAAACTGTTATGTCCCCCCTCAGTCTTCTCTTCTCCAGGCTAAACAAACCCAATTTTTCCAATCTTCCCTCATAGGTCATGTTTTCTAGACCTTTAATCATTTTTGTTGCATCTATCTTCAGATGTTAAAGAGAACAATTTTTCTCCCTCCTCCTTGTAACAACCTTTTATGTACTCGAAAACTGTTATGTCCCCCCTCAGTCTTCTCTTTTCCAGGCTAAACAAACCCAGTTTTTCCAATCTTCCCTCATACGTCATGTTTTCTAGACCTTTAATCATTTTTGTTGCTCTTCTCTGGACTTTCTCCAATTTGTTCATATCTTTCCTGAAATGTGGCACCCAGAACTGGGCACAATACTCCAGTTGAGGCCTAATCAATGCAGAGTAGAGTGAAAGAACTGCTTCTCATGTCTTGCTTACAACACTACTGCTAACACATCCCAGAATGATGTTTGCTTTTTTTGCAGCAGTGTTACACTGTTGGCTCATATTTAGCTTGTGATCCACTGTGACCCCCAGATCCCTTTCCAGAGTACTGCTTCCTGGGCAGTCATTTCCCATTTTGTACGTGTGCAACTGATTGTTCCTTCCTAAGTGGAGTACTTTGCATTTGTCCTTATTGAATTTCATCCTATTTACTTCAGACCATTTCTCCAGTTTGTCCTGGTCATTTTGATTTTTAATCCTATCCTCCGAAGCATTTGCAACCCCTCCCAGCATGGTATCATCCGCAAACTTTATCAGTGTTCTCTGTATGCCATTTTGTAAATCATTGGTGAAGATATTGAAGAGAACTGGACCAGGACCGATCCCTGTGAGACCCCACTCGTTATGCCCTTTGATCTTAACTGTGAACCACTGATAACTACTCTCTGGGAATGGTTTTCCAACCAGTTATGCACCCACCTTACAGTAGCTCCATCTATGTTGTATTTCCCTACTTTGTTTATGAGAGGGTCATGAGAGACAATATCAAAAGCCTTATTAAAGTCAAGATATGCCACATCTACTGCTTCCACCCTATCCACAAGGCTAGTTACCCTGTCAAAGAAAAATGTTAGGTTCATTTGATATGGTTTGTTCTTGAAAAATCCATGCTAGGTGTCTGCAAATTGATTGCTTAATTATTTGCTCTATCATCTTTCCAGGTACTGAAGTTAAGCTGACTGGTCTGTAATTCCCCGGGTTGTCCTTGTTCCCCTTTTTGTAGATGGACACTATATTTGCCCTTTTCTAGTCCTCCAGAATCTCTCCCGTCTTCCTTGACTTTTCAAAGATAATTGCTAATGGCTCAGATATCTCCTCAGTCAGCTCCTTGAATATTCTAGGATGTATTTTATCAGGCCCTGGTGACTTGAAGACATCTAACTAGTCTTAAGTAATTTAGGCAAGCTAGATGTCAGTAATTTAGACAAGTTAGACATCAAAGGCTAGAGTGTTAAAACATTTTAATTATTTATCTGAGGGGAAGGGTGGTGCCTTTTTGAATGATGGGTGGGAGGGATAATGCTTTGTGACTCTCCTCTTAGAACTAGTTGCCTAAGGCACTGTGAAAAGAAATATGTCCAGTGGCTAGATAAGGCCTTGGCTGGGAGCTGGAAATAAGAGCGCATGGAGTCTCAAAACAAAAGCTGAATTCTTCCCTTAGATGCACTCCTGCAACCACATAGACATGTGAGGGGTGCACAGTTGTACTCTAGGGCAGAACTGGATCCTGTGCTTGCAAAATTCCCTTGGGCTTCTGTTACTGTAAAAGCTGCGTGACTGCACTTGACTTAACTGGAGCTCAGTGATTCACCACAATGGCTCACATAGCTCTGAGGTCCATGTACTGTCAGAAATAATGAGGCTTCAGTCTTCTTGGAAGGATTTGACTCACTGGATGCCTCTGGGGAATAGATGGTGAGATGGAATCTTTCACCTCTAGATCTCAGTGTCCAGACCATGTTTGTGGTGGCAAATGTTGGTCCTGTTTGACCGAAGTGAAATGAGCTGGACATTATTGTCTTCGTGCTCTGTGCTGCACAATATACAAAAAGAGAGAATCCCTGGCCCTGAAGACCTTATATTCTTGAATATCGATACATAAGAAATGGGACAGAATAGGGTCCCCCGAGGTATGGATACATTTTCCAGGGGCCTTAGAGAAGAGCAGATTTTTAGGAAGGTGTTGAATAAAGGCAGTGGGGGCGAGGCAAAATTGGGATAGGAAAAGCATTTTCTAAGTTTTAGTGGTCTTCTAGTACATAATAGCCAGGTGTCATGTCATGGAAGCGACAACATTTGGCATTTAATTTGGGCTATTGTGAATAGTCTCAGCACAGATACCAAGGACCGATGGCAACGAAAATACTCCTTCACCTTTCGTGAAGATATATCCAGGTCAGGGTTGAGCCATGTAGGCAGGGCACTGGTGGGAGCTCGTCCTGCTGTTGCCCATGTTATGCATGATGCTGGTAGGGGACCCTTACTTGTGATGCAGGTAGGGGATGTCTCTGGACTATGTCTGGTTCTGCAAATCAGAATGAAGTGTTTCCAAAGTCATCAGTGTCAGGCTGCATGTTATCATTCAATAAAGGGATGCAAGCCTTTGCTTTTTAAGTTGCTAAAGCCCATAGTCATAAGCATAAATTAGCCTGCGCTATGTGTGGAGGGGAGGTGATGCGTTTAGGATAACCAAACCAAAGCTTAGCATTATGTACCACATAAAGTGGGTGTAGAACCAAGACGTTTGGGTTGGTCTTTCAGAGCTTCAGACGGAACAACCATCTCAGCTGACTGCTTCCCAGGAGTTGGTGAGAGACACGTCAGCACCAGTAAGGAAATGTCCCTTGTCCAATAAAACATGCAGTCTTTTTATATTTATTTTTACTGGAATTAGATGAAACACTGAACAGTAAAAACACTGTCCTCGCCTATGGAATAGATCACTCTGGGCATGTTCCAGTAATTACATAAATGGCAGGAACATGAAGTACTAACTTGTGAAACAGGGCAGAGTGCCAGGAGCGTTTGGCATGGAAGGTTCACCTAAACCTATGCCAGAGGCATAGATGGAGGCTATAAAGATGCATATAAAAGTAAAGATTCTCTCCTCCTTTCATGAATGGCCTGCAGTGCAAAGAGCAGAGAGAATTCTGACAATGAAGATGATATTTTGTTATTTAAGATCAGAACACATCAGGACCAAATCCACCTCTCACTGGCTTTAAGCACAAGGCATACATATAATGGAGGAGAATTTGACCTGAGATTTTCTTTGTTGATGCCATTGAAACCTCTAGCAACAGTAAATAGTTCATGGGCAGGGCAGCAGATTTGTTTAGGACATTCTGCAGTTGTTCCACCCGTGGAACATCCATGGATTTTCACTGGAAGCTCTGTGCATGGACTTGTACCCTGAGAAAGTATATAATTACCCTGCTGTGCCAGTCCCAAGGAATAAACTGCCCTGAGTGACCAAGGAAAGAAACCGTGAAACTGGCAGTGAACACACTGGGGCTAGCTGAACCACCGTCTAAGACGATTGGTGAAGGGAAAAGGAACTACAGCCAGAGCAAAGTCTGTCCCTATTTCATCAGGCCACAGCCTTGTCCCATGGCAAGACTTCCTGGTGCACTTTGGAGAAGTTTTGTTTAGTCGCTGACACAGCATGAAAAGTTTGTTTGCATGGAGCTTTTGGGCTGCGTTTAACTTTATGCCCAATATGGATGCCAGTAAGGCAAGAGTTAACCCTTAATGTGCCAAAACGTGGTGCTCAAGATCACAAGCCCTTATTTCACAAACAGCTTGTTCTTTAGGAAACACAAGCTCTCTACAGAACTGGAGCATTAGTGTTGGATTCACGTGGGCCTCTGTTAGATCATGTGCTGTTCTGGAATTATTCTGGATTAACTGAGGATGGCAGTAAGTCTTACATTCTGTTGTCTGTTTGGGTCTGAACTTTACTCTTAATTCATTTTTTAATATTGAATTTCTCTATTTCTAATAGCAAAATTTTGAAAGCGTTTAAGAGGGGGAAAAAAGAAAAAAAGAAGTCCTTGCAATTCACCACTGGCTTGACCTTCCCTTTTGGTTTCAGAAATCTGCTTCCATCTGCCATGCTGCACAGAGGCAATCTTTTCTTTAGATGCTACTCAGATTGCATGCCATATGCCTTGCAGCAATGTAAAGGGAGGTAATGAATGCCTTCCTGTGCAAACGGCCTACAGACTAATAGTTTGTAAAAGATTAAGCTTTGTGCTGGAGCTGAGCAAAAAGAGACTTAAATGTACAGTTCTGGGGTGTTTGTGCCAATTCTTAGCACAAAGTGAACTGAAGCTTCTGAGTTAGAGAAACCACCTCAAAACACTGTTTGCTAGAGAATATGGAAGTCACACTGACATTCTACACAAGATTTACATGTAAAGTTTTCCTCTGGGATGTATTAATCTGAATCACACTCCTTACAAGATTGTCAACAATGACTAAAAATGAACTCGTGATCATAAGTGTACTTGTGGGTCAAAGGCTGCTTGACTAACTGCAGATTATGCAATTGCTTCCTCTTCTGGAACATACCAGAAGACACAGACAGACTGCATTAGACTCAGAATGAGATCTGTGTTCAGTTCCACCCTCCTGTTTCCCATGGACAGAAGGCTCACAAAAAGAGGAACAGATCAGAACAAAACTTGAATGGAGTCAGTGAAATATTTACATTAGGATGGTGATAACAAAAGCAAGCCAAAAATAAGCTATTTTCAATGGTCCTGCAGTGGAGGCAACTAACCGGAAAGTGACACTGTGTGCTATTGTAATATTAAGTCATTTTCCAGGGCAGGATCATTTTGTCTGCAAAAATAAAATAAGGGTTGTAGATGGGAAAGAAATCCTGGATTTATTTACATGGTGTGACATTAAATAAATCTGATTTTCCCTAAATGTAGTAGAAATTGTGTATTGACTCCTCGTCTCTCTCACACAGGATGGCCCAAGCAATCTTAGTTTTGAAGATGTTGATCAGTTAGCAAGAACAAACGGGACAAATGCCCACTTTTGCCAAAAAAGTAGGGACAGCTGGGACAGGGCTTAAAAAAGGGTCTGTCCTAGCTAAAAAGGGGTGTATAGTCATCCTAGTGAGACTGGCAACCCTAAAGCATGTAAGAAAACTTTACTTTTAAAAGTAGCTTTTAGTGACTTCATTGTTAGTTTCCACAAGGGTTGCAGGATCTTCCCCTGATTAAGGCAATCAAAATGTGGCCCCACATATTTATAGGCTGGAGAGAAAGTAGTAACATCCATCCATACACCATGAACACTGTGTAAAGGAGACATTGTTTAGCAATGATGTAATTGAATTCTTATAGCCGCAACAAGTCAGGTAACATTACTATACAGGGAGAAGAGGTCAGAGTGGCAGTCCCAGAAATGGGAAAAGTGCCTTAAATAGCTGTTTAAAATAAATAAACTCTCTACATGAGGAATTAGCAAACTCCTCATTACTGAATAAGTAAAACAGAAATATTGAATGTGGCCATAAAGAGCGAAAATCTCTGTTTGGAGTTATGTAGAAATAAACACAAACCCTAGGTTTTAAGAACTGTTGAACTATGGGGAAATTCAGAGTAGAGCCTAGATTTATATCTGAACTTTGTGGCTCAGGTCCAGTTGGGGTTACATGAATCAAACATGGCCTGAATCAAACATGGCCTCTCAAACTTAATTCAGTCACTTTCACTAGGATTTAACTTTACTGTATTTTTATGGCAATAAGTGTCACACATGTCAAGTTAAAGAGAGAAAAATTCTTATGGGCCCTTGTCATGGGGTTCGGTGTCTGAGCCCAGCAATATCTTCCAGTGGCGAGAGTCCGTGGCAGTGTTGCCCAGCAGCGAGAGTCTACAGCCAGTGGTAGGGGAACCCAGGCCCTCCCTGCTCCACCGAGGGCTCTGTGACTGGTCGGTCAGATATGCAGCATGGCACCAGGGTCACTTCCTACAACTTTCTTAGTCACCTCCAAAGTTGCAACAAGGGTTGGCTTATGACCTCATGGTAGGTGTTCTCACGGACAATGATCTGGAGGCCCTTCTCCTTCACTCGTGGACATCTGTTCCTGGTCTCCATGGGGGTCTTTGGCAGCTGTGTAGCAGCGTCTGGTCCAGGTGGTGTGGAGCACCAGCAGCCTTTCTACAGGAGCTACCAGCATAGGGCCTGCTCCTGTGCTCTGTCCTCCCTGAGTCAGCTGGGCTGCTTCCTTGTGAGCTCCGCCTCCATTGTGAGCATGCCCAGCAGGTGCGGCTGGGTGAGGCCTTCTTGGCTCAGAGCTGCTTGTTAACCTTTGGTTCCCCAGTGTGAGACTTATACACCCCCCCACATACCCTCCCCCTAAGGCTAAGACCCAGGAGTGGGTCCAGAAATTGGCATTTCTGTATACCTTTACTGGGCGATGGAGTACCTGGAAGTCGTAGGGCTGCAGGGAAAGTTACCACCTCATGATCTGGGTATTGGTGTCCTTCATGGAGTTTAGCTAGTGGAAGGGAGTGTGGTCTGTGACGAGTAGGAAGGAGTTCCCTAGGAGATAATGGCGAAGTGTCTCTATGGCCCATTTCACAGCCAGGGCCTCTTTCTGAATCATCGAGTAGCTCACCTCCCGAGGGAACAGCTTTCTACTCATGTAAAGGAGTGGATGTTCCTCGCCTTGGAGGACTACTTCCGATGCATCTGTTTGCAAAATGAATGGTTTCGTGAAGTCGGGGTGTAAATGAACTGGCCCCTGGATTAGCCGGCTCTTTAAGGTTCTGAAGGTCCTGTCACAGGCCTCCATCCACTGTACCTTCCTGGGACTGGTGCTTTTCACCAGGTCAGTGAGTAGGGCGACTACTGTGGCAAATTCAGGAACAAACCACCTGTAATAGCCAGCCAAGCGTAGGAAGTGTCGTACCTACTTTTTGGTTGATAATACTGGACAACCTGTCTGTTCTTGGACCTTGTCCACTGGGGGTGCAACTGAGCCCACCCCACAGTGTATCCGAGTCACCTCTCGCTGTCCAAGGTGGCATTTGGCAGAGTTTGCCATAAGCCCTGCCTTCTCCTGGCTACTAGAGCCAGACCTGCTGGCTGCTTCCGGGGCACGTGCAATGCGGTGTCAGGAGAGGCAGGAAGCCTGCCTTAACCCTGCTGCACCGCTGGCCGGGAGCCATCCGAGGTAAGCCCGTGCCCGAGCCCCTGCCCCAGCCCAGAGCCCCCCCTGAAACCCAGAGCCCCCTCCTGTACCCCAAACTCCTCATCCCTGGCCACACCCCAGAGCCCACACCCACAGCACAGAGACCTCACCCCCTCCTGCACCCAAACCCTCTGCCCCAGTGCAGAGCCCTCTCCCACACCCTGAACCTCTCATCCCTGACCCCACCCCAGAGCCCTCACCACCTCCTACACCCCAACCCCCTGCTTCAACCCCCTCCCACACTCCGAATCCCTTGGCCCCAGCCTGGAGCCCCCTTCTGCACCCCAACCCCCTGCCCCAGCTGTGAGCCCCCCCAAACTCAGAGCCCCATCCTGCACCCCAAACCCCTCATTCCTGGCCCTCCCCAGAGCCCACACCCCTAGCCAGAGCCCGCACCCCAAACGCCTGGCCCAGCCCAGTGAAAGTGAGTGAGGGTGGGGGAGAGTGAGCCACCAAGGGAGGGGGAATGTAGTGATCAGGGGGCAGGGCTTGGGGTATGGGCAGGGCCTCAGGGAAGGGCCAGGGCTAGGGTGTTCGGTTTTGTGCGATTAGAAAGTTGGCAGCCCTAATTGTAAATGATGGTCTTGAGAGCACTGATCTTCAGTAGATTGCACAATATCTGCATCAATTTGGATGAAAAGTTGGACCCCTGGTCTGCCAGTATTTCACCAGGGGGCAGTGGTTTGTATGTAATATGCACTAGCCAGCTTCTTACAATAAAGTGTGGTTGAAATTCAAAATATCACCCAGAAGGGGAGGACATTTCAATTCCCCCCCCCCATTTTTTTTGATCAGCTGTAATTACAATACTGCTGATTCTACATAGTCCTAAAAGACCCTTCAGTTTTAATGAAAGCATGCTGTGCTATCCTGCCACCCTTATTCATTACAATAATTATTGCTGTGTCACCTAGGTGTTTTAAATAAGAATAAAACTCCAAACACCACCACAATAAAACTAAGATTAATTTACACAAGACTCTTAAGCTAAAAATAAAAAAGAATCAAATCTATTCAGTGTTGGATTCTTGACATGTGGGAGCAACAGAGGCATGGTTCCTTTAAGGCTGTTTTTCACCATATTTATTTCCTTTATGCTATCAACTTAACACCACTAAGTGACTCTGCATAGTTCATTCATAAACAGGGTAAGCTAGGTAATGTTGCTGACTCATGCTTAGGAGCGATTTTCTTAGTCCCTCCCACCCCGGCTTCCACCCCACCCCCTAAAACTAGAACTGGTTGCCTACAATATTTAACAGCTGTCTTGGAGCTGGGAGCAATATACAGTCAAGCCGCATGGTGTGTTCTGCTTCTCTAGAAATACAGGCACTGACACACAGACTTTTTCCTTCTCATCAGCTTCATTTCCTGAGGTAAGAGGACTGTAGATGAATAAAAGAAGCTTTATTAGCCAGGCATAAGTAGCATATTGCTTTCTAGAATGGCACAAGGGAATGCTTTTAGAAAGAAGGTGCCAGCTTAATGAACCACATACCTGAATTGTTCCTCATTTGTGTCTATGGAATGCTTTGTATTAGAATCACAAGAATAAGACAGACAAGGAAGGGGAGGTAATATCTTTTGTTGGACCAACTTCTGTTGCTGAGAGACAAGCATTTGAACTTACATAGAGAAGAAATGCAAGCAGAAAGATTCTATTAAAACTTTAGAAGGATGCAGTAAAGTTTAAACTGCACTCAACTGTTGGAAGTTTCAGTATTTAAAAAAAAAATGAATGAAATCATTGACATTACAAATAGCTGCCTGTGAAATTAACAGAGAGGAAAAGAAATCAACAACTGATGGAAACTGCTGTGTTCGTGACAAGCTTGTGTGGCTCCTGTTACACCTGAATCTCACAGAAACACCTGCAAGTTGCTACATTTTATATAGCTGCACTGCCCTTCTCAAAATCTCTCCATGTGTTGTACTGGCCTAATTTTATGGTCCATACTTAAGTAAGACTCCCGTTGATGACTCTGGGAGCTTTGCTTGCTCAGGGCAGCAGAACTTGGCTCTCGCTACTAAAGTTGCTCCAGTATATTGCTAACAGATCACTGCTTTCTCTCTCTCCGTTCTTTGGATTTATAATTCATTTCAGTTGTGCAGCCTGGAAACACTAGGGTTCACATTGGCTTGCTTTACATGAGTGATACCTTTTAAGTCCAATGGGAGTACATGTGTAAGGAGAGCAGGATTTGGCCCTAGATGGATAAGTTAGGCACTTCTCCTAGCCAGAACAGTTATGTAACATTACCTAAGCAGTGAGACACATTGGTGGCAATGAGGGGACGGATTCTGGTGCACAGTAATAATAGAACAGAAAGCACTTCCAGATTGGGGCAGGAGGTGGGTTGCAGGAAGAGGAACATTTAAGGTGGAACCGTAAATTAGAAGCCAATACTATGAACAGAATCATTGCGCTGGCTGAGTTTGAATACTGGGTGTTCTGTTTTACATAAAGGAAAACAACCTAGTTTCTTTTATTTGATCAGCTTCTTCCCCCATTGCACTTCCATAGCAAGCTCAGTATAAACCCTGGGAAAACTCCCACGCACCTCATGCACTTGTACAATGCCGCTGAAGGTGAGTAGGATTTGACCTGCTATCTGGATTTCAATGGTGGGAATGAGTCCTCTCAGTTTTGAGAGTGATCCAAAGATTTTGTCTTTGGCTCTAATGGCATGAGAGAATTTTTCCCTCCTGTGTCTTCAGCAGTTTCTATTCTATATTTAATGTATTGAGCTAAATCCTGCTTTCCATTTATGCAAATGAATGTAAGACATTTGCAAAGCTGTAAATTGGTGCAGAACTTGGCCCATTGCTGTTAGCTTTCTTCTTATAAAACAGGTCATTACTATAAACCATACAGGTGACAGATCTAAAGCAGGGAGGGCATTCTTCTTTAATCAGTAGAGCTGTGCTAGGATAACTATTAACAACTGTGATGGAAAATAAGTTTGCATATTTCTCTACGCAATAAGGAAGGTATCAGTCATCTAACTTTATGCCAATTTCATTGCTGTGCATCTAGCTAAGGAGGTACACTTGGTTTTTATTTGATTTGTTTTAGTGCAAGTTTTGTCTAATCTGGGTTTGGATCTAAGACATCCCCACAGTGTAGCCAGTGGTACTACTCTTGCCAATAACTCTGGGGATAATTCCCACAAATGTCTCCTTCCTTTTACATATCAAATATATTTTCCCCATAGAAGGGGGAATTGACTTATCAGGGGTAGTCCACAGCGCCTGGGCTTCTGCTGTAGAGGTGGCTGATAGCAGAGCAGAACAGCTAGAGGCCAAGGCAACCTGCTACTGAGGGAGGCAAAACTACACAGCTGGTTCTGGCCCGTCTTGCCCCACTATGTCCCCTAAAAGAAGCACTTTAGCAGCAGTCTCAGCAGCAGCATGATATTCTCTTATGCTGTGCTGCCAGTGGCTGGTTCATGGTCCATTGCCCATCCGCAGAGAGCGTGCATGAGGGATAGCTCAGTGGTTTGAGCATTGGCCTGCTAAACCCAGGGTTGTGAGTTCAATCCTTGAGGGGGCCACTTAGGGATCTGGGGCAAAAATTGGTCCTGCTAGTGAAGGCAGGGGGCTGGACTTGATGACCTTTCGAGGTCCCTTCCAGTTCTAGGAGATTGGTATATCTCCAATTATTATTATTTTATCAGCAGTGTTTCTGCAGACTGTTGGAGAAATACACACTGTCTTTTAGGGACTTTGTATCCCTCCACTTCCCCTGCTTAATCTAAACAAAAGTCATTCTAGTCTGAAGGTGCATGGTTTGCTCTGCTAGGAAACATAACACGGACCTGTATGTTGTGTGGAACAGCCATGGAGTGAGAGCTACTGCCACTCTTCAGGCAAGCACTAACCATGTAAGCTGCATTATAATTTATGCTGCTTGAGAGAATATCCTGCCATGTAGCATGGCAGTTCCAACTCCCTGGTCTCACACAGCCACCCCACCTGCTTAGAGCTGAGCTCCTGCAATTGCATCTGGGGAGGCAGGAGAGAGGTGGCTGCATGGTAGGGAGTTAGCCATGTGCCTGTTTCTGATTAGTTCTGGCATGTGGTTGGAATGCCTTATCCTTCAGCAGCAGGTAACAGTCGTTGTGAGTAGGAGGGTAACATGTCTGCATATAGTGCAGTGCTTTTTCTCAAGGCTACAATATGAGACACAGCCTAAAAGCTGCATAGACAGATGTGAAAAGGAAGGACTAAGGGGAGCTATCAAGAGAGGAAGCGACTTAGAGGCAGAGTGGGAGGGAAGATGTGTCCAATTAGACAGAAAGTCTCCAGAGTTAGATTCCAGGGAAAGTTATTGTTAATTTAGTTTAGAAATTCACCATGCCATAGTCTGTGTGTTGGTGCTGCCTCTGGACATACTAGGATCTGAGCAACACCAGTTGTCCTGCAATAGTTAAAGTTATGACCGTGTTTTCCTGTGACAGTGCCCTATTTATAGAGGACTTATAAAAACAGGCCCTGGGCTGATAAAAGTCTGAGGACTTTACACTTGTTATATTCCATGATTTCTATAGTTAGAGCCTCTTGTTTTTATGTAAATGTGAAATAACACAAAATTAAATTGAAAACCTAAGTATAAAAAGGAAAAACTCGCCTTGCAGCAGTGGCTACTGTGGTTCCTGTCCTGCAGGGGTGGGTCTGGCTTCCCACTCTGGGCATTGCAACCTGGTGGCAGGTTGCAGAGCAAGCTGCCCCACCCATAAATGCTGGAACTAGTGGGGTTAGGGGTGCTGCTGCACCCCGTGATTTGAACTAGTCACATACATGGTTTCCACCTTCTGCCCCCCCCCCCCCCCCCCCCCCCCCCCCCCCCCCCCCCCCCCCCCCCCCCNGTGGGGTTGGGCCCAGCTCCCTGCTTTGGGCATTGTGACTGGGCACATGGGATCGAAGCATTGCTCGGGTTTGGCCTGGCTGCCCCTCCACCATGGTGAGGGCTGGCTGGGTCAAACCTGCACAACACTGGGACCCCGTGTGGCAGGTTGCAATGCCCAGAGCAGGAAGCTGGGCCCAGCCATGTGGGATGGGAGCAGCAGGAGCCACCACGGCGGGGTGAATGCGTGGTAGGCTCACTCTGCAGTCCCCTCCCCTGCCAGGGGCTCCCACCTCTCCAGGGGAAGGACTCAACACTCCCTCCACCCCCAGCAAATACAAAATTAAAAGAACCCCCTCCCCCCCAAAAAAATTATAAAAGATACAGAAGAATTTCACAAGCTCAAACTGAGCCTTTTCACCATTAGATGCTTCATGCGTAACACTTACACACATTTAGTAGGCAGTGATCAAATGTTACTTAATGTCACAATAAATCATCTAGTTTCTTTCACCCGTAGATCAATAACTGTTACAGGCCAATAGATATCACTAGAGTTTTGATGCAGAAATATAGATACCTATGTGTGCTAATTCCTAATGACCAAGTAAGCATGGACTCTTTGGTATCATTCATTTCCAGGTGATGGAATGCTGCCAAAAGAAATGGTACAAAGCAAAGGGTAGCTAGGACTTGATTCCTTCTAGAAGATCCATGATGCTTTTGTTTGCTCAGATGGGAGATGTTACTGGCTAAAACTACATGTTTGCCTATTTTTCCCTTGCATGAAAACATTTGCTATTTTGTGAGCGCCACCCGCCAGTGTTACCTTCTTCAGAAAGTTAGTGAAATGCCTACGTTTTGCCTTTACCAGTGCCAAAGCTGTCTTGCTTCTTGCCATTGGTCTGTCTACCTATTGCATTTAAAAACTGGTTTTTGATGCCCAGAAGTAAGATACTAACTTCCCTTCGTCTTTCATGCAACATGGCTGAAATTCACTTTTGTGCTGATGTTCACCGTAAAGACTATGCACAACTTAAATGGTACATAGGCCTTGCACTTCCTCTCTGCTCAGGAGTGAATTTTACCCTTTTGGAATAGTTCGCATCTTCTGTCCCAGAGCTGGCTACATTTCAGAGGCAAATTATTCCAATACACAGTACATGTGAGAATTAGCAACATGAATTGGGATCCTGCCAGAGGAAAGGCAGTAGGTAAAAGACTAATATTACAATTCATTTATGGAAAAGGGATATATTGTATAGTACAGGAGTATCAGCTTCTCTAAGACTAAATTCAAAAAACTTGATTACTGTACTAGATTTTTTTTTTATTATTATTTTTTTAAACTTCAAGGTAAAATTTGTGTGGCTTCTCATTCAATCTGCTGGGAACTTAGCAGATTCTTGCATTAAGTAGTGAAGTAGACATCAGCTTAAATGAACTGTTGCATAAATTGGATGACATTTGTGGTGAGAGGATTATGTCAAACATTATGACATGCCAAGCTTGTTTGGGAATGTCCAGCACACTTACCAAAGATCTTTTTACACTCCATGAAGAGACGAGAATGCCCTGCTGAGCCCAGGTCATTCCATTCAATGGATTCTGATAGGTTTTCAAAATTATGAAAGTGTTACTTTAATATTGTCATTTTCTGGAGGCTAGCTGAAGATTTCTATTGAGAACATTTGTCTAGTCCTAGTAACCACAGTGACTTTGTCACCCTTTCTGGTCTCGGTGGATTAGCAGCACTGAAAGTACAGATGACGAATACAAATTCATTCAAACAATTTTGGAATTCTTTATTTACGGTGGGGAAAGTCACTGCAGCCTCAAGATAGCAGTGAGTTGGGTGTGGCTAGCTTGCACTTAGTGTACATGCCTAGTCACTGTGCTGCTCAATTAAAGTTGAGGAGTGACAGGACAGGTAAGGGTTTACCAACCAGTCTCACTCCTATTCTCCTACTCAGTCACTAGGAGATTGGATGATAGGTTTGTTATTCGTCACTGCATGGCTTAACAAGCTCTGATTCAGAACTCTGCATATACGTGGGATCTCAGTGCTGTTAAGGACCCATGTCAGATTAACAGATGGACAGAAATAGTTTCCACTCCATGAATGTGACAGTCACACCTGTCATTGCAAGAGGACACGGATATTGCTTTCAAAAGAGCTTGTTAACGACTGCACCCAGTGGGTTAGTGCTTTAGCAGTTCAAATGACTCCGAAACCTTTAGCAATGTGATGGGGGCATTTTCCAAAACGATGCCAACAGCTTTCAAGTCTTCAAGCAGAAGTTTAGACTCAATGCTCCATGAATGTGCAAATTTCTCTAAAAAGACAAATGTCACAAGAACCTCATTGAAGAAATATTTTGTGTTAGCACAGCCGCTTGGAAAATTACCAAATAGCCCTTGAAGTCACTGTATCACGAACTTAGCCCATGCTGTATAGTGCTGATAGGAGACGGGAAGGTTTCGCTACGACTCACCTGCAACATTCCCTGTTTGAATCCTTGGCCTGCAGCGCCGGCTCCAGGGTTTTTGCTGCCCCAGGCAGCGCAAAAAAAAAAAAAAAAAAAAAAAAAAAANCCTGTCTTGAGTAGAGGCTGGTACTTGTATCATGTGGACCAAAAAAGTCCATGAAGGACTAAGACAAGGACATCTTTTGTTTATGGCATAATTAGGATTTGACCTTAGATTTCCAATACAAAATTTACACCTATACTTTATGGGAGCTGAAATTTAACTCCATTTATGTAAAATGAGGATAATATTTTAGATCAGCTGCTACAGAGGGCTATGAAGAGGAGAGTATTTGTTATTAAAAAAGGATAGTTAATGGTTGCCTTTTTTTTGTCATTACAGGTAGATTTCTGGTCCTGAATCCTTTCAGATGTGAAGATGTATCCAGTGTTGAACAAACTCCCAAATAAAAGTGATTCCAAACCACTTCCCATTGTTGTTATAGGTAAATAATATTTTGGCAATGTAATCAGTGTTCTCCAGTGCTGTAGTCTTACTAAGACATAGACATACTATATCTGACATCCTCATGCATTGTTCCAAAAGCTGGAGTTCGATGGGCTTTGGTTCAGGTTTACACAGTGAAAAATATGTGAAGTAGTTTAATTTTTAAAACAGCTGTTTGTAGGAATGCAAAAGTTATGCTCCTCTTTACAGTTTTAGAAAGCCAGTTAGTTTGATGTTTGGTGAGTGAATCAGAAACAGGAGCTTCTTGTTTTCAAATGCCCTCTTGAGGTTAGTTAGACATGCTCTCTTCATATCAGTTGTGTCACTGATGTTATCAGCTATGACCGATCAGAGGCTTCTCTGGTATAAAGGAGTCATTCCCTTTTCACTCAAGCTTGTGCTTAGGTGCCTTGCTAAATTGAGATGAGCCCCATTGACTCCCAGGAAAGTCAATGTGCTTAAATGCTTTGCTAGTGCTGGGCTTGTTCTGTGCCCACCATCTAAACCAGGGTGAAATTCACCCTGGTGGAGTGAGCCCATACAAGGTTTATGCACCACAGAAGTTTCACTTAATCCTTTTGATAGTAGTTTTGTGAGGTGGACACTTGTCCAAGGGGGCTGAATCCTGAGCGGCATTTTTAGACAGACAATTGAGAAGCTTGTTTTTCTTGGGATGGGATTGGTAAATTCTTGGTACTACCTTTTTAAAAGGGTCCAATTCCAAAACAAGTTTAAGTTAAAGACCACTCTGAGTGCTGCCAGTGCAGAGATTCCCCCTCTGCACAGGAGAAGGGAGGCTCTGGTTTTCTGAACAGCTCCCCAAGAGCACTGCCAGCTGGAAATCCAGGAGTTGGCTATACTGGTTCTGTGACAGCTGAGCACGCCCTCATGCCAGGGCAATCAGCTGATCAGATCCAGCACAAAGGCAGGAGTGTATCTGGCCTACTTTATGGGACTTAAAGATTCGTATTTATAACCGCAGCTTTGTCCATAACTCTGCCTCATGTAGCCAGATGTTTAAATACTGCTCAGGAACTTTGACATAACCCCAACAGCAGAAGAGCAAGTTAAGGATGACTTATCATAGAATCATA
Source organism: Platysternon megacephalum (assembly GCA_003942145.1). Classification (NCBI taxonomy): domain Eukaryota; kingdom Metazoa; phylum Chordata; order Testudines; family Platysternidae; genus Platysternon; species Platysternon megacephalum. Next base: position 1,017,230 of record QXTE01000322.1, on the reverse strand, counting down.
GAATCTCAGGGTTGGAAGGGACCTCAGGAGGTCATCTAGTCCAACCCCCTGCTCAAAGCAGGACCAAACCCAACTAAATCAGCCCAGCCAGGGCTTTGTCAAGCCTGACCTTAAAAACCTCTAAGGAAGGAGATTCCACTACCTCCCTAGGTAACCCATTCCAGTTCTTCACCACCCTACTAGTGAAAAAGTTTTTCCTAATGTCCAACCTAAACCTCCCCCTCTGCAACTTGAGACCATTACTCCTTGTTCTGTCATCTTCTATCACTGAGAACAGTCTAGATCCATCCTCTTTGGAACCCCCTTTCAGGTAGTTGAAAGCAGCTATCAAATCGCCCCTCATTCTTCTCTTCTGCAGACTAAACAATCCCAGTTCCCTCAGCCTCTCCTCGTAAGTCATGTGCTCCAGCCCCCTAATCATTTTTGTTGCCCTCCGCTGGACTCTCTCCAATTTATCCACATCCTTCTTGTAGTGTGGGGCCCAAAACTGGACACAGTACTCCAAATGAGGCCTCACCAGTGCTGAGTAGAGGGGAATGATCACATCCCTCGATCACATCCCTTATATCCTGGTTCTGCTTCAAGTTAATGATTGGGTTTTTATTTCCATCAGTTTTGCACTTGGCCTTTTCTCTAATCTAAGTGAGAACAGTGTTAGGAATAGAATTGAGAAGTGGCCTTTGCTCCCAGCAGTTCATTGCTCCCAGAGCAGGGATTATGTCAACAGTGCTATGAAAGTGCACACACAACGTTACAAGCTGCTGTGTCACCCTGACTGTTCTTCCAACACTGCATTATGTAATGGTGGTTACGAAAGAGCAACAAAGCTTTGAGCTGTAGAGGCTGATAGCTAGTTATATAGACACTGTAAAATATTAAACCTACTGGAAAACAGCCATGTGAAAACTTTCCACACACTACTCCACTGTACACTGACATAGTGTGTAAATTAGCTTCTGAAGCCAGTTGTTGGGTGGGCGGTAGGAAAGTTTTAGCCATCCAGCTATTTGTTCAAAGTGTCATATTTTGAGGGATGCTGGTGGTGGGGGAGGGAGAGCTCTTTGCCCAGCCTCCAGCTCACTGCTTGCTTCCAGGGACTGGAAGGAGAGAAAATAAAGGCGGGAGAGAACTAAACCTATAGGGCTGATTGGAGACCTACTGTAATCAATAGCAACTCCATTAGCTTCAGTTAAATAAATCAGTCAACAGGTTAGAGAGCGTCCAAATTCAAGGTGAGAAATTTGGCCAGTTTCTTTGACTTATTCAGAACGGGGTCTTCTGCCAAATCAGTGACCAGCATCCAAGTGATTAGAGAATTGGCATATGAGGCATTGTGTGCCCACCCCCTTGCTCCACATATCTTCCGTGTCACATCGTGGTAATTGGGATGAGGCTAGGTCTGAATTCCTTGGCCCTACCAGGTAATCGCCAGCAAATACCCCGAAGTGAGCAATAAAGATCCTACCTCTCTTCCTAATAACTTACTTGCTTCAGAATGACTGTAGACAGTGGCACTGAGCAGCAGGCACCAAGGACTTGACCCTGCTGTCTGAGATATGGCAGCACCACTTCAGCTCTCGGAAACTAGCTCCCCCACGTGAATGCACATCATAGCAGTGTCTGATTTTCCTTCAGGCAGGAAAGAATGAAGCCTTAACTCTTCTGGGCTTTGAGCCCAACCCCCCCCTCCATCCATACACAAATCTCTCTGACTCAGGTCAGCAAGGATTCAGGATGTGGGTATTCGGACCCTGCTAGGGGGTGGGTCAGAGCCTGAGTCCTGCTGTGGCTTGGATCCTGTCATTTTGCAGTGTGGACTCAAGTCAAGCTGTAGACCTGAGTCAGAAGGTTTGTGTAGCGCAGTATGGACACCTTCGCACAGCTGTGAGATCTGGGTCCAGCAATTGTAAACCCAGGTTTACAATTCATTGTGGGTGCTCAAACACAGGCTTGGAAACACCGAGTCCACAAGTGTGGGTCCCACAGCTCTGGGTGTAGCGTGTAGACGTACCCTCAAAGTCCAAGAGCAGGTTTAATTCCTAAACAGGAGCATCGTCCTTTGAAAAATGCAGGTCTCTTCCAAGCCTGCTATTTTGCCCGTGTTTGACAAAGCACTAGCTTATTAGAGTGTCAGTAGCGCTAAGAGATCCCAACTGGGATCAGGGCTCCAGGATGCTAGGCTTTGTACGTAGACCTTGTAAGAAATAGCCCCTGTCCTGAACAGCTTACAATACACCTAGATATGACAGAGAAGTGAAGTGATTTGCCCAAGGCCATGCAGCAGGACCGTGGTTGACTTGAGATTAGAACCCAGTTCTCCTGAGTCGAAGTCTATCCACTGGACCATACTGCATATCTGATGAGATGCTTTACAAAGGACTATTGTTCCAACCACAGTGATACAATATTATTTTAATGTGTTTGTTCAGGGAATGGTCCTTCAGGAATTTGCCTTTCCTACCTGCTGTCTGGTTATATCCCTTACATCAAAAGCGGCTCTGTTCATCCTCATCCTATTCTACAGAGGAAACTAGAGGAAACACCAGAAGTCCCCATTATAGACCAGGTTTGTATCAAATGAATTTGCCTTTTAACAGGAAGAAGTAGATAGAACACACCACCATCATATGCCCAGAACATGCTGGCAACAGAAGCCTTAAGCATGGATTAATTTGTTTCCCAAATCATCACGGTATATAGGGCCAGCACAAGGGCTGTGCACTGCTCAAACCCTCCAGACAGGGCTTATGTGACATGTAGGCCTTGTTCTGACTAAGTGAAGTTCAGCTGTACTGAGCACCTAGTGATATTACATTACTGCTGCATTTTGAAGTGATCTCATGTGTTCTATGATGCAGGCTCTGAGTATCTGCCCTGTCTTTTAGGATCTGGAGTACCTGTCTGAAGGTTTGGAGGGACGATCCCAGAGCCCCGTGGCTCTTCTTTTTGATACTCTGCTGCGTCCAGATACAGACTTTGGTGGAACTGCAGAATCCATCCTCACTTGGTGGCACGAGACCAACAGGGCTATTCCCCATCTGGTCCTTGGCAGAAACCCTCCTGGAGGTGCCTGGCATGTATGTAGACATGAATGCGTAAGCTTATGAAATGTGTATTACAGCATAGTCAGTATCATGATTAAAGATGTAAAGGGCTGAACAAGCTAATCAGTCAGACAGGCAGGATCCAGCAGGGCTCTGCTTTTACACCCACCAAAAAGTGGGTGGTTTGAATGTGCAGGAGAGATTTTTCCCTCCCAGCCCACTACTGCCGTTTGTTCCATCCAAACATCTGGATCCGCTGAGGTCCCTTGGCTACACTAAAGTGTGATTTACTGGAACTTAACAGAACAGTGTTCCTGTTCCATTAGTGCTTAATTCCTTTCATTTTTCAGTTGCTTAACTCATTCGCTGTTTATTCTTTCAGTTTATTGAGGGATCTATGATCACTCTGAGCCAAGGGGAATGGATGGGGCTTCCAGACCTTCAGTTCAAAGACTGGATGAGGAAAAAGAGAAGGTGAGGAGACTGATGTGACATTACTTATTTCCAAATAGCCAAAGATTTTTGGGCAATCTGGTATGAAGTCCAGCTGGCTACCTATTATGGCCAGTTTCAGTGAGTGGAAGAAATCCCCAAGAAAAATCTGTTTGGTACTCCATGCTGGTGGTATAAATTCAGAGTAACTCCATGGACCGCAGAGCAGTTAGTTCTGAATGTACACTGGGGTAACAGAATGTGGCCAGCAGTTGCAGTTACATTGAAAAAACTGAATTAATAGGTGTGGAAACCATAATTTTTGGATAGTGTAGCCCATTTATATTGTTCCGCATCTACAAGTATTCTAATCAGACAGATATACAGTGGGACAGAATGTACAGTGTAATCATTCAGATGTTAGATTGCAAATACTTAGGCTACTTTTGCTTTTGTTAGGTCTATAGCATTTACATTCTAAGTCTGGAAAAGCCCCCCAGAAAAAGTAAAATGGAAGTCATAGGAAGGGTAGTAAAGGATAAATATGTTGCTAATGTTTTTGTGGGGTTTTCATGCCAGACAATATTGCCTCTTCCAATTATTCCTGATAGTCAGTGAGCCTGACTGTTCAGACTTGTGTGTTAGGAGTAATTCCAGTGAAATCAATTGAATTACTCTGGTGTAAAACTAGGGAGAAGAGAATGCAGGCCCAGTTTCTCCATTAGTGCCAGGGTAGATAGCTCTTCAATACATGCAACAAAGGAGGGAGAAGCCTCTGAATTTCACTGTTCAACCATCATTTATAATATCCTGTTACAGGGGCCTCAGGAATAACAGAGCCACAGCGGAAGACATCGCTCAATATTACCAACATTATGTGGCAAAGAAAGGGCTGCAGAAGAATTTTATCTGTGGGACTGTTGTGACATCTGTGAGGAAAGTGAGCCCAGATGTAAACTCCAGCTATGCACAGCAGGATCCTGAGGGGAACAGTGACTCCTTCTGGGATTTCCCTGAGAAAAAAGATGACCAGATTGCTAGTGGAAATCTCTTCCAGGTGGATGGATTCATCAAAAACACTAATGGTCGTCCGCAACCCTTCTCCATCTATGCAGAGAATGTGGTTTTAGCCACAGGAACATATGACAGTCCAACCAAGCTGGGAGTTAATGGAGAGGACCTTCCTTTTGTCCATCACAAACTCTCTGCCCTTGAAGAAGCGGTGAAGAACAAGAGGGTTGGCATGACATCCGATCCAGTCTTGATTGTAGGTGCCGGGCTGACAGCTGCTGATGCAATTCTCTTTGCTCACCATTGCAACATCCCAGTGATCCATGCCTTTCGCAGAAGGGTCAACGATCCAGGCCTCATCTTCAATCAGCTCCCCAAAATGATGTATCCAGAGTACCACAAAGTCCACCAGATGATGAAAGAACAGTCAGTTGCTTGTCCCGGGCCATATGAATGTTACATCAGCCTTCCTGAACATCATGTCCTGTCCTTTACAGAGGACAAGAAGTGTGGCTTCCAGGATAAGAGTGGTCACCAGAAAGTCTTTAACATTTCTATGGCTTTTGTTCTCATTGGCTCAAACCCCAACCTCTCCTTCCTACCAAATAATGGCATTGACTTGGCAATTGACAATGAGCAGCCAGTCAACTCCAAGAGGAACCCCATCAACGTTGACCCATTTACCTACGAGTGTGTTCAGGAGAAAGGGCTTTATGCTGTGGGACCATTAGCTGGGGACAACTTTGTGCGTTTCGTGCAGGGAGGGGCTCTGGCTGTTGCCAGCTCTTTGTTAAAGAAAGCAAACAAAAATCCTCCTTAACAAACAAACTGCCCTAAGCCAAAAGCATTCAAACAGGTGATTCCTATTCTCTTTTGAGAAGTAAGGCATTTGACATGTACACTTTCCCCTGCGGTGCTCTCCAGGACAGTGCAGAGTCACCAAACTCTCAGTGGGTTCATTTGGGAAGGATAAGTCAGCAAGTACATGGTTTGGGATTTAGATCTCAATGTTGCCAACATTTCTACCTTGTTAAAAGGTTGAATTTAAGTGCAACCAAGGGAAGCAGCCCCATCCCAGCAGAGCTTTGCACTAAGGGAATGGGGAACTTGCATCCTAGCTTGGAATAGTTGGGGGCAAAGCAGCAATCACTTCACTATATAACTGTCTTGCAGCTGGTTGAGAAGAGTTCTCATCCTTTAACTATTTTCCTGGTAGCCATATTGGCAAGCCCTGTGTTTAGTTAGTCTTTTTCGAATGTTACTGGATAAATACTGGTAATACTACACAACACAAAAAGTTGTTGCTGTTTTCATGTGCTTATGTGGTACAGCTCTATGTTGTTCTTGCTATGCAAAAGTCAATTGAAAGCTGTGCTGCAAGTGTTCTATGCACCTAAACCAGAACTCTGCAATTAGAAATTGTCACAAAAGCATTGCCTAAAGGGCTGATGTAACAGTTATCTTCTCTTGCAAGGAGCACCACCAACATGTTCTGTATGTCATATCTTTGGATGCAGCACACTTGTGTATCTGTCTTAGGAAGACTCCTTTTCAAATAACGGTACAAACTTACTCATGTTGAGTGCACAATCTTTAAAGAGCTAGAAGGCCGAATGATGGAGAGTGTAACAGTGTTGCATTCTTAGAGACCCCTTTATGGACACCAAAACCAATGTATAAAGAGGAATTATCATTGGTTTGTGAGAACTAGATTAATACTCTGCCCATGTATGATCCTTCAAATTCTTCCTGCTCAATGGAACTGAATGTTTTACCTTGAAGCTTTACATTACATATTGTAGTATGGATTCCCAATATAGGATAATATTTCAGAAAACTTGTTCTGTAAATCAGAAATGGCATTCCACAAATTGTTCTTGAAAGAGAAGAATTGCACAATTGCTTTTAGTTATTAAATTGCTTTATTCTATTTACTTTATTTGAATTTTTCATAATGTAGAAGAGATCCTAGATTAATACCAGCAGAAAATGTTCACTCTAGATTTCTGGATAACTGTGTAACAAGATCTACCTGCATTTGAACAATGGCCCTGATCCTGCAAGGCCCCTGTATATGGACTTCTCTGCATGTGGAACTCCCATTGAAATTATAGGGTCAGGGCCGATTGTGTTCTCCATATAAGGCCTGACTCTGCTCTGCTTAGTGGGGCAAAACTTCCGTTGACACAGCAAGATGTGCAGAATGAGGCCCAAAGAGGCTACTTTACTGTATGTGGAAGTTTGATGTGCGTAATCCTTTCACATAGCTGCTTACCTGGAATAGTCTGCTGCTTCACGAAGTGCACACAATGCCAGCAAGTCTCTCCGAAAAGTTACGCACACAGAGAAAGTGTTAGTTTGTAACTGCCTGGCCCCAGAAGTTTTTAAGCAAGGCAGGTTTAAGGAACACACACATTACTGCTGTCTCTTAGCAATGTTGTACAGCCCTCTGGAAACTAACTATTTTTTGTATTTTCTAAGTTAGCTGTGTTAATTTTGTATGTGTAACATGTTTAAATAAAATAATTTCAAACTTACTCCAAGTGAGTTCACTTATTTGAGCTGTAGCTGAATCACTGACCCAGGTGGCATGACATATACATCAGAAGTTATGTGAACCATTCATCACAAGAATTACTGTTAGGGTCCAGGAAATTACTAAAGAGGATTTACAAACTAAAAATTATTATCGAAAGGGAAGCACTGCTCTTGGTGGTTTGACTTCATGAGTCTCCTTTGGTCAAATGAGATGAAAAGCAACAAACGGAGAAGGTATTGATAATTTTCATGAGGTTATAAAGCACCCTGAAAAGAAAGCAAGCCAGATCTTGCCCCTGTGTCTTTTTTTTCTGCATAAATCCTGTGCTCAGCCCAGTAAGTCAGCTGTGTACAAAGGAGGAGTAGCAGACATGGAATCCCTCACCAGCTTGAAGAGCTGCTCAGTGACCAATACTAGTCCCATCTTCCCATCTTGGGTTTGCCAGTGCATGTAGTGATTCACTGGTCTCGTCACACTCTACCCAGTTTGCCCTCCAGCAGACCTCTGTGGCTAGGGTGGAGGGAGTCCCCACAGAGCACAGCATGTGGGCTTCACACGCCTTGCTCCCAACCACACACAGATGACCTGCACTTTTGCTGCTACTTTCAGGGCCTTCTACAAATCAATTTCCACAAATGGATGTGGGGGCAGGGGGTGTCTCATTCGCCACTTCACTGAAGTCTATGGAAATGGAGAACGGTGCTGGAACACTTTGTATGGTGGGGGTGCTGAGAGAGCATAAGAATGGCCATACTGGGTCAGCCCAAAGGTCCATCCAGCCCAATATCCTGTCTACCAACAGTGACCAATGCCAGGTGCCCCAGAGGGAGTGAACCTAACAGGTAATGATCAAGTGATCTCTCTCCTGCCATCCATCTCCACCCTCAGACAAACAGGCTAGGGACACCATTCCTTGCCCATCCTGGCTAATAGCCATTAATGAACTTAACCTCCATGAATTTATCTAGTTCTCTTTTAAACCCTGTTATAGTCCTAGCCTTCACAACCTCCTCAGGCAAGGAGTTCCACAGGTTGACTGTGCTCTGTGCCATTTGAACCAAACTGTAAACCCTGTATATGATGAAAACCACTTCAAGCCAGGGGGTGCGGCAGCACCCCTCGATCCAGCACCTATGGAAATAGGATGCACAGAAACTCAGACGATCAGGGGTTAACAGTGTACACCTATCTTCCAAAAAGCTATAGTACAAGTAAACAACACTGTACCCCAATTAATATGTATGGGGCAGAAGGCTCAGGGGTTCTGATGTATCACAGGGCCCAACCCCCATTGGTCCCCAGGGATCTGTGGGGGGCCAAGGCCATCAGTGTATTGGTGTCTCTGCATTTCCCCCTGGACACCCTGACAGCATAGCTCTGATGAGATTGCACTTGCACAGCATATTCCCCACCCCCTACTATGGTTTCTTCTGGGATCCTCCTTAAAGCTATTTTTACCATGCAGGGTACTCTGTGGGGCAATAATACAGCCCTAGTCTATGCTTCCTTGTCTGGGCAGTTTCTGTGGGTCATGGCCAAGGAAGTGATAAGTATCTCTTCTGCCCAAGCCACTGCTCCCCCAGTCCCTTGCTCTTCACCCTGCACAGATCAGCAGAGAGGCCTCTGCAGTGTCCAGACGAAAGAGGCCAGAGCCACAGAGCCCCGCTGTGCTGGGGGGAAGGTCTGTGCACACGCCCATGCTGGCTTCTGGAGCCTTTGAATAATTTGACTGTCCTGTCATTGGTTCCTGACTTCACTTGAATTTCATTGCCTGCACAGAGGTCACAGTGCTGTAAGTTTCCAGTGTCACGCTATATCTGTGGTCCAGTTGACCTTATATATATATATATATATATATATATATATAAAAAGATCAATACACTTGGCAGAATGCACCTTTCTTAAAATAGATGTTTTGGCCAAGCCTAGCATTCCTGCATCAGCAGCAAACAGAGCAGCGTCCAAGAACCAGTAGGTCATCTAAAAAAATTGGACTCCATGGGCAAGGAGGCTGGGAATAATGGGTATTTATAGGAATGACACTAGCTGAAACACTGCAGCTATTCATGTCATTAAATCCAAGCTCATGGAGTAGTGCTCATACAGTACGTTCCAGCTGCAGAGGCCACGTCACTAGGATCTAGTTTAGCATCTATATGGCAGCTTCACAGGATCAGGGTAAAAACTACCCCTTTCCAGTTGAGGGGGCTTGTTTAAAAATTATTAGCTGGTTTGCTTTTCCCAGTGGGAAACAGTGTATTGCGTGCTGCGTGCTGTGGGGGTGGAGGATGAGAAAGGGAAGGAGGTTAAGCAACAGGTGCTTAGGAAATGTCCTGTGTCCCACCCTGCTACGATACTGAGGAAATAGTCCCCTATACAAGATAATTTACTGCTCAGTGAGCAACAAATCCCCAAGGGCAGGAGTACATTGTGTAAATCAAAGACAATTATCTCCCACTTCTGTCTATGCAACAAAGAAGACCATTGTAAAATACGCTTTTCCATGAGTCACTGGAGTCAGTGGACACGCACCATTGCTGTGTGAGGGTGTTGTTAACCTTTTGTAACTCTGACCTATGTCATGTGACCGGGCCCGAAACAAAGCTTAGTCTTTTAGCGGTAGAGAAACATTGTTTCATCAGAGTTTGCTGATTTGGCAAAAACCGGGCACGGTTTCTTGCCAGTTTGCCTGCCCAGCTCCACGACAGTCAACCGGCTAACCCAGGGAGCCCAGGGCTTACAGAGTCCATGACTCTGTGGTTCCATTCCCTGCTGGAGAATTTGGAAGTTTGTGGGGTTTGCTCCTAATCAGAACAAAACAAAATGTCAAAGTATCCCCCACCACAAAACTTCTCTAGTAAGTACTGTATAGAAGCCTCAAGTCCAAAATTAAACTACACGAGGGGTTCTTCAGCTCTCTTACTCTGCAGACCATTTTGCAAGAGATGTTTTTAAGTGTCCATCTCCCTTCCAACACTCAAAACTTGGGTCTCACCCTTCATTATGCTCTGCAATACCAGGGGCTCCTACAGGCCAGTCCGCCAACTACCAAACTGCAGTGCAGTGGCGTTCAGTAAGTTTCTAACATTCATTATCTTGATTTAAATAAAGAGATGCCTATCGAAGGTTCCAGGTGCCCTAACACCTTGATACAATAAAATCCCAGCAACCTTAAAATGATCCTTTTAACAGGAACTCAGAGTCAGCCCTCTCCAAAAACTCTGACTCACGCAGTGTGCCTGGAACTGCATCTCATGCTGGTTATTTTGGACCAAGATCTCCTTATCCTTATTCCTTATCCTCTAGATCTCTTTAGAGCCAGAGTGGCCATTTCTATTACCCTAACGAAGTAAGATACAAAAAAAGGGCAAAACCTCTCTTACTTTTCTCTTACTCTTAGGCCTAAAAGGTTATTCTACACATTTTTAGCTTAAAAGTGTCAGGAATGCCACATCTGGTCCTTACTTTGGTGGAGGATCCACTGGGTGTTGCAGCATATTTATTGTGGGTGTTCACTCCTTGAGGAGTGTCATCTTTAACAAAAGACATCTTTTTAAAGTTTTCCTTGGCTTTCTGAGTTTAAATAGGTGTTTGAAAAACAGTTTTGAAATTGGCTGACTAAGAATACCTCCCCCTGCTCAATGGCTTAACTTTCACTCTCTTGAGTCTTGTCTCATCTACCCTGAGATACATAATGGTATCTGCAGAACTAATAAAATCACGGCGACCAGTATTTCCATAGTCTTTAAAAGCAGGCACCCTCTCCTATTTAAAGTGGCTCTAGAATATCAACCTGCTTGTTACTGGAGGAAATATTACTTATTTGGACTCAACCACAGAATCAGTTTTAGACGTCATTTTTTAACTGGGGCCAGATACGATAGGAGACTTCCATGTAAGCTATATGGCCATTGATGCAGAAGGTGGCCCATAGCATAGCATACATGCAGGGCATGCTAATATCCTGATGTAAGCGACCCCCAACTGGATTATATAAAAGGCTCTCAAAAGGGAAGGTTAGCAGGAGGACATGATGAGAGTGGGTCACTCAGCACAGTACAAGAAATAAGAGCTTTCTAGGAGTTAAGCTGCCTCCCTGATTTGTTCTGAACCCATGGCTGCGTGGTCCCATTCATTTCAGGGAATTGTTGTTGTTCTGATTTACAGACACTCCACAATGGGTTGTAAATGATTCATAAAATTAAATGGCCTCAGCAGCACAGTGCACATGCAAAGGGAGCGTGGACAATGCTCCGCAATCAATAGTGGCCTGTCAGCCATGAAGTTACACCTCACCACAAGATGAAGGTACTAGTTATTTAAAATGTTTCCCCAGGTAGATGAATTGCTACATCTTGTCCAGCTGGAAATGTATTGTCAATAAAAAATAAAAAGAGGATAAAGTTACAAAGCAGTAACTGCCTCTACATAAGCAGATCAACTTTATCATGATACTGTATGAAAGCTAGCATGATTCTATCAGATCAGTTGCGTGGCTATGAATCCTTAGATCAATTTAAAAATAATCCCACTTAACGTACAGCATAGACTTGATTCCCACTTTGTTGGAGCACTCAGTGTAATCCAGTTTACTTCAGTGAAGCTACACGGATGTAAAAAGCAGGGTAACACCACTAAAGTTTGCAGTGGTCCACTGATTTGGCACCAGTGTGTCAGAGCAGAGAATAAGTCCCATACCTGTTTCATTAGAGGAACGCTGGCCAGGTGAGACTCAGTGGGACTCCACAGGACATGGCACGTTTGTGCCATTCCAGTGACAAGTCTGCTGTAAACCTGTCTTCAGGCAATTAAGTTAGGTTCATGGCTGTTTTACATCACCTGGGCACCCAGCGACTACCAGTAAGTGTAGCCCCGTATTTACGATGCAGAGCTTTCTCTGTGTGGCCTGTTACCCTTGCAAACACTTCCTGCAACGGGGAATATCACAAGTCTTTTCCTCATAGTTATTCTGGGCCCTGGAAGGAGACAATTTACTTGAGAGTCCAACTCCATCATCCCTTGGGCAGGAGGAAATCCCCGTATTGCTCCCGAAGGGATGCATGCTGGGTTTTTTAGGGTGTCTTGGTTCCAAGCAGGAAAAGCCTTTTTTTTTTTACTAGTGCTAGAGCCCTCAGGGAAAGGGATTCATTAGCAGCTCAGGTGGTAATTTACCAGATGCTTGTTTTACTTACACCATCGTAAATCTGGACTCATTTCACAAGAGTCAATGAAAATAATTCAGATTTATACAGGGGTTAGTTCAGAACCTGATCCTCGGAACCTTGCTCAATAAAGTGCAGGGTGAACATGAGCTGGGCCTAGAAAAGCCAGTTCCAAAAATCTCACCGAAAGGGGCTACAGAATTGCAAAATGTTACATTGTAAATGTGAGGCTTGTGCCCTTAACATGGACGCATTTGCAAATTTCTGTCATAATTAAGGAGGCCCACTGAACATTTTTCCTTGAAGGATATAAGTTTTAGCCAGTGAGCAAACACAGGGACAGCAATATTAAATAATCCCTTTAACGGGAATAAACGAAAAATGAAATTGAAAATTGGCAAGCTTGGGAGGATTGTTCTCTCACATGGGGCTACGGAACAGCTAAAGTCTCAGCAAGATCATTTGCAATGTCTTGGCGGTACCACACTAGTTGTTCTTTATTACCGTAATTCTAAATCAAATGGAAGTCTCAAAGGAACAGATAGTTTTCAGAGTTAATAATGTGCCCACATGTCTTTCAGCGAGGAACGCCATTGACAGTTTATAAACAACTCCTTAGTGTTGCCATTGGGTAATAGAAATCCCTAATCAGCCATTGTGCAAATTAATTTAAGCTCAACCAAAAAAATTTAAATGAAAGTCCAAGTCCTAATCCCCACGCTATGCATCTAAGACAAAGGCAACCATCAATACATCCTTTCCAACAGCAGAGCACAGAATAATTTCCAAAGTTTATGGAACATATAAGCAGGAGGGTTCAGTTCAGAGAGAAAATTCTGGAGTCTTATTTTTAACTCTGGATTAAATTCGCCTTGCTCTGACATGAGTACAACTCCCATTGATTTCAGTGGGCAAGCACAGGGCTAAGGCCTCCGTCCTGCACCCACTGATGTCAGGGGGAGTGTTACTATTAATGTCAGTGGATGCAGAATCAAGCCTTACAAGAGACAGAAATTTGGCCCTGGCCCTGTCAGTGCCTCCCTGCTGAAATGAAGGACTCTGACGTACTACACCAGAGGTGGGCAAACAACAGCCCGGGGGCCGCATCTGTCTCTCCAGATGTTTTAATCTGGCCCTCGAGCTCCCACTAGGGAGCGGGGTCCTGGGCTTGCCCTGCTCCGGTGCTCCAGCTGGGGAGTGGGGTCAGGAGCTTGCCCCACTCCGGGCGGCTCCCGGAAGCAACGGCATGTCCCCCCTCCGGCTCCTACGTGTAGGGGCAGCCAGGGGGCTCCGCACACTGCCCACGCCCCAAGCACTGCCCCCGAGCTCCCCTTGGCCGGGAACCACGGCCAACGGGAGCTGCAGGGGCGGCGCCTGCAGACAGGGCAGCGTGCAGAGCTGCCTGGCCGCACAGGAGCTGCAGGGGGGACATGCTGCTGCTTCTGGGAGTTGCTTGAGGTAAGCGCCACCCGGAGCCTGCACCCCTGACCCCCTCCCGCCCTCCGAACTACTCGGTCCCAGCCCGGAGCACCCTCCCGCACTCTGAACTCATTTCTGGCCCCACCACAGAGCCCGCACCCCAACCCCTAATTCTGTGAGCATCCATGGCCCACCATACAATTTCCATATCCAGATGTGGCCCTCGGGCCCAAAAGTTTGCCCACCCCTGTACTACACTGTTCAGTGAGGAGGGCAGTGTTTGAAAGTGCCTTGCAGGATTGAGCTGTTGAACTATACACATGCAGTATGGTTCAGGTTTCAATTAAGGAAACCCTGTAATCTGTCATTAAGATGATTACAACTCAGATGTGTGCAGTATTTTAACTGTATAGTGAACAAGAAACCCATAATCACCAAAAAGCAAAAGCGTGTGTTCCTAAGGACATAGGCCCAGGTCCTCTGCTGCAGCCCACCCCCTGAGCCAGCTTTGTGTCTCCCAAATTTGGGGCACAGTCAAGGTCTGCCTGGTCCCCAGTGTAAGAGAAGCTTCTGAGACTGCTCTACTATATGACCCAAAGCCCCCTATGGGGCACACTGCATCTCAGAGCTTTGACTCCATGTTGGGGGCTGTGTGAATGACTGGTATAGTGCTCCTATGCCAGCTTGATACCAGCTGGGGTGGCTTCCTGCATGCTGAGGAACTATGCAGCTTTTACATCAGCGGGAGTGTAATGGGGGAAAGCCATGCAGGAGAATCAGGGCCATAACATTTCCGGATAGTAACAGAACTGGAGAGACTGAATCCACAGTGTTCTACGTAAAGGATATTTGTGGCAAGATAGAGCATCGCAATGCCCAACTTTTAAAATCAACAGTCCCAGGTGAGCCACCCAGGCGCCCTGTATAATGCATGGGGAGTAGGGGGACCAGACAGCAAATGTGAAAAATCGGGACGGGGGTGGGGGGGTAATAAGAGCCTATATAAGAAAAAGACCCAAAAATCGAGACTGTCCCTATAAAATCAGGACTTCTGGTCACCCTAATGGGGAGAGACAGGGGCCTAAGGATGGGACTCACAAAAGCCAGCATGCTGAGTGGGAAGCTGCCTAAGCTAGTCACTAGGAAACACCAAGGAGAGGAGTATGGCCTAAGCGCTGTCCCACAGAGGGAATTAAGGTGCTTCTCACAACTCAGGATTCAGAGCTGTGAACCCACTCCTGGAGTCAGGCACCTAAGCCAGGTGAGCCCTTACTCTCCAGAAGCAGTAATGCTCCTGCCACCCACCCCTGCACTTATACCCAACAGTTAGAGCACTTAGCCAGGATGTGGGACACAAGTTCAGATCCACACGCTGTGTGATGTGACCAGGGCCTTGAACCCAGGTTTTCCACTGGACTACAGGATATTCAAGGGTGGGGCTGTCTTGGTCTCTCCTGTTTCATGGGTATAATTCAATGAATTCACTAGAAGGTTTGTTTGTGGCAATGAGGCAGGACTGTAAGTTGAAAATTGAGAAGCTGTCATAACAACAAGTAGCCAAAGGACAAAATAAAGAAGCAGGTAATTAATAGCAAAGACAGACACTTGCGAGAAAGCACCCACAAGAGAAGCATGTGTGCTACTGAGGCTAGGACTTTGGTATGAAGTGTGCTTATCATTCTTCCCTGACACAGGATGGAAGAAGTGCGGTGTGCAGAGAGTGTTAGCGTTGTGGTGTTGATTTGTCCCTGCTTTGGACAATGTGAGTTTTCCTGAACCCTTCATTGTCTTTTTTCCCTTTGTGAGGTAGTTCACTTTCCCTGGTTCTTAGCTTCTCTCCGGAGGACTAACAGGCTGGTGTGAATCCCTTTTTAGGTGGAGTAATTTGAAAGCTCTTTCTCTTAACAAAAAGAGAGCATGCCACTGCATACGTTTGTTTATTTTATTATTCCAGTAAAGTATATCAGCAATAGGAAAATTAACAAAATAGATCACCTAAAAACATCCCACCAGAGGCTGGCAGGGAAGGAGTTAACTCTCCCCCTCTGGGTAGATGGAGCAGTTTGTCCTCCCACAGCTGCAGGGATTTGCAGAGTAGCAGGGCTGGGCCAGCTGCAGAGAAGTAATTACTGTGCCCCTCACCCAGCCGGCTATAAAAGGGAGGAGGAGGAAACAGAGGGAAAAGGTAAAGTGGGTCTCTTCTTTTTTAAAACTATCTTTACTTGGGTAGGGGAAAGTCCTGTTGTATTTGTGACCGGGCCTGTGAGGAGCTGGCCTTTTCTGTGATCTACCTGAGGGTGTTACACCATCCAGCACCGCAGAATCCTCCCCTGCTTTGACTAGCAGCCATGCACCACAGCTAGGCTGCCAGGTAAGGTTCCAGATTAAGTATGGGTGGTAGCAGGTGGTGCTCTCAGGCTAGGAATTTACATAAGGAATTTCACAGCTACTGCCCCCTACCTTAGACTGTGCTATTTTGTGCCTAATATGCCCTTCTTTTCCTTTAGTGAAGGGATGATCATGTAAGGTATTGAGTGCATCCCCTCCCCTCCAACCGCTGGCAAGAACAATCATTTGCTTATATTGCCCATTTAAACATGGCCTTGGGAGAGATTCAAAATGGCTCTGATTTAAAGCAGGGGCAGGGCAAGTGTGCATTGTGTTAGCTGAGGGGATGCCTACGTAGCAAAGGAAAACCTGTAGCTAGCCTGTGCCAGCCAACGTGGGCTTGGGCTGTGGCACTGTCTCATTGCTGTGTCGACGTCTGCGCTGCGGTGGGAGCGGAGACCGTAGGACCTTGTGAGGTGGGAGGGTCCTAGAGCTCGGCCTCTAGCCTAAGCCCAGAAGTCTCCACTGTGGTGAAGTAGCTGGAGCCTGTGAGACCAAGTCCGCTGGCACAGGCCAGCTGTGGATTTTTCTTCCCTGTGTAGACATAGGGGGCTAGCTCTGTCAATACAGCTCCATGCTGACCTGCGGCAGGCCTGCTATTCTGCTCTGTGGCCCCTTGTGAGGAGACATTGGTAACCCTGCAGGAGTCGGGTGTGTGTGGGTGGGAGTGATAGTCACAAGGAGGGAGACTGGGATGAAGTTGCCCATCTCGGTCCCATTCTACTTAGACCCCATCCCTAGAAAAGAGGCCTGGTGAAAAAGGAAAATAATCCTAGTGACTCCAAGAAAATGTTGGTGTAGAACATAGGACAAGGGAGAGACTCTCTGCCCTCGAAGTGTGAGGTAGAAATGTTGCCAAGTCAAAGGAGACCTCCAAATGCCCCTCTCTTCCCATTCCCCACATAGACCCCTGAACGCCGCTCCCACCCCACATAGACCCTAACAACTCTCCACCAGACCTCGTATGCATCCCANTGCTGCCCCCATTGGGCCGGAGCGGCGAACCGCGGCCCGTGAGAGCCGCGATCGGCCGAACCTGCCGACGCGGCAGGTAAATAAACTGGCCCGGCCCGCCAGGGTGCTTACCCTGGCGAGCCGCGTGCCAGAGGTTGCCGACCCCTGGTGTAGAACATAGGACAAGGGAGGGACTCCCTGCCCTCGAAGTGTGAGGTAGAAATGTTGCCAAGTCAAAGGAGACCTCCAAATGCCCCTCTCTTCCCATTCCCCACATAGACCCCTGAACGCCGCTCCCACCCCACATAGACCCTAACAACTCTCCACCAGACCTCGTATGCATCCCAGCAACGCTCACCACAGCCTCCAACTTCCTGCCCCACAACCCCACTGCCCCCAACATCTCCCATTTCCCCCCACAGCCCTCACAACTCACACCACTTGCCCCCAACACTCCCCACTTGCCCCATAACTCACCAGCAACTTGTCCCCAGCCCCTCCCCCTCTACATCTTCCTGGCCGCTCACTGGTGCCCTTCCCCCAAAGCTCAATGCTCCACTGGTGGGTTTGGGCGGCTCCTCCTGTTCCTGGCCACCCAGCTTCGCTTGCTCTGCACTCTCAGGGCCCTGCACCTCTCAGATTTGGCCTGGCCGCCCCTCTGCCATGATGGAGAAATGGCTGGGCCAAGTTTGGCATTATGACACCACACTGCTCCGTATTCTTCTCCCTCTCCTAGCACTGATTGGAATCTGGAGGCTGGATCCTGTTGCACGTTCTTTCTGTGCCTCTGGTTCCCCTCCTACCTTTGTTATTTAGACTGTAAGCTCTCGGGGGCAGGTACTGTCTTACAGAGTATGCAGAGCACCTGGCACAGAATGGCCATGATGTGAGCTGGGGCCTTTGGACACTGCAAATAATTACCATTGTAGGCCGTTTCTCTGAACTGTGAGATCAGAACTTCTGATAGGTGTGGTATATGTGTGTGTCTTCCTCCCTCTCCCCCCCTTCCTCCCTCTCCCCCCCATGCCATCACAAGTATCCACAGATCACAACAAAACTCCTGGAATGAAGCTCTGCTATCTGGATTATCAGATGTTTTTCTGCACATGGTGCTGCTGCTTCTGCAGCAAGACTTGGGCCGTTGCCTGCCAAAGTTGGTTTTAATGAGCAATGAGACACGCAAGCGACAGGGACAAGGATGTGTGGAACTGCAGACTAAAGAACTGCAAATTGCATTGCTTTGCAGTGACTTGTGTTCAGGGAAACGTGGCTCATTGCTTTCACAGCATCTTCATGAAGAGTTTTTTAACAGTGGATAAAAATATTTTCAAGAGAATGACTATTCAGTTACAATTTCTTCTGGCTGATTCCTCTATTAAGGTGACTGAATAAGGCTTAATTAAAATAGCATGTTAATTAACACATTTAAATTCTATAGAGTCCTGCTAAAAATGGTCAATTATATGTAGTAAGAAGGTGCCCATCACAAGTGTGCCTAGGTGTATGTATGGCATGAAGATGGCTTCTCTGATGAAAGCATTGAAGATCGCGTACTGGAACAATGGAGACATTGTCTGATATGGTGTCACTATAGTCATTTGATATTCAGATCTGGCTTAGTTTGATAGCAGAAATTAATCCCCTTTTTCCCCTTATCAATCTGCACGAGGGATTAAGCATTGCTCCCTGCTAAAGAATAATCCTGTGTACAGCCCCACAGTCCCAGTTCTCTGGTGGTGTCACTCAATGGAGCCAGGCTGCCTTGGTCAATGGCTGCTCTTAGAATTGGGAGGAGGCTTCCCTGGCAGCAATGTAGAGCACCAGAGCAGTACAATACAGGTGGGAATGGGGTGGGTGGAGAAATTGAAATGAGGAGAAGCTTAAATGCTAAGAAAAGAGAGGGGAAGCCAGTACAGGAGCTGATGACCTCTTCTGGGCAGCAGGCGGGGAACATGATAGTAGCTGCTGTATTTTTGGATGAGATTGAAAGGGGTGGGGTTGGGAATTGAAAGCTGGAGGAAAAGGTCTATGGATGGGAGGTGTTCCTTGGTTCTGAAAGGGAGCCCTGAGACATCCCTGGGCTCAGACATGTGGTGTAATCGTGACAGATGGGAGTTAATCCTTATTGAGGTAGAAATGTATGGTGTATTTAGCATTCTTACCATCTGTCCGGTGGGGATTGTCCACCAAGGACAGCACCTGACTTCCATTGGAGTGCAAATGAAACAGCCTTCATTGACAAAGCTTCTAGATCTACAAAAACAACAAGGAGTCCGGTGGCACCTTAAAGACTAAAAGATTTATTTGGGCATTTCGTGGGTAAAAAAACCTCACTTCTTCAGATGCAACTTCTAGATCCAGCCTGCCCATTTTAGCAGGGGGGAACACACACCATTACTCACCCTGATGGGTTTTGTAATAGTGCTGTGCAAGACGGGCTTCCTGGAAGGCCTTAACAGAGGGTGGAGTGGGAAAATCTCTTCTATGGCCAGTTGTCTACTGAAGTTGGATTTATTCACAGTTAAGTGCCCTTCACTTCCCCACCCTCTCCCGACAGTTGATAGTCAAGGTAACCTACAAAAGGGGGCACTGGGCTTTTTTTGCTGCTTCGATGCAGAAGAGGTCCAAGGGGCATGGTAGGTGTTTGTCTGCTCTTATCTTAGATATTTAGCTTTGTCAGCTTGAAAGATTCTGGCCTGGCCTATGCTAGCAATTTTCTGAAACATCAACCACTGTCATCGCTTCCCCGGGGACAGCACCAGTGGAGACTCCATGCTAGTGTATTAAGTGTCATCAAACCCTGCTCTGATCTCAAGTAGCATCTTTGGCGCACAAGCAGTGGGCTCCTCCTTTGGCACTGGATGCTCCAGCAGAGCTCTCTGAACCATAGGCCTCTTGCACACTCTGCTCCCTTCCATAAGCATGTCGTCTGCCTGCCCCACTCCCCACAGTGCTCACCCCCTTTTCCCGGGGAGTCACTGTGTAGGGGGGCTGGGGATGAGTAGGGAAGCAAAGTCATCCGAAAACACTGGCTTTTAGTGTCTGCTTTGCTAAATTCAGATGCTTTAAGTTGTGCACATAAAATGCATCTAAAGCAAACAGTTGTGACCTAACCTGGAGAAAACTGTATTCATTTTGACCCTTTCTAGTCTCTCTCTTCCTTCCCTAGGTCTTTCCCAAAACCACACGGCTGTGAAGCACTGGTCTCTGGTTTCCATTTCCTGACACAGGTAAGCCCTAAGACTAGCATCCAACTAGCGGTCTTATCAGTGTAGCTTAAAATGTATGTTTTGTAACAAATGACCAAAATCTGCAACACCTGGAAGTTTGCTGTATATCACTCCATAAGCTGACAGATAATAGGTTTTATAGTGGGGGAAAAAAAACAATTATAAAGGTTTGGTGTGTGAGTTAAATCAAACTCCGTGTATAAGGAACACTAGAGGAAATGTATCTTTTCTGTGCCGCTGTAGGGACCATGCCTCACCTCTATGAGCAGGGACAGAACCCTGGACCTTCACACCCAACAGACTTCTACGTCGTGAGCTGAAGGAGCAGCTCCTTCCCTAGGTGAACAGCATGGGGGACAAATCTCCCAGGGGGTTAGACAGCTATTTTCTAGACAGCAGGAGAATGTTGGGGGACCAGGATTGCTGGGGTCTCTTCCTGGCTCTGGAGGGAAGTGTGGTTTAGTGGTTAGACAGGATAACCAACTACATATATTAGGCAGGGGTTCTGTTCCTAGGTCTGCCAGAAGTGACCTTATGCAGCTTCTCAGTCCGTTTATCTGTGAAATGGGATGACTACTTGTCTGCCTACTTTCTAAGATTGGAGAGCACGTGGCTTTACTCTCGGACAAGGGCTCTGACATGCCCAGAGATATAAACAGTAGAGACTTGCACTCATATCCTGGATCTCGGCCCCTTGCACCTTTCCCTAGACCATAGGGCCTTTTATGGGTAAGGAAGGAGGAGGAGTATCTCCCTGTCTTGAGAGAGGCATCAATGAAAACTGGCTTAAGGGGAAGAAGGACAATTCTACCTGTACTATGGCAATAAGAGAATTGTAGGAGTGACTTTGCCTCTTCAGACTTGAGTGTCTGTTATAGATCTGTTAAATCTTAATTCCAAGAGAAACCATACATCTATAATGACTGTTAGTATAGCAAGTATGCTGTGTCTCTTCATGCCAGCTTGGCTCCATAAGCTTCAATGTATGCTCCCCTGTCCCACCCTATGGATGACAAGTTACACAGAAGGGAATGAGCACTTTAGGATAAGATCCACTTACTGAGTTCTGTCCCTATTTCCTTCCCCTTTTCCTTCCCTTCCACTTTAACATACTGCTAATGGATCTCTTTACATGGTGGCATTTGCCAGGCTTCAAAATACTGCACGGTAGGAGATGTGGACGGACAAGTTTACATTCCTGTCGTCTTGCAGGGCATTGACTCAAGGGGGGTGGTACTTTTGCAAACGAGGTATAGAACAGAGGTCTGTCAGTTGAACCTGGTCTCTCTCTGATCCTTTTGGCATGCACTCCATCTATTACTCATTCTTTTATATACGATCATGGTCACCTACATGCTGCTTTCCGCAAAGCAGCGTCTCTTCAGTGTTCCCAGGTTTTGCCTATACCTAAAGGTTAGGTCAACATAGTTATGTCGGGGGTGTAAAAAAATACCACCCCCTGGCCTGATATAGCTATGCTGACCTATACCCCAGCGTAGATGCAGCTATGCTGATGGAAGAGTGTTTCTGTTGATGTAGCTAAGGGTATGTGCACACTGTAGACACTATCCTTGCATAGCTATGCCAGCATAATCCCGAGGTGTAGGTGCAGCCTACACCGATGGAGAGGGGTTCCCATCGGTGTAGGAACAATACCTCCCCAATCAAAGATGTCTATGTTGACAGAAGCCCTCTTCCCCCCCCCCCCCCCCCTTTTCGCCCCTGACCAATGTAACTCGTAAGTGTAGACCAAGCTTTACTTCTTTCAGGGTGGTGGTGTTCCTACAACAATGGAACCCCCCTCCCCCTTTCTGTCAGCATAGGCTGTGTCTATGCGAAGGGGGTGTGGAAGTTGGGGGTGGGGGAGGGGGTGGTGGAAAAGCAGACATCTTAGCCTAACTTTTGCTCTTTCTGAAAGACTAACTTTAACAGCTAATAACGTGAGACGTTCAAGCAGGGCCTGGGCGGGGGGGGGACTGTAAGAGATGCTGTTTTTTGACCTTGTGTTAAATAAAAATAAAATGCAGACTGTAGCAAAAATTGCTGAAAAAAGTAAAATATCAGAAAGGAATATGTATAAACAAAATGCAGTTGTTCATCATTATTGTATGTCACAAAAGGTATAAATGCCTTAATTGTTTATCTAACTGAGACCTACCTCGGAAGGGGAAACTCTGCCCGTGTGTACTCTCCCCACTAACTGCAGTTGCTCGAAATAAACTGCCTCTGGCTTGTTGCTTTAACCCCAAAGAGTAAAAACTCGCTTTTCTCCCACAGGGGTTATGCTGGGCTAGCTATGCCAGTATAATCTCTGTACTGTAGCGACTGCCTTAGATGTTCCTGAAATGTCACCCAGCCATGACTTTGTTTTTGTTTTTCTCCTTTATTGTGGTTTGGAGGGTGGGCTGAGAGATGGGTAGCTATTGCTGTACCAGCTGGGCAGAGTTACATGTGCATGGCATTTTATAAATTAAGGTTCCTGTCCCAAGGAGGTTAAATGAGTCTGTGCTCCTGTAAATAGAAATACATCATAAATATAGAGAAACAAGTCTTCAAAGATTAGATTGTAAGAAAAGACGGTGTCAAAATTCTGTGAATTGAGTAGATTTGGATTTTTAATTGGCTACATTCTCATCTATTGGCAAAGTGGTCTGGATGTGACCTGGTCAGAGAATTAGAACACATTTGGCTAATCAAAAACATGCAGATTAAAATAATTTAGAATCTACTTGTTCCCAGGCTCCATTTCCCGTGAGATTCTTTGCCTCTTTAGCAGGACCTTTGCCAACAAAAGGCATGTTGGTTATGGAGAAATTGAAGCCCTAATCCTGCAGCCTTTCATGTGAGCAGTCCCATTGGCATTTAATACCATGGTGATAAGGACTGTGGAAATACCCAGACATTAAGGGGATTATTCGTTTGATTAAGGTATGCAAGATTGGCCCTAAATTCATAGACAAACTGACCTTATGCTGCAGCTTGCTCCTTTCCGTTGCATACAATTACACAAGGCGAGAAGCCACTGAAATCACTATCCAGATCATCTTTTTGTTCTTTTTGTGCAGCACCTCGCACAATGGAGTCCTGGTCTCCGACTAGGGCTCCCAGGTGCTACAGTAATATGAATAATACCACCTGAGGTCAAAGAATTAACGCTAAAGCATTTTTCATATGTAACACTATTGCCCAGTGTTTTTAGGAAGTCGTTTCTACCTACCTAGGAGTGGGAGATGACGTGCCTTTGCAAAATTATATTCTACATCTTATTTTCAAATGATATGAAGTCTTCTTGAGATTATCTCACTTCAATTAAGAACACAATTGGATGTTGGTAAGAATGGGAGAGAAGACAAAGGGAAGGGAATATTTCCTTAGGAGAACATTTTCCAAGGAAGGCAGATGGGTTGCGTTTTTTTTTTTTTTTTTTTTAAACTGCTTTCTTATTATTCATAGTGTTAGTGGCCCTCCTATTTCACAAGCACATTGCAGCTTCCAAAGACTAGCACAGTGAGCAAGGATTGTCCCAGCAAAATGTGGATTGTAAAAGAGACGTACTGAAGTCAATCCTTTATTCTCACTTCTACCAAATAATGGATGTTCTGAGGCCTTAAATGAAGCCGCTACTGGCATTTATTTATTTATTTTATTTTGATTGCCTTTCAAAACTATTCTGTGCTTCATGCTAATTGTGTTCATGTCAGGCTATTTATTAAGCTTTCACATGGCTGAAATTAACATAATGCCCAAATTTAAATCAATGAATGGATGGCTTGCCCTATATTGTTTCCCCTCCTGGAGCGTGGCTATCTCTCCTATGTGCAAGCTAGACTGCATGTTCTCTATTTACTGGCTTGCAAGGGAAGGTGGCTTGTTTGGTATGATAACCTCATGCCAGGTCTTAATTATACAAATCTGAGGGTTGTCTAAACAGATGTATGGAGGAGGAGAACTGAAAAGGCTCAGTTCCCCAGGATGTTCTGATCACTTATCCCTCCCACAGCTGTAGCCTAGGGGACTTGGGCTTTCAGCCTTCAAACTTGGCTTACCACAATCCCTGGCTCTTGAATGAATACTTCTTGTTACCATTAAATAATCCATGCACACAGATATCCAAGTTCTCACCGCAGCCTATCTGGATCACGCACTATAATCCTCAATCATATGCTTTCCCTTTTTATGAGAGCTTTTAACCTCCCTCCTTCCCCCAGGAATTCTACTGACTCTAAAAGGCCTATGCTGCTTTGCCTTATAGGAAACCTGACTACAAGCTAAGCTAGCTCATTAAGCATTAAAGTGGGAGCAAGCAGGCACCGGCTTATCTGGGAGATGAATTTTATGTTTGCATTAATTATGGAATGTATTGGCTTTAACAAACTGCCCGTCTAAGAACAGGACCTCCTTTCAACCTGCAAGAAAATGAGTGGGGGAAGCCAAAGGATCAGAACTTGCTTCTGGGGAGAAGAAGTGTGTGTAAGATTTGTTTGTGGAAATCAAGTTTTCCCAACTCTCCTTAAATTGTAGTTCCCTAGGGAACAGTTAGGGCTCTTATGTGGATAATACACTGGCGAACGGCTGAGTAGTGTATCACCAGTACTAATCCAGCCCAGACCTATGGCAGCTGGAAGTAGGGTGACCAGACAGCAAGTGTGAAAAATCGGGATAGGGGATGGGGGGTAATAGGAGCCTATATAAGAAAAAGACCCAAAAATCGGGACCGTTCCTATAAAATCGGGACATCTGGTCACCCTAGCTGGAAGCCGTTTCTCCAAAAGCTGGTGGAGACTGGTTTCTAACACATTGACATCTAAAAGTCACCAACACTATCCACCATTAGGTACCCAGGGCCAAGAACTGACTGGGCATGGAGTTAGCAGCTTGTGTCCTGAGTTGGTTCCTCCAGGTCAGACCTGAGGTGCAATGGCAGGGCTATAGAAGTGAGGTTCTTAGTGGCAATGACTTGACTGCTGCTCCTGCTCTTTGCAGAAAGAGAACATTCCTCAGGCTATTTATCCACCATTCATCAGCACTAAGTGGCTTTAACTGTGTGTGTTGGGGGGTGGGGTGGGGGGAGCCATCTGGTCCCTGTTAAACCTTCACTCCCAGGGAGTGGCAGGCAGCTTTTTATGCTACACAGTCACCTTAAGAAGAATTAGTCAACATGGACCTGACCCCAACTGTTACAGAGCTCCTGCAACTCTTAACCTCAATGGGAGTTGTAGACTCCTAGCACCTACTTGGTTTTAATCCTGTTGAATGGGTATTGATCTTAAAGGTCCAAAGAGTTAAAGGTGTTTATAAACTCTCTCTGACCAACATAAAACACTGGTAGGCCAGTGTGGCGTTATTTTTAAATAGAGCCCTTGGTTTTACTTGGTTACTTGGCAAATGCTCAAAAGCATTCATTCAATTTGCAAGTTTATTGATTGAATATAAGAACAAGAAATTAAAATAAGTATTTATATTGAAACTGATTATAAAAACAAACTCAGTCAGGCCTTATCAAAGGTCTTTTGGAGTCAAAATATCAGTCTTATTTTCATAGCAGCCTTTCTTTGGTGAAAGGAAAAGTTTAATTTTACTCTGTCCTGTTGTGAAAGGCATTCACTTATTCTGTTTTTAACAAACAGCCAGACACAAAGCGGAGACAGGATAGAAAAGATGGTTGAAATATGGCTTTTGTTGATGTTTTGGGAACATCTGGACCGCAGATTAGTTCCATGTGGATGCTTTGACTGGCAACTTGACCATGACAGCTGCAGCTTGGAGCCAGGTTAATTGTGTTCTGGTCAGGACCATCATCTGGTTGGACCCTTTCTCCTTAGATGAAGCAGGTGTGGATGAATGCAGGATGATTTACTTCAGGATCTGACGAAAAACCAGGAGAGTGAGCCGGCCAGCCTTCCTCTCAGGAAGAAAGTTCTTTAGATGAGTTGCAGTGCTGGCAGATCAAGGAATGAGCTGGGATAAGATGAGATGAGATGAACTGGGATGCAGGGTGGGACAGAAGGAAGAGAACTGAAGTGTGTAGGGTTTTTTTCCTTCAGTCCCTTTAAGAAACCCCAAAAGGGGAAAAGTGGGTGATGTAGTTAATCCCTCTCATTTTGTCCACCAATTAGATCTAATATTTGTCACTCCAGTTTTGGTCTGTTAGCTTCTGGTTCCACATCTTCTGTTTTTACCAAGCATGATTTCAACAGTCCTTGAATTATATCAACAAGTCGTTTTTTGTTTGGACTAATCCAGCTTCTTTGTCTGCTTGTCTTGTGCTTGTTTATAATATTTGGTTATTGAAAATAACTCAACATCGTTTTTTCAGTTAATTTCCAAGTAGGTAAAAATGATAGGTTATTGTAACATCTTATGAACTTTCACTCCCTTTTTATATTGAGCTTACAATAGGAGGTACATTTTGTAGGCCCAGCAGTCACAAGAATCTTTAGCTCTAGTTTTGGTATCCTCAGCTTTAGTTGTAACGTAAGCCTTTTCAATGCAGTAGGTGAATAGCGTTCCCTGTACCAATCCTGGAATCACTACACTTGTAGCGGCCTGTTCTAGATAGAGAAATTGAACTACGTTAGCCAACTCTTAACTTAAGAACTTGCATGTAAAAACTTCTCTTTTAAAAAGAAATAAAAAAATGTATTTATCTGGCCCTGCCATCACTGTAAAGATTGTGAGTGCTCAGATACTAATCTGTGCTCACCACACCCCTGGAGGGTAGGTAGACCAGACCCATTGTTGGGGAACAGAGACTGAATGACTCATCCAAGGTCACAGGAAGTCTGTGTGGCAATAGATTATTTTCAAAAAGAAGTCGTAACATTCTTTATCTATTGTGGAAGAGCTCCAATATGGCATCTTATCAAACTGTATATTTTAGGGCGTTCCCTAGTTTAATCACCCAGAATGGGTAATATTTACTGTGTATCTGATATTGAGCCAACAGTTACATAAGTTTATCACAACTGCTGGCTTCTTTTTAATAACATTCTGTGGAACCTTCAAGTGCAATGAAGCACAGATAACAAGCCCTTCAGAAAGAGGGAAGAGCGAATCAAGCTGGAGCAGCACAACAAGTGTCCTACTGTCTCATCTATACCCTGAAATCTCTTTGGTATCAAGGGGGGGTTTGTAAATGGACCCCATATGACTACTAGGTGAGTCAAAGCTTAAGGATTCTGCAGCAGGAAAGGCAGCAAATTTTTTTTATTTTTTTTTTAAAGACAACAAACGCATTATAAAGATGCTTGACAGGGAGTACAGGTCTTGGCATGTTCTGAAGGAAACCTTGAAGCACTCCCTGTCTACACCTAGTCCTCATGGTGTCCCTATGTGACACCTCCAAGCCAATGGCCTGGCTTTTCAGGAGTTCATTCCCAGACAGAGGTGTTACCAGCTTAATTTTCTTCATGCAGTTTTCCAAGCAATTAAATCTAATATGAAAAACAAGTCCAATCCACACAGGATAGCTCTTACATTTCCCTGTTACCAGCTGGGAGCTTACAAGGTGGGACAGAGCCAGTTTAGGCCTAACCTCTCTACGGGATCTGTTACTGACCGGGACACCCAGTTGTGCAGCCTACTAAGATGTCTGTTTGAGCTCAGCTACATGTTAGCTCTCAGCTGGTACTGAGGAAATGGAAGAGCTACCCTGTGTGGACTGCACTTATTTGTTTCTTAGAGTTAATTCCTTGGAAAAGTGTATGAAGGAAACATAGTCCCAAACCCTGGCAATAAAACCCCAGAGAATGGTTTACATAACAACGAACATAAGAATGGCTGTACTGGGTCAGACCAAAGGTCCATCCAGCCCAGTATCCTGTCTACCGACAGTGGCCAATGCCAGGCGCCTCAGAGGGAGTGAACCTAACAGGTAATGATCAAGTGATTTCTCTCTTGCCATCCATCACCACCCTCTGACAAATAGAGGCTAGGGACACCATTCCTTACCCATCCTGGCTAATAGCCATTAATGGACTTAACCTCCATGAATTTATCCAGTTCTCTTTTTAAACCCTGTTGTCCTAGCCTTCACAACCTCCTCAGGCAAGGAGTTCCACAAGTTGACTGTGTGCTGTGTGAAGAAGAACTTTGTTTTAAACCTGCTCCCCATTAATTTCATTTGGTGGCCCCTAGTTCTTGTATTATGGGAACAGGTAAATAACTTTTCCTTATTCCCTTTCTCCACATCACTCATGATTTTATATACCTCTATCATATCCCCCCTTAGTCTCCTCTTTTCCAAGCTGAAAAGTCCTAGCCTCTTTAATCTCTCCTCATATGGGACCCGTTCCAACCCCCCAATCATTTTAGTTGCCCTTCTCTGAACCTTTTCTAATACCAGTATATCTTTTTTTGAGATGAGGAGACCACATCCGTACGCAGATGTGGGCATAACATAGATTTATATAAAGGCAATAAGATATTCTCCATCTTCTTCTCTATCCCTTTTTTAATGATTCCTAACATCCTGTTTGCTTTTTTGACTGCTGCTGCACACTGCATGGACGTCTTCAGAGAACTATCCACGATGACTCCAAGATCTTTTTCCTGATTAGTTGTAGCTAAATTAGCCCCCATCATATTGTATGTATAGTTGGGGTTATTTTTTCCAATGTGCATTACTTTACATTTATCCACATTAAATTTCATTTGCCATTTTGTTGCCCAATCACTTAGTTTTGTGAGATCTTTTTGAAGTTCTTCACAGTCTGCTTTGGTCTTAACTATCTTGAGCAGTTTAGTATCATCTGCAAACTTTGCCACCTCACTTTTTACCCCTTTCTCCAGATCATTTATGAATAAGTTGAATAGGATTGGTCCTAGGACTGACCCTTGGAACACCACTAGTTACCCCTCTCCATTCTGAAAATTTACCATTTATTCCTACCCTTTGTTCCCTGTCTTTTAACCAGTTCTCAATCCATGAAAGGATCTTCCCTCTTATCCCATGACAGCTTAATTTACATAAGAGCCTTTGGTGAGGGACCTTGTCAAAGGCTTTCTGGAAATCTAAGTACACTATGTCCACTGGATCCCCCTTGTCCACATGTTTGTTTGACCCCTTCAAAGAACTCTAATAGATTAGTAAGACATGATTTCCCTTTACAGAAACCATGTTGTATTCAAACCTGAGCCACTAGTGACCCCTCTTCTTTCTGCTCCTGCTACAGGTCGTTAACTCCTGTCCTGCCAAGGTGTGACTGTTTGGGAAGCCATGTATTTGTACTTCGGCATTTTAGGCTTGCTTAGCCATTCTGTAAGCAGATCCCCAAAGTGTACTCTCAGTGAGATAATATTTGCTGAACAGTTTCTGGCTTGAAGGGTATGGGAACCTGAGGCATGGAAAGAATAAGGCTCTGATTTTTCAAAAGGGATTTGGGCTTCTAAGTGCTAGCCTCCTAAATCAACTAGGCAGTCACATGCTGAGCACAGAATTGCCTAAATACCTTTCAAAATCTGGGCTAAGTAACTTGGCCACCATTACAGAGGGAGGGTGTGGCACCCCTGGGAACTGAATCCAGAATCTCTCAAGACCCAGTTCAGGGCCTTAGCTTTCTCATGTGTGAAATGGGGAGAGAGTTTATAGGGAGGAGAGGCTGATAGGGTTTCATCAAAACAGGTGAAGGAATGCTTCCCTTAAGCATCTCAAACATTTAGGCTACGTCCAGACTGCCCGCCCGGATCGGCAGGTAGCAATCGAATTATCGGGGATGGATCTATCGCGTCTCGTCTGGACGCGATAGATCGATCCCCGAATGCGCTCCCATCGTCTCCGGAACTCCAGCAGGGCGAGCGGAGGTAGCGGAGTCGACGGGGGAGCCGCGGCCGTCGATCCCGCGCTGCGAGGACGCGAGGTAAGTGCCGGGTAATTCGAAATAAGATACTTCGACTTCAGCTACGCTATTCCTGTAGCTGAAGTCGCGTATCTTATTTCGATGGCTCCCCTAGTGTGGACCAGGCCTTAGACAATTACATATGTTTGGACACCTGTGAAATTCACCCAGGCACGGAGATCCCATGCAAGACCCGAACCATGTAAATCCTTCATTGCCCAGCTCGTAGAGGCCCAAGTTTCAGGAGCACCGAGCTCTGGAAAACAGGGCCGTTGAGATCTCGCATACAGCACCCAAGATCACGAGGCTTGAGATGTTTCACAGAGAATTGTGAGCTGTGCACAGGGGCTATAGTTAGCAGCCAAGGTGACCAAGCTGGCTCTACTGTGAAATATCTTCATCAACTACATCAAATCCCCTAGCTACGGAACAGCAGGCCTCTTGCTTTTCACTTCAGACCCTTTGTGAGGGGGCACAGGATAGGAATGAAAATGTCTCAAAAGGATATTTAACCCTTTCAGCCCCAAGACACCTTTAAGTCTGTTTTAGAGTCCTAACTGTCAGGTAGGTTGTGGGTTCTACAAGTTATTCAGTGAGAGGAAAATGACTGAGAGCTTCTCCTAATCTCCATTTAGGACCCATACAACCGTGATCAGAGACCTAAACTGCATTCTTCCGTTATTTAGCAAGTGTCCCACTCCCAGAACTCGGAAACGCAACTGAGGCGCGCACAGCTTGTACATCGATGTGGAACTATGTCTACTGCACCGTAATACTCGAAATCCTTGTTATGCTCATTTTCCTGGGATTCAAAATAATCCACACAGGGAATACAGAAGACCACCTAAGACACATCAGCAACCTTGTTCTTTCCCTGTCCTTTGTGGGAGACTTCACTGGGGTAATTAATTAGCTTCCTATTTTTACCACAATCAGTTTTGTGTTGCACATTACTCCAGCTCCTGGGAGCTGGACAATAGGAAAGTGTGGATTGAGGAATTACCATATTTAATTCATTATAAATTTCTACTATCTGTCCTTTATTTTGCTTTGAGTGTCGTCTCCCACCTACCAGACAGAATAAGACAGCCCATGTGCTCTTCTAAAGAACAATATGGTTAACCGCCCGCAGTTGGTCTGTAGTTCCCCTCAGACATGTTTTGTTCTGTAATTTTCTAAGTACAGCGTGTTCAGACATTCTTTCAGTGAGATTACTAGTAATGCTACAAGTTCTGTACTGGCCAAGGGTGGGGGTCTTGCATCACTTATCTGGGCTTGCACAGAAAGGTAGATTCTCTGGGACATGTTTCTTTTGGAGACTGTTTGGGATTCCGAAGGTCTGACTCAAACTCCGCTTAGGAGCAGGAACTTGAAATGTAATCGGGAGTGGGTGCAGTCAGAATTCTGTGCTCTTGCTCTCCAGTAAGAAAGGTGTTGCTGTCTGAGCAGGTATTTCCCCATTGGGAATCTTACTGGAAATCTAGACTACAGTAGGGGAGAGGTTAAAGTGTGTGTTACACCAGCAATGCCTCAGACTTGCCTGTGCTTACCACGCCAGTTGACAGTGACCTCCATTCTCTAGGTGAGAGAGGATTGTTAGGCAAGGAACAGCTCATTGCCTCAGAGTGTCTCTGCTTTCCTTGTGGGAAGGGCATGTGCTCACTCTCGCCTGACTCTTCTAGAGAAGAGCCCGTACTGCAAAAATATCAAGATCTACAGCTGGTTGTTAGGAGTTAGTGAATGTGGCTAAACTATTGTTGTATGTAATGCAGGGTATACAACTGCTGGGGGAAGGGCTGTGCTAGCTTCTGTCCTTGGAGGCTGCAGCATAACTAGTGGGTACTCGGGGTCTTCTACCCTGTAGCCCAGAAAGCTAGAGGAGGGAATATACAGGCTTCAGTGGAGCTAGTCCCATGCAGTATAAGGGTACCTGTAATCCTGTCTCCTTTTCTGGAAAAATGGGGTGGGGGTCTGAGCCTGATAGTAGTGGGTGCCTGGTAGAAGGGGGGGATGGTTCTGAGCCTGGATGGTTGTTTGGGTGTATCCTGAGCCCAGAGGTGTCCACTGAGTGAATGGATCTGAGCTGTGGGAGAGGATAATTTATCAGCATAGGCATCGGTGTGTGGGGGTTGTGTGAGCGGGTAGGGCTGAGCAGGGAGCTGAACGCATAAGAACACGCAGACAGCTTGGATCAAGCGATGACTTCAGCCTCTTATCTATCAGCAAGATCGCTTACCCTGAGCCAGCAATGAAGGGAGAGCTTCCCCGTAGCTTTCTTAAACGGCACTTGCTCGGGCGTTCTGGAACAGCTGTGGGAGAGGAAAGATTCACAAGGCAGCCCGTATGGTGAAGTTTGTTCACAGGCTCAGCATGTAAATAATGAACAAACATGTAGATAGAAACTTATTCCCCACTTGGAAAGATGGGCTAAACTTACACGTCTGATTTGCAACACAATTCAAGCAGCTCCAGCAGACCCTACTGCAAGCCATAGTGCTGGGAACGGTCCCTGCAGAGCAGTCACTTTGGGTATTTAACAAAAAGGGCTATTTTTAAAACTGAGCTCTAGATGGCAGCATGCACAGTCTTATGTCCAAAGCACAGAGTTTGGACCAGGGGTCTCAAACTCAAATGACCACGAGGGCCACATGAGGACTAGTACATTGGGCCGAGGGCCGCATTTACTGACACCTCCCCCACGCTGCCCTCGGCCCCGCCCCCACTCCACCCCTTCCATGAGGCCCCGCCCCTGCCCCACCTCTTCCCACCCCTTCCCTGCCCCCATTCCAACCCCTTCTCCGAAATCCCCAACCCAACTCTGCCCCCTCCCTGCCCCCAGGGGGCGCAGGAGGGGTGTGGGATGTGGCAGGGGTTCAGGGCAGGGAGTTGGGGTGCAGGAGGGGTGTGGTGGGGTGCAGGAGGGGGCAGGGGGTTGGGGTGCAGCAGGGGCCTCGGCAGGGGTGTGGGGTGCAGGTGGGGGCTCAGGGCAGGGGGTTGGGGGGTGGCAGGGGGCTCAGGGCAGGGGGTCGGGGTGCAGGAGGAGTACGGGAGGCGGGCTCTGGCCCGCCCCGCACCAGGGGCCTGCCCCGCACCAGGGGCCTGCCCTGCTGCCGCGCCGCACCGGGAAGCGGCTGGAACCTGGGGGAGGAGGGGCACAGGGGTGTGTGTGGCTGTTTGCTTCAGGCACCGCCCCCAGCAGCTCCCATTGGCCACAGTTCCCCATTCCCGGCCAATGGGAACTGCTGGGGGCGGTGCCTGAAGCAACAGCCACACACACCCCTGCGCCCCTCCTTCCCCAGGTTCCAGCCAATTCCCGGCGCCAGGGCAGGCAGGCAGGCAGCCGCTCTAGGTAAACGGTGGGGGAGGGGGCCGTGAGGAGCTCGCGGGCTGCATGCAATAACCCCGCGGGCCGCGTGTTTGAGACCCCTGGTTTGGACAGTGGAGATCTAGGTTACACTCCTTACTCCACCTCAGACTTCCTGAGTGACCCTAGACAAGCCTGTAATCCCCATCTCTAAAATAGGGATTGTACTCCTTTTCTCTTATCTATTTGGGCAGGGACTGTCCCTGTGTTTGTACAGCACCTAACACTATTGGTTAGGGTTGCCAATCCTCTAGGAATGCCATGGAGTCTCCAGGAATGAAAGATTAATCTTTAATTGAAGATTGTCATGTGATGAACCTCAAGGAATACGACCAACCAAAATTGGTAACCCTGCTGCTAGGTGGTATTGCAATAAGTGGTCTTTAGAGATGAGCCCTTTTTCTGTACTCAAGATATGCCCCCATGTTGAACTTTCACTTCACTATTTTTACTTTTTCTATTTCTGGTAACAGAAGGCAGCACAGTGACTAGTCAAACTCGCTGTGAAACAAAGACATACTATGCAGTAGTACAACTCCCTCTTGTGACTACAGACTATACTGCCTGGAGAATATTTTTATAATCCTTTCCTTTTAAGGTCTCAAATGTTATGAAACAAATTCACTTTCTAAAAGTGATACTTCCCTTACACTTTACAGGGCTGCATTTCCCCTAGGGCAAGGGGTACTGAATGAACTTCAGGATGGGATGGGATGGGACAATGAGAAGTGAGGGCAGAGGATGTGAAAAAGTGTAAAACAATAGGAGAGAGACAATGAGGGGAATTGCTTCTACTCTTGTCCTCTAGTTATGCACCCAAGGTAATGTGCAACCCCCCAGAGAAGCTGCCTGAAGAGGAATCAATGATTTGTCATTAAGGGGCTGCTGCTTCTGAATTTTAGGTAGCTGTGGAATTCATATTTTTCAATCCCAGTTACCTTCCTTTTATCACTTTCCCTTGCCATCAAAGCCAGTCTGCCTACACTTCCCCAATATTCCTTGGGACAAGGCCATAGGAGCATGAGGAGGGGGAAAAGTAACCACCAACACCGGCTGAAACACGAGTAACTCTGCAGACTGTACTTGGATTAAGCTGCAGTGGGCCCCTCAGACATATCCTAAATTCCAGCAGCAGTGCATTGTTTCAGACTTGGGCTATTCTACTGAGCACTGTGACCTTTCAGGTCTGTACATGTATCTGTGATTTAACCACCCACTATCTGCATTTAAAGATTATCCTTATTTCAAAGGGTTGATCAAGAATTCCTACTCTCTTAGTAGTACCGGTACACCATCTGTCTGAGCAATCTGGCTGTGCTGCAGTCACAGGACACCTTGCATCTTGCAAACATTATTGCCGAAGGTAGCCCATATTCTTAGGAAGTCCCATGAAGCTTTCAGATGGCTTGGAGACCTATAGAAGAAGTAGTAATAGTTACTGTAGTATTTTGACACCAGGTATTCAAATCACTTCATCCGCCACTAAATGCAACCATCTTCAGCTGAGATGGAACACGGTTTAACAGCCCGGAGCAATGCCACATCAAGTTAGGGACAGAAAGGAAAATTGATATTTCATCTTAGAATTTAGATATGCAGAAGTTGTCTTTAACCACCAACAGCCCCAAGAGACCCAGCTCCAGTTCCTGCAGAGCTGTACGCCATGAAACATGGTCAGACTACCAATGGAAACCTGCCTGTGTTTTGGTGAAAGTTTATTCCCATCTGTAACAGATTTGGCAAATCATTTCGCTCCAGTGAATTGGCACGAGCTCTACTGAAATCATCCTTTTATAAGTATTTATGTGCCCTGGGATGACAGCCGATTCCTTGCTGTGTGTTAAGTATGTTCACTAAAAGTAAAGGTGCGAAATTGCTCAAAGAGATTAGTCTCAATAGTGAATCACAATTAACAGATGCATCTTAATAAGAGAGCCACATTCTAAATTGAAGAGGTGATATTTCTGCTTGAATAAATCAAGTAACTGAGGTCAGTGCCCAGTTGAATAATATTTCATGCTGCTTGTTTTATAGCAGGGGTAGGCAACCTATGGCACGCGTGCTGAAGGCGGCACACGAGCTGATTTTCAGTGGCACTCACACTGCCTGGGTCCTGGCCACCGGTCCGGGGGGCTCTGCATTTTAATTTTAAATGAAGCTTCTTAAACATTTTGAAACCTTATTTACTTTACATACAACAATAGTTTAGTTATGTATTATAGACTTCTAGAAAGAGACCTTCTAAAAACATTAAAATGTATTACTGGCACACGAAACCTTAAATTAGAGTGAATAAATGAAGACTCGGCACAACACTTCTGAAAGGTTGCCGATCCCTATATTATAGTATTTCTCTCTGTACATAATTTCAAGTTAAATATTGATACCTTGCTTTCAATTTATGACCTAGTTTCTGTTTTAATTTAACTTTCAGAAGCAGATTGTAATTACATAGTTAAATTTACTTTTATCATATGGGACTTTGTTTGGAAAGCTCACGGTAGAGTGTTAGTAAAATAAGGCTTGGTACTGGAGGTTATCTGAAGGATCCAAATCTTCGCACGTTATCACGTCTACTGTAGTGCATTGCTTAGCTCTTTCCCCCTCCTCCTGAGAGCCAGCAGTAAGAATTCCCATGTTCCATTCCAAGCTCTGCTATTGAATTGCCAAATCACTTTAGAAGGCGGCAGAGGTAGCGGCTAGGCCTACATTTTTAGAAGTGTCCACTCATTTTGGGTGCCCAGCTTAATACACATACGTGTTGGACACCCATGAATTGAGGCACCATCAAATTGAGGGGAAGAATTTCAAAAATACCTCTGGGATTTTAGGAGTACAAGTTCCATTGACTTTCAAAAGGTGCTTCTGAAAGTCTTCCCCTTACAGCTTACGGTCTCCTTGCCTCACTGCACCCTTCTGTAACCTGAGTTACTGTCGGCTTTGGAAGGGGCCTGTGAGGCTTAATGATGGTAAGAAAGCTCATAGACTCATAGACTTTAAGGTCAGAAGGGACCATTATGATCATCTAGTCTGACCTCCCGCATGATGCAGGCCACAAAAGGCCACTCCTGGATTAATTCTCTACCATGACTCAGCTGTTGAAGTCCCCAAATCATGATTTAAAGACTTCAAGTTGCAGAGAATCCTCCAGCAAGCGACCCCTGCCCCATGCTGCAGAGGAAGGCGAAAAACCTCCAGGGCCTCTGCCAATCTACCCTGGAGGAAAATTCCTTCCCGACCCTAATTATGGCGATCAGCTGAACCCCGAGCATGCGGGCAAGACTCTCCAGCCAGACACTCAGGAAAAAGACTATTAATATCCCATCATTGACCCATGGTACTAATTACCAGTGATGGCACGTTATTGACCTATTGACTAAGATCACGTTATCCCATCAAACCATCCCCTCCATAAACTTATCAAGCTTAATTTTAAAGCCAGAGGTCTTTCGCCCCCACTGTTTCCCTCGGAAGGCTGTTCCAGAACTTCACTCCTCTGATGGTTAGAAACCTTCGCCTAATTTCAAACCTAAACTTCCCGACGGCCAATTTATATCCATTTGTTCTCGTGTCCACAGTAGTACTGAGCTGAAATAATTCNTGTTGGAGTACTCCCTTCCTGGACTGCTGCTGGTGCCACTGCTGAGTGTGGGGTGCGGGGGCCGTGCGGACCTGCCCCCCCTCCCCCTGCCTCTGGAGGGAGAGGCCAGGACCCCACCACCACCACCACCATTACCACCTGTGGGGGGTCCTTCCTGCCTGGCTGCCAGGGCTGCTAGAGCTGCTGCCGCTGCTGTGTAAATAAAGCAAAAAAAAATTAAAAAATTCCAAGCTCTGCTACTGAATTGCCAAATCACTTTAGAAGGGGGCAGAGGTAGCGGCTAGGCCTACATTTTTAGAAGTGTCCACTCATTTTGAGTGCCCAGCTTAATACACATATGTGTTGGACACCCATGAATTGAGGCACCATCAAATTGAGGGGAAGAATTTCAAAAATACCTNTTAATTTAACTTTCAGAAGCAGATTGTAATTACATAGTTAAATTTACTTTTATCATATGGGACTTTGTTTGGAAAGCTCACGGTAGAGTGTTAGTAAAATAAGGCTTGGTACTGGAGGTTATCTGAAGGATCCAAATCTTCGCACGTTATCACGTCTACTGTAGTGCATTGCTTAGCTCTTTCCCCCTCCTCCTGAGAGCCAGCAGTAAGAATTCCCATGTTCCATTCCAAGCTCTGCTATTGAATTGCCAAATCACTTTAGAAGGCGGCAGAGGTAGCGGCTAGGCCTACATTTTTAGAAGTGTCCACTCATTTTGGGTGCCCAGCTTAATACACATACGTGTTGGACACCCATGAATTGAGGCACCATCAAATTGAGGGGAAGAATTTCAAAAATACCTCTGGGATTTTAGGAGTACAAGTGCCATTGACTTTCAAAAGGTGCTTCTGAAAGTCTTCCCCTTACAGCTTACGGTCTCCTTGCCTCACTGCACCCTTCTTTAACCTGAGTTACTGTCGGCTTTGGAAGGGGCCTGTGAGGCTTAATGATGGTAAGAAAGCTCATAGACTCATAGACTTTAAGGTCAGAAGGGACCATTATGATCATCTAGTCTGACCTCCCGCATGATGCAGGCCACAAAAGGCCACTCCTGGATTAATTCTCTACCATGACTCAGCTGTTGAAGTCCCCAAATCATGATTTAAAGACTTCAAGTTGCAGAGAATCCTCCAGCAAGCGACCCCTGCCCCATGCTGCAGAGGAAGGCGAAAAACCTCCAGGGCCTCTGCCAATCTACCCTGGAGGAAAATTCCTTCCCGACCCTAATTATGGCGATCAGCTGAACCCCGAGCATGCGGGCAAGACTCTCCAGCCAGACACTCAGGAAAAAGACTATTAATATCCCATCATTGACCCATGGTACTAATTACCAGTGATGGCACGTTATTGACCTATTGACTAAGATCACGTTATCCCATCAAACCATCCCCTCCATAAACTTATCAAGCTTAATTTTAAAGCCAGAGGTCTTTCGCCCCCACTGTTTCCCTCGGAAGGCTGTTCCAGAACTTCACTCCTCTGATGGTTAGAAACCTTCGCCTAATTTCAAACCTAAACTTCCCGACGGCCAATTTATATCCATTTGTTCTCGTGTCCACAGTAGTACTGAGCTGAAATAATTCCTCTCCCTGGAGAGCTTTGGAGGAAAGGGACTATGTAGTCACGTAGTCTGTCAGCGTAAAGGGAAAAGAATTAATTTCAAACTCCACAGTGACAGATTACAAGACATTGCCCCTGTATTTCTGACCTTTTCTTGTTGTGCTTGTTTTGAAAATGGGGGAGGGGGCGGATGTTGTTTTAATCAAATAGCATTTCATATTCTACAACTTGGATAAAAATGGCTTCTGAAAGCAGAAATAACCCTGCCCTCTAGTTCAGTATCTTTAAGTAGCATGAAATTGTGAGCCTATGGAGAGCCTGTTCCCTCTTCAAACATTACCAACCAAAACACCCAATCCAGTGGGAAGCTTCTTTCTCAGAAACTAGGTTCTGGCCCATGGGAGAGAGAGAGATTGGGGTCTGAGGAATATTTATTTTGTTCATTTCTCTCACTGATTTTGTTCAGAACAGTCTGTTTAGTAGCCTTCTTCGAGTATCCCCATTGATCACTCTTCTATCCAAAGCTTATGCCTCACCACTGTCTTACTAATGTAAGAAACCACAGGAACAGATGTTTAAGTAACACGCTTTCTGGAGCGATGTTATTCTAGACATAGGCCAAATGGAGAACTAGTTATGGACCATTGAGCCAGTACCAACCCGGCACAGGTCAGCTCATTGGTTTTGCACAGTCTGAGCTTTGGTTTTTGAGGAGTTTATCCCCAATGATGGCAGATTAAACCCTTCTGGATGAGAGGCCCTAGAGTACCATCTTCCCAAGTGTACAGCCCAGGAGAAACTGTGTCATTTTGGAGGGCATGTGCGATTAATTTAGAGTGTTACAGTTCGATACCCCGAGCACACCAACCCCTCCCAGGGGTCAGCAAAGAGGGATTGGCCTTAACTCGAGTAGACGAGAGGTGACTCCTGTTTGTTGCAATGGAGTATTGACTCTAATGCTGAATGACAACCCAAGTGTTAAGTAGTTTTCCCTTTTGCCGATTTTCAGAAGAAGTGTCCATATATTCTGGGCTTTGGGGGCAATTGCCCCTTTTCCTCCTGCCTGCCCAGTCTGGACTTGGTTCAAACCCCACCCCTGAACTTCAAAGAAACTGGAGCCAAAACTGTGGGCAAACCCAGATGTGAAGTTTTTCCAGCTCAAACCCCAGTTTGACATCTCAACAAGAAAGTAGCTGTGCCCTAGGTCCCAGATCCAGTACCTATTGAAAGAGCAGGCCTGGGGACATATCCTGCCACCCACTGTATGGCAGCAGAAGGCCCCACAGGGAGTAGAACCCATGTGGTTCTGCTGCACAAGGCAGTGGTGGTCAGTATTTTGGGGAGCCTGAGTTGTGGTACTGCACCCACTGAGGGCTGGGCTTCCAGGCCTGTCCCTGAACAGCAAGGTTTGGGGGACTACAGTGGTCTAAAGGAGCAGCAGGACTGGGGGATTTGTTGGCATGCAGTTCCACCAGTCATTTACTCTGCAAACTATTGGGTAGGTAAAGGATTCCTTCCCTACTCCACACCCCTTCGCTCCTAGCCTCAGGAGAGTGGACCTCTCTTAGAGTAGGGTCCATGCATGGAGGCTGCCTGTTTGAAATAGCGAGGTCACCTAAAATACCCTGAACACAGTAGTGTCTGGTGATCCTGGACTCAAGTGTCCACGCATGTGGTGGCTTTTCAAGTAAGAAATTGTTTATTGGTTGCAGGTACAGGGACAACAGGAGAGGCTGCAGTGTCAGCAGTTTTCTAGAGCTGTCATACCTGGCTCCCATTGTTTTCTTTAGTCAAAGCATTTCTATTTTTATTTGGAGGAGGAGATGAAACAAATGACAAAATATTGTGCAGAACAGACACTGTAAGCATCAGTTTTCCTGCTGTTCGGATGAGGAAGGTAGGAGACTTCAGGTTGAAAAGCTGGATGTGTGGAAAGATAAATATTTTAACGTCAGTAATTTGCATGTGAATGTGGCTTCAGCTGAGGATGTTAAACAACTGATGTGCTCCAGGTACAAATTTGTGCTATAGGGAGCAAAATGCACCCCCGCTGCAGTTGTATAACTGGATTTGTCTCCCACTGATCCCTATTTTTATTTTAAGCCAAAGAAAGGTTTTGAAACAGGGACCAGCTTGACTTATAATTTTAGAAGTGAAATAGCTGCGATGCCCATACAAATGATGGGGGAGTGAATTGGAGTTAAGTGATGAGAGACTTGGCAAGAATGCTAAACTTATGTGCAGTGAAGTTTTGAAGCAATTGCATAGTCAGTAATCCATAGGCTGTGCTCAGAAAATGTGCATTTCACTCGGTGACTGTGTGGAGCAGCTGCTGTCTTTGTGCAAGGACTTGGG
This sequence comes from Platysternon megacephalum, assembly GCA_003942145.1. Lineage (NCBI taxonomy): Eukaryota > Metazoa > Chordata > Testudines > Platysternidae > Platysternon > Platysternon megacephalum. Next base: position 976,335 of record QXTE01000322.1, on the reverse strand, counting down.
TGTGACTGAAGAGACCCTCCATTCTGGAAAGTGGAGTTAGGGTGCAGGGGCAGAACAGACTGGTAGGATGCAGTTTACAGTAGGGTGTTATGTTATGTAGTACATATAGTATGTTAAACAAAAATTTAATCTCTCCAGGCCTTAGCACCACCATGACAACTGGGTGGCATTGGGTTCCTGTCTGAGAGGAGCCATCCTTCAAAACTGTCCTACTTTGGGACAAAGCAGTTTGCTAATCTGCCAATCAAGAAAAGGAAATAGTACCATGTGACCATGGTGACCAATCCCCCCACAAATATATCTGACAGTGGCTAGTCTGAAAATAGGCTGAATAAACACTCTGAACAAGACACCATAAAAGTCACAGAAGTATTATTTGTGACCATTCATGGTCAGAGATACCCTGCCATAGAGTCTAACTCCATGATCTCTTCAGTACTGCAGTAGCACTTAAGGACCCTGAACCAGGATCAGGACCCTATTGGACTAAGCATTACACAACTAACATAAATCGTCCCTGGACCTGACCGCTCAATTGAGCATTTAGACAATATGCAACAAGGGACTTTATGAATAGGTTAGGCGGAGCTGAGGGGACAGGTAAGAACGTAAGAATGGCCACAGTGGGTCAGACTAATGGTCCATCTAGCCCAGTATCCAGTCTTCTGACAGTTGCCGATGCCAGATGCTTCAGAGGAAATGAACAGAACAGGACAATTATTGAGTGATCCATCCCCTGTTATCCAGTCCCAGCTTCTGGCAGTCAGAGGCTCAGGGACACCCAGACCATGGGGTTGCATCCCTGACCATCTTGGATAATAGCCATTGATGGCCTATCCTCCATGAACTTATCTAATTCTTTTTTAAACCCAGTTATACTTCTGGCCTTCACAACATCCCTTGGCAATGAGTTCCACAGGTTGACTGTGTGTTGTGTGAAGTACTTCCTTTTGTTTTGTTTTTTAAAACTGCTGCCTACTAATTTCATTGAGTGACCCCTGGTTTGTGTTACATTAATGGGTAAATAAAGCTTCTCTATTCTCTTTCTCCATGTCATTCATGATTTCAAAGACATCTATCATATCCTCCCTTAGTCGTCTCTTTTCTAAGATTAAAAGGAGACTGGGACTGTTCATCTCTCCTCCTCTGGAAGCTGTTCCATACCCCAATAGTTTTTATTGCCCTTCTCTGTACTTTTTCTAATTCTAATGCATCTTTTTTTAGGTGAGGTGAGCAGAACGGCACACAGTATTCAAGGTGTGGGTTTTAGATTTTTACTGTAGGATGGATTTACAGCTGCTTATCTAGAGTTAAGCTTTATCACCTAGTTAATTGCTTTGAAGTCATTCATGTCCTACAGCTGAAAGCTTCCTTAGTTTAGTTGTTAATATCTCTAATTTTTTCAGTATTTTGATTTTTAAGCCTTTGCCCTTCAGGGTTTTATAACAAATGCACTATTCACTAGGTCTCCTGGAAAGTGCAAGAGGATTTGCTTAGACGGGAACGAAGTGAATACTGATTCGAAACTCCAAAACTCAAGTATTTTTTTAGGAAGGGGAGGGGTAGACAAGGACCTAGTCTGAGGGCTTAATTACTGTGAATTGAAACAGTGCTTCTTGAGTTATTGGCAATATTGATGGCTTTGGCAAAGCTATTCCCTGGTGCCATTAGAGTATTACCTGAGAGTTTCTAGATCCTTACACGTAGGTGAGATGTTTCCAATCAGTTGACTTAGCTCCATATTGTGCTCCAGTGTTTAGTAGTGATCTGGATGTGGGAGATTAGTGAGGTAGCAAAGTTTACAGCTGAAGCAGTATTTAGGTTAGTCAAGACTAGAGAAGATTCATGAACCTTAGAGAGACCTAACCAAGCTATGCCAACAGACGAGCTTCCATATTGAAAAATGTAAGACGCATTGAAAGCAAGAAAGTGAACTACTTGGACACGTTGTTGGGTTCTAAAGAATGAACCACACAGGAAGGACTTAAGGATCCTTGTGGACAATTCAAAAGCTTCTACTCCATATGAACTCATACTTCCAGACATTGGCGAACCACTAACAAAGTTAGAAGGAAACTTCTCCTATGGGCAGGATGCTTCATAAAGTTTTCTGCTATAGGATTCCCACCTTTCCCACCTTCCTCTGAAACATCTAATCCTGGTCACTATTAGAAGTAGGATACCGTCCAGATGGATCACTGGTCTGATCCAGTATGGCAATTCTTTGGGTAAATATTTAACTTTCAAAAGCAGAGAAAAGCTTGTTCTCATTTGATCATACTAATGCTTTGAAACAAACAGGATGAAGCAATTGCAACTTTGTAAAAATTTCTTATGTGATCATAAAAGAATAACTAGGAGAACATCAAGGACGTGGTACAGGTCCTATTTCTCTACAGTATGGGCCATGCAGAGCCCCAAAGAATTTGAATGGTTTTGTATGTTTGAACAAATGAAATGGAATTTTGCTGAGCAGCAGAGAAGCCTTTGGCAGAATGGACGGAAGTGTTCAAGGGCCTGTTTACACTGGGTTATTAGTACTCATGTATCTGCACTGATGCAAACCTAGTGTAGATATGCTAAACCAGAACACTACGGGGCTTGCACCAGTACAATTTACATTTAAAAACCAGGGTAAACTCTGTTTTCCACTTGTGTGGAACATATATGCTGGTATTTGTACTGTAGATACAAATATCCCCATTAGAGACAGGCAGTAAGTCCGAGACTGTTCACACAATGGAATGGAAAGGCTTTTCCTCCTTTTTTAAGGGGCAGCAATTTATTTTCATTCAAGTGCTTATGCCAATATTTCATCTTCTGCTGGTTGAAGAGTTACCTGCTTTACGTCTGAAATTGCCCTGTTTGGTGTCCATCTGACCTCCCTCTCCACATTTGTAAGTTTCAGCATGTCAGTCAGTCTGTCAGATCTCCCCTCCATGCCCTTTAGTAGGTTTTGAGGAGTTGCAAAATGTTAGTTCTTTCCTTGGTTCAACAACTCAGTCAGTAAATATCCCATCAAACTTTTTTTTTTTTTTTTAATAACCGGAAAGCTTGACTCACTTTGGAATAGACACTCAGCTGACACCAGTAATGCAATGAAAAAAAACTTTCCCTTTAAAAGTTTCTTTAGATGATTTTTGTTACGAGCTCAATAGTAGAAGCAAAAATGATTAAGGGGGAAATAGATCTAATTTCTGAAGGCCCTTTTTTCTTTTTGTTTAGATCTTTCTAAGGGAAAGAAAATGTCCGGTTTCTTCAGGGGTTTCCTTGAATTGATGCACAGAGAGAACAGTAGAAAAAATATTGTTACCAAAAGGGGTCTAATGGAAAGGTTTCCAGAGCCACCGCCTCCTATAGAAAGTCCTAGAGTTGAGATTCTGGCCAGCTCAATTGGTCATCAGCCGTTCTTCAAACTCTATTTTGGGATAGCATTAAAGCTACACAAGAACTATTGTCTGCACAGAGATAGAAGAAATGTGGTGGTAAAGAGTAGGAAAAGAGTCACATAGAAGAGGATGTCCTTAAATTGCAGATACCTTTTCTGAGATCAGTTTCATATTAGAGATGGTGAGCTTTGTAGTTGCAAAGCGTTCTTTCAGAATTAGTCCATAGGTTATAGTCCAATGTTCATATTCAGGATGATACAGATGGGACTGGAGATCTCAGTCTTATGACTCAAGCTTCCCCTGCATAAAGCATCAAGCAGATCTGAGATAAAAAGGATCAGGACCCAACACACCTCTATACCGTTCCAGGCCTTCTCTTGACAGCATGGAGTCCTTAAGCGAATAATAGGCAATCATCGAGACTTTGAAGTAGACCTATTTCCTAAGCATCACTGATAATTAACTACATGGATTAACATAAGGTAATTTATCCATTAAGCAGTTTATTGCAAACTTTAAAGAGACATATAGACAATGACATTATTTCACCCAGTAATTCATCTAAATGTTAATATTCCTTGAATCAATAGTGAAAGGAACTGTCTGTTTACATGGCTAACATCTAACAAGTTATAAGTAAACACTTACAATTAGTAACATCTGTAATTTTCTAACAATACAGGTTTGCATTTTTAAAGTTCTAGCCTATCTAACATGAAATGGCCCTAATTACCATTTACATACTTTTCTAACTTGTCTCTAAAGGGTTGACCTGGGTCATTTAGCCTGCAAGCTACTTAACCCTTTCTGGCCGTATGTCACACCAACAGATCTCTTCTTCTGGCCATACTGGGGCCCTGGGATCCATATAGCAGACACCCAGCACCATTGCAAGAGATCTACCGCTCTTCCTCCTCATGTCAGCCGGTTCCATCGGTGTACGAGGAGGAAGACACTGAGCTGGTACCACCGGTTCTGTCATCTGTTGTCACCCTCTCTGCCGGATGACCACTGGGAATATCAAGATCTGCTCCAAAGGGTGGCTAGTGACCTGCAAATCCTTCTGGTGGAGGTCCAGGACCCCCAGCACTGTCTCTTGGACATCTTACAGCCACAGGGACTGTCAAGGGTGGCTCTTCCCATAAACAAGGTTGTACTGGAACCGGTCAGAATGGTTTGGCACATACCAGCATCGTGTGCCCCCATCCCAAAGCGAGCTGAAAGACGTTACTTTGTGCTGGCCAAAGGCTCCAATTTTCCCTTTACGCATCCTGCCCCTAATTCACTGGTAGTGCAAGGGGCTGCAGAAAGGGCTTGGCAGCACCTGCAGAAATCCACCCCACCAGAGAAAGGGTCAAAGAGGCTGAATCTCCTGGGTCGGAAGGTCTTCTCCTCCACAGGCCTTCATTTTCATATAGCTAACTATCAGGTGTTGCTGACTAAACACGACTTAATACTTACACCGGGCTGGCAGAGTTTAAAGACCACTCCCTGTGCAAGACCAGGCCCAGTTCCAGTCCTTGGTGGATGAGGGGCGGCTGGTGGCAAAGGTGGCTCTCCAGGCCATTGTGGGCACTGCTGATACTGCATCCTGGTTCTTGACCACCGGGCTGGTCATGCATAGAGACTCTTGGCTCCAGTCATCGGGCTTCCCAAGAGAGGTCCAAAGCAGAAAGCCGAAGAAGCGCTCTGCCTTTTCAGGCTCTGGGGACTCCTCAGTTTGTCCCACTGCCTGGACCCAGACCCGGTTGCACAGATTATTGGTTCTAGAATGGGGCGAGCAGACTTTTTGGCCTGAGGGCCGCATCCGGTTTCCAAAATTGTATGGAGGGCCGGTTAGGGGAGGCTGTTCCCTGACGGCCCCCCCGGGACTCCTGCCCCATCCAACCACCCCTTCTCCCTGTCCCCTGACAGCCCCCGGAACCCCTGCCCCTGCCTGCCCCCCACCGCCCCATCCAACCTCCCCCTCCTTCCTGACTGCCCCCCAGGACCTCTCCCCCATTCAACGGCCCTGTTCCCTGCCCTCTGACTGCCCTGCCCCCTATCCACACCCCCGCCCCCTGACCACCACCCTGAACTCCCCTACCCTCTATCCACCTCCCTGCTCCCTGACCCCTGACCGCGCTGCCTGGAGCACCGGTGGCTGGCAGCGCTACAGCCGCGCCGCCCAGAGCACCAGTACAGGCAGCCGCGCCGCCCGGCTGGAGCCAGCCACGCCACCGCGCAGCTCAGAGCACCGGGTCAGGCCCCGGCTCTGCAGCTGCGCTGCCCCAGGAGCTCGCAGCCCCGCTGCCCAGAGCATTGCGCCGGCAGTGGGGCGAGCTGAGGCTGCAGGGGAGGGGGAACAGCAGGGGAGGGGCCAGGGGCCTGGGGCCGGGCAGGAGGGTCCCGCAGGCCGTAGTTTGACCACCTCTGGTCTAGAAGGTTCCTTGGTCAGCAAACCCCAGGAGCTGACAAAGGAGGAAAGTCAAATATGCACGTTGAAGTCTAGTGAACAGAGATTTCTCTATTTTTAATTAACAGCTTTGTCCATCTTATCTTTGAGAGCACAACATGTTGGCACATTTATAGGGTGGATAAAGGTTTTAAGAGTAACACAGACATTCAGAAATAGCTACTGCACTGGAGGAGGGATTAAAGGTGACTGTCTGGTAGGTGTTTTTTAAAGTTCACTCCGCTTGTTTGTGTTTTTGAGGTTTTTTGCCTACTCTATTGCTGAATTGAGGATCTTCATAGAGAAAGCTGTGTCTCTGGGCTATGGCTGTTGTGCAGGTTGCTATGGAAACAGCAGATTTTCATAGGCCAGGTTCTTGCCACTTCCAATTGAACCCTACAGGGCGGCATTTAGAAACCAGACAGTCCGGCATAATATAAAACCCATGCATCAAACTTCTCAAACTATCTGAATTTTAGGCGAGGACCTAGGACTAGAATAAGCTCATCCCATTCACATGCTGGAAGGTTTTTCAATTGGGTTGACAGCTGTACATTTTATCCTTCTGGGACGTATTCCATTTCTATTAGAACCAGTCCTGGCTGTTGTGTTTTGGCACCATGTACTGTTTTGTTTGCTTGCATGAATATACCTGTATGCATCGGCTCCAACTTGTAAGTCTAAGACAGAGAAACCAAGGCAGACCAGACTTCAGTGATGTGATCAGGATGGAAAACTGCACTACAGCTGTACAGAATTCCTCCTCTCACCCCACAAGAACTAACATACAAGTTCTGTTGACCTGAACACTGTTAAAGCACCATGTGGTGGCTCCCAATAGTGTTACAGCTGGAACAGTTCTTGCTGCAAGGAGGCAAACCCAGGAGAAAGATGCTGTGCACAACAATCACTCCGATAAGTCTACTTGTAGTATAGGAGTCAGCAACTAGATGTCCCTGCATGCCACGTAGAGTTCCAGACGGGATGCAACAGTCTAGTCCAGACCAGAATTTAAGGGGTGGTAGCCCAAGGTAGCTCAGCATGAACACGGACTAAATTGGGCAAATTTAAAATCTGTTTTAACTCAGCCACTTTAGTGTAAGCCTTGTCTAGACCAGACTTGAAATGTGTTAGGACGTGTTAATTAATGCATGCTAACTAGGGCAGGCTGGAAAACAAGAATTCCATTTTGCAAAATCTTGTGAGGTTTTGACATTTGTTTGCCTTCTGAAGAGGAATGAAACCAAGACCCTTCCTTTAAAAAAAAAAAAAAAAATTAGAAAAAGAGAGAGGCTCAGCCCAAACTACCCAATAGTCCAGTGGTTAGAGAACATCTCTGTATGTGACAGACTCAACTTCAAATACTAGCTCTGCCTGATAGACTCGGGAGAGGCTGAGAGAGAGACACAGACTCTCTAGCCCGGTGATTAAGGCACTCGCCTGGGATATAGGAGACCTGCATTCAAGTCCCTGCTCTGAGTTTGGCAGAACATGGACTTGAACCTGGGACTACCACAGCCCTAGTAAGTGTCCTGTCGGTGGGTATTGGCTATTCTGAGGTGGGTCTCTCCCCCCACTCCCCTTCATTTCGACCAGAAATTCCAACCTGGACCATAGAAACCTTTTTGGTGAAAGTTTTATCAAACTGATAAAAAAATGTTCCACAAAAAATGTTGGTTCTGATGAAGAATTCCTGACTAGCTGTAATACTGACTATCATCACACCTTTAAGTCTTTAGTCAGACAAGGCCTGTGTGACCGACTCACTCCTGGGAGGGGTGGAATGGATATTTTTAAACCATCTTTATAATGGTATCGGTCAGAGCCTCAGCCGGCAGACCTCAATTTCAAATAGTAAATAGAGCTATGCCGTTTTACAGAGGCTGAGGATCTGGTCTGTAAAGAGTAATGCTGTACTTCATACTAGATAACTTTCTTGAGATGAAACAAAGTAACAAGTGTCCAAAGTATGTAGGCTTAGTCGGGCCAGGCTCCCATGGGAAGCCAATGAGAGCTCTGCTCCATTTAAAGCCCTGCCAAATTTGGCTCACAGAAAGGACTAGTATGAAGTCGTCGTGAGAGATCAGTGACTCACCAGCATTCTGCATCTGAACTGAAACAAGATGGCAGCTGTGCCAGCAGCAAGCCAGGAGCCTCCTCTTAGTACATTGAAGGGTACAGTACCCCCATGACAGGACAACTCAGTTCTGCCCACCTTAGTAGCCAGAGCCATAAGCGCCAAAGTGCAGTTCAGCTAAAATTAGTGTCAAGTTCACTGTAAGTCTATTAATTTAGTTACTCTGGATTTACATCAGTAACTGAGCAGAATGTGGCCTATTGTTTGTCCAACATTTCCTGGTTTGCAGTGTGTCTCAGCAGCCCAGCATACTGTAACTATGTCAATTGCTTTGATACTAACTGGATAAAGAACCAATCATTTAATGTACTGTTTCTCATAGTCAAATTGCCATATGCTCAACACTCCACTGTTTTCTGAGTGCTATATATATATATATATATGCCAGTTTCACAAAGACTACAGAAACTGGTCTACTTTTGGCTTTAGCTTTTCCTGTCTGAGCTGCTTTTCTCAGGGGAAGATATGCACACAATCTGCTCTGCCCATCTTTGTATTTCACATTGAACTCTGAGTCCTGTGTTCTTTTAATTATGCGTTTTTATTTGCTGCTACCATCGTGCATAAGCTTCTCTGTTAACTCTCAGTAACTTCAAAAACAAGACAGTCAGCTTTCAAATTGTAATGGTGCTAGAATTCTATCTAGTTTGGTTTCAACAATTCTGTACACATGGGTGGCAGGTGAACCCCGGGCTCAGGGAGGCTATCCCCTGGCCCAGCCTGCCCCTTCTGCCCGAGGCCCCACCCTGCATGGCTGCCAGCCCCCCTCCCCCAGCTCCAGAGTGCTAGGTGGGCGGACGACGCACCCCAGCACTGGAGCACAGGCCAGCCCCCTTTAGCCCCAGCCTGGGGCCCTGGCCACAGGGGGAAGAGCCCCCACAGCACAGCACCGGGAAGCAGGAAGGAGCCTAGGGGAAGAGCAGAGCATGGGCGGGGCCATGCAAGGCCTTCCCCAGGTTTCGATACCTGCCGCCCATGTCTATACACATGCTGGATTGAGTTCAAACCTGGTGTAAGGAGGCATTGCTTCATTGACTCATGCTATATGTTTTAACACTCAAGTCAGCCTGATACATTAAGAAACTGAATAGATGTAAATCTCACCGTTAGAGATGTTCCAATAAGCTTCTTTCACAGACTAGACTTCTTCCTAGTCTGGGCCCAATTCTTTCCCCGGTACAGTTCTTGTTAGTTCCAGCTCAGGTGGTAAATAGGGGATTTTTCATGACTGGCAGCCCCCTCTGTTCTGTTCAACCCCCTTTTATAGCTTTGGCACAAGGCGGGAATCTTTTGTCTCTCTGTGTCCCCTCCCGCTTCTAAATGGAAAAGCACCAGATTAAAGATGGATTCCAGTTCAGGTGACATGATCACATGTCACTGTAAGACTTCCTTCTTCATTACCTAGTAGCTGGGAGACAGGTACACAGGAAGGCTTGCAAGTAAACAAACCCATTCACAGTTCATTGATTCTGAAGCACCCTTAATGGCTTCCACTTAACCCGTTTACATCAGTAATACAAGTTTATATCTTATTCTCCTACCTCCAGACATAGAAATAATACATGCAAACAAATAGGATGAACTCACTCAGTAGATCATAAGCTTTGTAATGATACCTTACAAGAGACCTTTTGCATGAAGCATATTCCAGTTACATTATATTCACACTCATTAGCATATTTCCATAAAACATATGGAGTGCAATGTCACAGGTGGCAAATACAGCAGCATTTTAAAATGGATTTACATTGAGGAAGCTATGCATTTGCTTATAAAGTGAAATCCTTGTGCCTATTAATAATGACACCCACTCTGGATTGGTGGAAGGCAATACTGATAGGCCTTCTAACGAAGATTTATTTGGATGGGTTGAGTTAGTCAGATTTAACTAATTTCTCCTATTGCTCTCTATGAGGGCAGTGAGTATTTAAAAGCAAAATTCTAAGGGACAAATTAAAGTTAATTTGCTCAGTTCTGCACCAATAAGGAGCATCAGAGATTATAAATTATACTGTTAAATGTAATCTTCATTTTTATATATATACACATACACACACACAAAAGACCCCATTCTATCCTCAGAGTTGAGAAGATGGTTAATATCATGTGCTGCTTTCCACTAAGGGTAGCATAATATGTTTATGGTAAAAGTCACGAGGTCTGTTCCTTTTGCTCATTTCAGAATTATAGTGCAAACCTACAAAAATACCAGCCATTCTGAGTTGACCTGTAGCGCGTGCATAGCACAGGACTTGCTTATGTCCAGCACTCTGTCCCTGAAACAGTAGGGCACAACAGCCTGACTCTGTTTATATCTCTCCTTATAGAATAAAGGATGCAGACAGGCACGGTGGCTAATTTAGCATTAATTTCCAGCTATTTACCTCAGTATCTGAAGCATGAAGAGAGATTTAGACATGTGACTTCCATAAGAGTCAGTGAGTCGCATGACTAGATCAGTGCATGATGCTTATACTATAGGAGTGAGAGAGTGATCTGTCTTACAGATTTAGGCAAGTAACAAACCTTTGTCTTCCTGACTACTCTGTTGGGAACAGCTTTGTGACTTCACTGAGCACATTAACCATCTGCACTAAAATAAACCCCAACACCTAGCGCAATTGACTTATTCAAGCCCTCAAACTCTAGCTTGTAAATGTTGTATTCTTATCTAATGAAATCCAAGGTCGTAGCAATATAGAAACATCAATTATCACAATTAAATAGGAGCAAGAATCCTTCACTTTGATTTAGAAGCTGACAATTTGAGGCCCTGGCTAAAGTTTGAAACCAGAGTAGAAAATGATGAGAGTTTCACATTTGATCACAGTAGCATGACAAGCCCAATACTACGTCTTCAATCATTGAGAATTCAAGTTAAAATGAGCTTGGTTTTCAAAGGTGCTGAGCACCCGCATTTCCCTTTGAAGTCAGTGGGTTTTGTGGGTGCTCAGCGCTGCTGAACGTGAGGCTTTGGCAGCCTAACTTCAGGCACCAATTTCAGAGTGCTGGTCATGCCGACATGTTACAGTCTCCGGTTAGGGTGACCAGATGTCCCGATTTTATAGGGACAGTCCTGATATTTGGGGCTTTTTCTTATATAGGCTCCTCTTACCCCCCACCCTCCCGGCCCGATTTTTCACACTTGCTGTCTGGTCACCCTATCTCCAGTTGGGCTGTAGCTGACGCTGGGAGGTTTAGTCCCCAAAACAACCTTATTCTCCATTGCATTAAGGCTTTTTTGTGCTGTTCTGGCAAGTCGTAAAGTAGGTTGAATAGTTTTGTGCATGGGATAGTCTCAGAGAGCCTCCCCAGTCAGTGCACAGCTGGCACATGGGTCTTATGCCCATCCTGCCCCCAGCATGGGTGAATCGGGGTGTGGCTGGAGTACAGTGCACATTCGCTGTTCACTTCTTTTCAAGACCCATAGGAAGGATGCTCTAAGGCAGTGGTACGCTGACTGAAGCCCGTGAGCCACAAGTGTCTCTTTAATGTGTCTCCTGCGGTTCTTTGCAGCACAGGATATTAAAACACTGTGACTTAATTATTAACCAATCAGGATGCTTTTACTATGTCATTAACCAATTAAGTTATCAGCTTGCACTACATTATTAACTTATTTGCTGCGAGAATACGATACTATTACTATAGTAAATGAAACCATGAATTCACAGTACTGTGGCTCTTTTGGGTAATGTTGATCGCTAATTTGGCTCCTGAACCACTGAGGTCTGAGTATCCCTGCTCCAAGGGTTTGCCTGTGCTGCAATCCTAGGTGTGACGGGAGCACAGGAAGACCCACCTGCACTAGCACTGCTAAAAAGAGTGGTGTCGACGTGGTAGCACAAGTGTCAGTGCATAAGCATGCTGAGGGCCCTGAGTATGTTCTCGCATTGCTAGCCTGCATTGAAGCCTAGGCTGAAGCACCTGCTTTGCTATTTTTAGCTGGGCTAGCTGGGTGAATGTAACAGCGGTGTGTCTACTCGAGTTGCGATCGCACGTTGGACTGTAGGGTAGACATACCTGAGGTTAACACAGAGACAGGGCAGGCCCCTGCACAGCCCCAGCACACAAGTGCAAAAGGTAACTTAAAGCTAAACCCACCAGCCTCTCCACCAAGTGCAGAAGCAGAGTAACTAAGAATCATGCTCCTGGAGTCTAATGGCAGCAGCAGCAGGGATACAAATGCACAATGTGAAGTGATGGATGCAACTCAGGAAATCTCATTCTCTAGTTAAGGGCAAAGACTCCAGATTTGGATGAGCTGCTGGGTGGCAGTTTGGAGGTCCCACAAGATTGCCCAGATTCCATCAGGGTCAGGAACAGCCTCTCGTGGTATTTCGGCATTTCTGTTTCAAGGCAGGAAGTTGGTGTTTGGGGAAATTAAACATACAGCTGGAAATAGGGCAAGGCGCACACACTCTGCTATTCCTTTGGGCAGGAATGTTTGTATCAGCCATATCCTCTACACCAGGGGTTCTCAGCCTTTTTCTTTTTAACCCCCTCCCCCCCAACATGTTATAAAAACTCCACAGCCCAGCTGTGCCACGATAACTGGTTTTCTGCCTATAAAACCCAGGGCTGGCATTAGGGAGTAGCAAGCAGGGCAATTGCTCGGGGCTCCACACCACACCACTGGAGCCCCCTTGAAACTAAGTTGCTCAGGCTTCGGCTTTAGCCCCGAGTGGCGGGGCTCAGGGACCTGGGCTTCAGCCCCATGTGGTGGGGCTTCGGCTTTCTGCCCTGGGCCCCAGCGAGTCTAACGCTGGCCCTGCTTGGTGGCCCCCCAGGTTGAGAACCGCTGCTCTACTCTAAGCTGATCAAGGCACCCATCCCCTTGGAGTCTGCACATTGAAGCTTTGTACATTAACATTGATTAGGCTTCCCCTGGTGTACAAAATTCTATCTCCCCCCTCCCCGCCCAAACAATGCTGTCAGTGGGATAACTTGCCTCTGCTACACCTCTACACAAAACACCCATTCATTAATACAAATCCTAACTAAAGTACCTAGCATTTGCAGTTTCTAAGAGTATCCGGAAAACCTCATTTATCAGTTTTAAATGCATCATTGATTCCTAGCCAGTGGGGGTCCCCTATAGAAATCAGCTGCCTGCCATTATTTAGAATGTATGTACACTAGCAAAAATGTGAGCTCCCTGAAACAGTTTGTCACAGGTGTCCCAAGAGGGTAAATTATATTCATTTGGCAATTGCTCCAGCAATCAATAAGCATGAATATAAAGAGTTCGTTGTCACATGTAATTTTCATGTTAAACCATTCCTGGAGGCAGTTCACTTAGTGTCTGGTGTAATGCAATTCAGTCCTAGTCTCTACGAAGAGTTTTTCCTTCCAATACCGTACAGTCTTCATGGACAGATTATTGTTCAGACAGACGAGTCTAATGATCATTTAGATTATGGTTGGAGAATAAAGTGAGTAAGAATATGTGATCTCAGCAGTTTGGGCCAAATTCTGCTGTTACGCCAGTGTAAATCCAAAGTAATTCAGTGACTTTATTGGATTGAATCTGGTTTGACTGAAAGCAGACTCTAGCCTTTTATGTGTAACAGAGGCCACTGTCCTCCTTACCCAGTGCAAACAGTCAGGCCCTCTGTGGCTCAAACTCCTAAATCTAGGCCACTGAATGGCAAATTGTGGCATTCAGTCCCTGGCCCACATTGGGGGCAATGCAAAGCCACCCTCTTGTAAAGAAGGCTTAGCAAGTGTGGCCCTGTTTCTTGTCTTCCCTGAAGTCAGGTGTGCCCCCAGCTGTGCAGTGTGGGAGCAATCCCTGCAGCGACTGCTGTTGTCAGTGATACGTATTCAAAGTGCTTTCACCGGCAGAACGTCAGCTCGGTCTAGCCCCCCTCATTTTGCTTAATAGGGTTTGTATGAAGAGGTTTGAGACCCTGTAAGTCTGGGGCCCTCACCTTGCTGAGGACTTATCTTGACTTCCACAGCTCCTATTTCTTGCTTTGTTCTTGCCAGCACTGAGTTCCCCCAGAGAGGCAGCATCTGTCCAGTGGGCCCAGGGCTGTGGAGGAACAGGTCAGAGGGAACACTGGTAGAAGAGACCTCTGGAAATCCATGCAGGTATCAAGCATGTGTTTACTGAGCCTCGTCAGACCTCTTGGCAAATGAGGATCATATTATCCATGTCCTCATTTGATATAGCTATAGAGCTTGCCATTCATGTTTTATTTTGTTAGCAGCATGACAGTAATACAGACAATTAGACTGCATAATACTCCCACGTGGCAAAAACTAAGCTGTTTATCACAGTTTTGCAAAAACACTAAATGCTTTGAGTGTTTGCCTTGAATTTTTCTCCTGTGGAAAACAAAGGCCAACACTCCCCACCCCCCACCTTGCATACTGTCCCTAGAAAACTCTTCTCTCCCCAACATTATTTGGCTCAAAAAGCTGCTTTCACCAGCACAGGTTGGCAACTTTTCACTCGAGGGGGAGAGAGCAGCTTTGTTTCCACTTGGTATGGTTCCTGGCATGATGGGGCCCTGATCCTTGATGAGGCTCCTAGGTACTAACATAGGGATCAAACTGGCAAATTCTCAGTTTCTGTGCACAAATTTGTAGCAAAAATAGTTTGTCAGAAAAAGTGCTGCTGTGCACTGTTTAAACAGGTGGTCATGTTTCGCCACAGAGGTGGGTGACATGATTCTCATGCACAAGGCCAGATTCTACATTGCTCTGGTGAAAATTCAGAATAACTCAGCTGGAGCCACTGGATTTACACTGGCAGAATTTGGCCCACTTGTAAAGATTTTTTGGCAAGTTTTAAAATACCCCTAGCAACCAGAGCTGCAGATCCAGAGAAAAAGAGCTCTGAGGTCGGTCTGTATTTGGTGTGGGGAGGTTGGTTGTTTTTCTTATTCAAAAGCTTTTTTGCTCTTTAACCATTCCATAATACTTGTCTGGATGGAGCACAACTAACTACCAGTTAAATCTGCTTCCCGACCAAACACATCCCAAGTCTAACACTTGCCCACTCACCATATCTTCCCGGCTTGTGCTTTTTCAGCCCAACTCCTTCAACGATCAAGCACCTCCTTGGTATGGCAAGCCACCTTGGTGGTGTTATGGGAACGGACTCCCTAGCATGCATAGGAGAACAAGCTCTTTTGTATTTCTACTTTCACCCTATTTTAAAACTTACTATGCAGGTAGGAGATTGAGAGTATATCAGCCTCTTAAACAGGAGGCAGCTGACTACAGACAGGATTCCATAGAGTCTGAGTTCCAGCTTTATCTTTTGTTTATCATGGACCACACTTTGTCTGGAGCTTTTAGCAGTACAGGGATATAGATCAAAGGTGAATACTCTAGTGCAATTAAATAGTTGCAGAAGCTATCATTGAACCTTATTTTCATAGATACTCGAACAGTGCATGAACTACAGACTAAAAGAAGCCGGGCTTTCTGGATGAAAAGTTCTACATAACTGATAGTCACCATCGCTGATTTTTACCTGGGTTTGTTTTACATCCCAGTGCCCATAGCAAGTAGTGCTGCCCTCTTTCCATGCTGCCTGCTGCATCTGTTGAGAAAGCAAAGACCTCCAGAATGTGCTATTTTGCATGCTGGTTTTAGGGGGAGCGAGGGGCAAACTTTTCTGACTTTCCTTACTTTAGGTGAATTTTTATTTCCTCAAGTTATCGACCTCTCTCAGCCTTGTATGTCCCAGTGCAAACCCCTTGCCCGAGTCCATTTGTGAATGAAGGGGACATAAACTCCTTTATTTATAACCTTCAGGAGTCCGCTAAATTGAAACTAGAGCATAATTGTTGTAGTCTCCTACCTTGTCATCCAAGACAAACAATGTCCTATTTTACCCAGTTGTTGTCACTCAGAGATTTGGATGGTCTTTGCCCTTGGTTTATATTTAGCTCTCCAATCAAAATAAAACCCCACTCCACCTAGGGGAAACAAGAGTCCGAGTCAAATACTTTCTTCATCCAGTCTCTAGATCACAGGTTCTCTAAAAGATGTGTGCAAACCTTCCTCCTTTGGTGCAGTGGAGTGAAGGGGATTTTCTGTTCATCCTTTACTGAAAGGTCCAGGACTGGGTCCTGAAGAAGACATTAAGTGCTCAGTCGGAGCCTTGAGGCCTTTATGCTTCCAAATCCATGGCACTTGCTTCATTCATAGATTCCAGGGCCAGAAGGGACCATTTTGATCATNTCCTTGCCCAAGTCCATTTGTGAATGAAGAGGACATAAACTCCTTCATTTATAGCCTTCAGGAGTCCGCTAAATTGAAACTAGAGCATAATTGTTGTAGTCTCCTACCTTGTCATCCAAGACAAACAATGTCCTATTTTACCCAGTTGTTGTCACTCAGAGATTTGGATGGTCTTTGCCCTTGGTTTATATTTAGCTCTCCAATCAAAATAAAACCCCACTCCACCTAGGGGAAACAAGAGTCCGAGTCAAATACTTTCTTCATCCAGTCTCTAGATCACAGGTTCTCTAAAAGATGTGTGCAAACCTTCCTCCTTTGGTGCAGTGGAGTGAAGGGGATTTTCTGTTCATCCTTTACTGAAAGGTCCAGGACTGGGTCCTGAAGAAGACATTAAGTGCTCAGTCGGAGCCTTGAGGCCTTTATGCTTCCAAATCCATGGCACTTGCTTCATTCATAGATTCCAGGGCCAGAAGGGACCATTTTGATCATCTAGTCTGACCTCCTGTGCAATGCAGGCCAGAGAACTTTCTCAAAGGGATTCCGAGAGCAGATCTCTTAGAGAAATATCCAATCTTGATTTAGAAATGGCCAGTGATGGAGACTCCACCACAACCTTGGTAAATTGTTCCAAAGGTTAGTTAACTCGCTCACTGTTAAAAATGTGCACCTTATTCCACTCTGAATTTGTCTGGCTTCAACTTCCAGTCCTCCCTGCCCTAGGTCTACCCTCTGGGATTCCCAAACTAAGAACCCCAAATAAGTATCTCCAGGGTTTCTGCTCCACCCTTCTGGCCCCCTCTCCGGCTCCTCCCAATGTTCTTACTGGAGAGCATGTCTGCAGCTCCTATTACTTCCCAGCCCCACCTTGTATTGAAGAAAGGCAGCCGTATATGTGAATTTTGCCCTCTTCCCAGCATACCTTGCCTTGGAGCCTGCAAGACCCATCAGCTCTGGGAGCTATAAATCCCAGCATTCTTCTGATCTGGGCTCAAACTTGGAACAGGAGCACTAGACCTGGAGCATGTCTTAGAAGGCCAGCACATCCTCTTACGGGGGTTACATCCTAATTACTCCTCAACTACTTGAAATGGCCGGGATCAGTATTAATCTCTGAATTGCCCCACATTTTAAATTTGGGACACTATCAATTTAAAAAAAAGATGAACTATATTAGTGTCTTACAGGAGAGCCCGTTAAAATCTAATTAGACTCTTATTGAAGTAAGACTGACTATTGAATAATTAATAAATTTGGCAATTTTAAAAACCTCTGAACTGGGAGGATTTCATTAAGATGGAAGTCTTCCCGATTCCAACTTGGTTAAGTCATTTTAGATTTATTTCCCCCCCCACCCACATTCCCCTCCCTCCAATAGACATATTATATATGTCTCCACTTGCACTTTCTCTAGTTATGGATAATCCACTACAAGAAAACATTTGACTTAATGCAACAGGTGACTGAGGACTAGCAGAATTAGCAATGTCTGTTCTTGGCAGTGTTCACTGGAAGCAATTTAAAGCCTGATCCTGCAATGAGCTCTGCATGGTGGGAACCTTGGAGCTGCACCGAACCCCACTGAAGTCCAAGGGTTCCATGCAAGCTCAGGATTTACCGATACGGGACAATTTGCAGGACCCGAGTCTAGAGAAGGTAGTTAGTGAGAGCAGCTTCGTGATGCAGTACAAAAGCAGGCAAGACGGAGAGTTGTGGTGGATGGCATATTAGCCAAAATCCCAAAACAACTCTCCCCACAGGGGCTTGAGCATTCAAACTGATTGTTTTGTGTTTACTGTATTGTGCAAAATTAACCTCAGATTGCTTACATTCATGGAACCCTTCCAGACTAAAGTGGGTTCTTTTTTGCTTTTAGACTCCAGGTTGCTCCCAGTTAGGGTTGCCACCTCTGTGATGCAAAAAAAAAAGGGCCATCTGCTTGCTCCCCACATCCCACCACATACATCCGCCCAGTACCACTCGCCCCCCTACCCAGTGCACAGACTCCCCATCCCAGCCCCAGGAGAGAGCACCAGCCCCCAAAGGTTTCTGCTCCCAGAGCTGCCTCAGTCACCAACCACGATGCGGTGCTGGCTGGACCCACCCCACGCCCACCCGGCAGTGGCCCTGCAGACACGACCTGTGCTGTGGTGACTGGGCGCTGCTGGCTCTGAGATCCCCTGTCCTGCTGGCTGCACCTGAGTTGCCCCATCCCCACAGCTCCCAGATACTCAGGAGCCAGAGCTCCCTGTGGGGAGGTACCATTGCCCTGTGGTTCCCCCCTACAGCCACTAAAGGCTGGGGGAACCAGCGGGGCCATGACTGACAAAACCCAGGACTTTTACTGTCCCAGGATGACTCACCAATTTCCCAGGGCAGCTCCCTTTAAAAAAAAAAAGGGGGGGGGGAATGATCTTGGGGAAAATTGAGACAGGTGGCAATGCTGCTCCCATCATGCAGTCTGAGTAAACAGAACATGGTGTAAATATATCATAAACAGTGAAATCACAGCAGTGTCATGGATTCAAACAGTCCTCCAGTGGCTCCCCCAGTAAGACGTGGTGGTTCTGTTGCTGGAGCGTTTAGTGTGGAGATGACTATCCTGTCTACTGAGGAAGGGAGGAAAAAAAGACCACATTTCTGCTCTACTTATGACTGCATTATTCAGTCTCTTGCTCAGGGGCGCCATTTCAGATTTTGGTGTGGGCAGGGGCAACTTTACCCATGATTCCAAGGGCTACTTAGGCACCTGGAAACTCTAGGGTTTTTTGCGGATAATAATTTAGAAATAAGGGGATAGGGCACTGTATCTAATTCCTATATAAAAAAAGAGGATTTAATAAATATTAGACCCACTCAGCTCCAATACTAACATGTTCTCATATCTTATGTCAAATTACTTAAGGGACACTGTTAGATTTAAAATTTTAATGTATATTCTTTGTTACTAACTCTTAAATACAACAATTGAAACAACTGTAGAAATATCTAGATTACTTTTGATCGCATTTTTGCAGTTCATCAAGCTTGGAATAGATCATTTAACTTTGGAAACATCCTACTAGGGCAAGGCCCCCTGAGTTTATACTGCACCTGCCTGGGGCTCTAGAGGTGTTACCTCACTACAAATAATAGACTAGAAACTAACCTTAAACAGGAGTGAAACTGAGACTTTCGAGTCACTTTCACGGTATTGCCAACCCCAAATGTTCAAAAATCATGAATCAGGCTCACCAAAAATCATGAGATTGGCTTTAAAATCATGAGATTATGTAAAAATAACAGATTTGGTTTTTTTTTTATTTGACTTCTGCTTTTTGAGCCTTTCGGGTGCACGGGGGTCGCATTTTGAAGCTTTCTCCACATTCACGAGGACTAGAAACTTCATTTTTCTTTAAAAATGAAGGCTGAAATCATCCCATTTCCCCTTGACTCCAGGAGCTGGGGCTTTACGGAAAACAGTTATCTTTCCTTAGTTTGGTTGGGAAAAATCTTCTCCTGTCATTCTGATGCCTATAATACTTTGTACTAGGAATGGGTGTGATTCAGCCCTTTGCAGGGGACTAGCATAATGCCTATGCAGCACTTAAACTCCAGGACTTCAGAAATGTAGGTCTGGTGTTCGCTGTCTCCACGAGGGGGTCCAAGGTCAATTTCACACTAAGTGCTTTCACTGCATGCACTCTAAACACTAAAGTGTTGAAGCCTTGAGGTAGATAAGTTTTGGCTATAGCCACTTTCCACATGGGGAACCAAAGCCTGGTAAGGTTAAGTGACTTAAGGCCATACAGCAAGTCAGTCAAATTGGAATCAATGCCAAGCCTCAGGGTTCCCAATTACCTTGCACTAATCGCTAGACACACTCCCTTTGCACCAACATGGCCGGTTAGTGAGTCACTGAAGTATGCTGCATACACTGAAGACTTAAATATACCATCAAAAGAGCGTGCATCTTTCGTGAGGTTCTTCAGCCTTTTAGAAAATTATAGGAGTATCTGATAATCTGGGGTGCAGATTGGGAGCTGTTTTTATGCCTCTGGAAACAGAAAGTTGTCAGAGTTTTACCTTGTGAGCTGTATTAATCAGTATGCATTGGTCAGTTATGTTGCCAATCTGGGACTATTTTTAGTTCCTATGAAAAGCCTGGGGTGGCTTCAGACAGGAAGAGAGAGTCTGATCCAATTAGCCTTGGAATAAAGGAGGGAATGAATTTAGAAGTGGATTTCTGTGGGCACCCACATTAGCAAAATATGCCAGCAGCAACACCCTGTAGAGAAGTGTTTGATGGCCTCCAGTCGGGTACGTTTGCAGATCCACTGTATGCTGGCATGTAAGATATGGGTACACATCTTCATGAAAGATTTCCACTAAGTGATATGGTTCCTTGTCTTTGACACATTTTTATGAAGGTGTCAGATCTTTAGGGAATGATCTGAAATTGCGCTGCATGTCTTCCTCTCGGCCAGTGACGACAAGCCTATTCCTCCACTGCCAGTCCTGGTAGCTTTCCCTGCACTTTGTGTGTGTGTGTGTGTGTGAGTTTAAGAATGCCTGTCCAGATCATGTGACCTGCCATGGAGTGGATGCCATCTTCAGAGGTGAACTCCATTTTCCTGGACTCAGCCTAGCTGAGTGACATTAACATTTCCTTTGCTTTTATGCTAGTTAGGGGAAGCTAGAATAAGGTTGCATCTCCATGCAAAGTTGCAACAAGTGAGTTAGTCAGTCACTTAAGCCACTGCATGAGGGTATGACTATGCTGGAGTTGGAGCTGTAATTTTCAATTAGGGTAGACGTCCACATGCTAGTGTAGAATGAGATGGCACACTAAAAATAACAGGGTAGCTGCGGCAGCGTGGATGGCAGCTCAGGTTTGTCATCTGAGTACAATCCAGTCCAAACTCCAATGTGCGTACGTGGGCAGCTAGAATCACAGGTATTACTACATTGGCAGAACTGCTTCATTGGCATATACTGTGTCTACAGTAGGGGACTATGCCAGCATAGTCTTAATCTACACTTGGAAGTTAAATCGGCATAATTACATAGGTCAGGGGTGTGAAAAAAATCGCATCTCTGACTGACATACCTATACCAACAAAACCCCAGTGTAGATACAGCTATGTCAATGGAAAAGTGCTTCTGTCACCGTAACTAATGTCGTTCGGGGAGATGGTATTCCAACACTGACAGAAAAACTCCATCTGTTGGTGTAGGCTACATCTAAACTAAGTGGCTATGCTTGCATAGCTATGCCAAGGAAGGATCTGTTGTGTAAACATACTCCTATACATGGCCTGAGTCAGTTAGTTAGGGTCAGGTTTAAGCTAACCCAAAGTAAGGGAACCTACAGAGGTGTTTGCACCAGTTTTAAAAAAATATTACAGTTCGTTTTACAAGTTTTTATTTTTTTATTTTTATTTTTTTGGTCAAAAAACTGAAAACCAAAAAGTTGTGACTGGTCAGGAAAAATTTTGGTTTTACTGAAAGTTCTCATAGACTGAAGTTTTTCAGTTGCCAAAAATTAAACATAAAATGCTTTTTTCCCCAAGAAAGCCTATTTATTTAAATAAAAAAGGACATTTCCAACAAGGATTTTCATTGTGATTAAAATCATTGTTTTCCACTAAATGAACAAGCACTTTGATAGAAAATTGTCATCTAGCTCTTGTACTCAGAAAGAATACTAGACTGATTGTTTTATTAGTTAGCACTAGGATATATCACTCTCAAGGCATGGTATAATGAACGTCAGAGCCAAAGTATTTGTTAAGGAAAGTACTTCAGGCTCAGAGTTGGAGTTGCTGATTAACCTAGGTTATCGATAGTCTTGAATCATAATGGTTATAGAAGAAAAAAGACTCATGCTTTTTATGACTATTATTTAAAGTAATAAATATGCAAGAGTAAAATCATAATTGTTCACTAAGACTGAAACTACTACAAACTCTCTCAAATCAGTTAAGAGTTACACAATGTAATTATCAAACTAAGGTCAAAGTAATATCTATTACAAGTTAGGAGACAGGATTGTGAAACAGGCAGTTCAAGGAGGCAGCTTGTCAATTTTGTTACAGGTCACAATCAATGAACTTTTTCTCACTGCAATGATGCAATCTTTAGGTAGGTGAGACTTTTAGGCTTGGCTAAAATCTTTGTTTTCCTCCTGGAAATTCACTGTAATTACAGTGGCTGACTTGTCCCCCCCCCCAAACATTAAAGTATAAAGCTTACAAGGTAGTTCAGGAGCTTTTCACTGAGCATGAGTCTGACGAAGTGAGTGTTCACCCATGAAAGCTTATGCTCCAATACATCTGTTAGTCTATAAGGTGCCACAGGACTCTTCATTGCTTTTTACAGATCCAGACTAACACGGCTACCCCTCTGATCACTGATCAATGTCAATTTTTGACCTGCAAATACACAAAAATAGGTCGTCTTAAGGGAGTTCAGGTTGGGCCAGGAGTATTGTGAACAATTTTTCTTGCAATCTTTTTGTACTCCCAAAGCCACAATTTAAGAAAAATTGGGGGGGGGGAGGGGAGGGAGGAATAAGAGAACTTTTTTTTTTATTGCAACATATTTCCAGTAAATCGTGACATTGTATTAACCCAGGAACTTAATAGAATTTGAATCCGAATCTTTAAGCAAGCAAACAAAATCTTAGATATAGGCTGTATAAAGAGTATGGCCCCAATCCTACACACACTTGTGCAGTTGCTTAACTTTATCTATGTGAGCAGTTCCGTTGACATTTGCTAGACTGTTCATGAAAACAAAATAAAACATACAGCTAAGTGTTTGCAGGCTCTGGCCCTGTATAGCTGAGTACTAGTCCCACTGTGTTGACAAATGGATCTCTGAAGCAAGAGAGAAAAAAGACATCTTTAATGATAAAATGTCTGTCTTCTAGAAAATGAGGATTTCTTTATGTCAAATAACCATTTAAGTTTAGATTTTGGTTTTATTGCATTCAGTTTTCTCAACTTCTTTATTTTGCAAGGATCAACAGAGCAATTCATATTAAAGATATGTGCAAAATAACATTGAGTAACATGCAAGGAATTCCAATGATATAACAAACAATGGGTCTGATCCTTTTCCCATTAAAAGGAGGGGCAAAAATCCCATGGACTTCAGTTGGGTGCAATCTTGCTGCTTATGAAATCAATACAGGACTCATAACAGTAGGGGACCATGAATCTCAGTCTTCTGTATAAATCCTTCATACAAAAGCACGTCTATGTTGTACTCTTTAGGGCAGTGGTTTTCAAACTTTTTGAGCTGAGCTCCCCTTTTGAGCTACAATTTTTGGTTGCACCCCGCCCCCCAACCCAGACAAAAATAGACCCATGCAAAAGTATGTTTGATAGCCTACTCATAAACCTACTAGAGACCGTAACACACTTTTTAATTCAATTACCTACATCTGTTACTCCTGGGGGAAATCTGTGAACAGTATTTAAAAATTTTGCATATTTTATTTATCAAAACAACACAATGTAATCACGCCAGTTTCAATTATTTTGGTAATTTATTTCAAAATACCTGTCAGCAAGTAGGTCTGTAACAATACAGACACCAAAAAAAGATTCAGGAAATGATTTTTGACAAATAGATTCCTTACTAGGCATATTAATACAGAACGCCGAGTAATTTATTTAAACTACAATACAGAAACATATTTTCCGCATGCCTCAGAAGCAGTGCAAAGGCTTGGGGGAGTCGGGGGTAATGGAGGAGCTGAGCGAGAGAGAAGTAATTGCTGGGAAGGAGCCTAGGAGTGAACCTCTGGAGGGTTGTTGGGTGTGGGTGGGAAAATCATGGAATGGGTTTTTTGGGGGAAGGAATTGTTAGGGATTTGGGATACTCCCCCATGCAGACCCTGGCTGACCCCTAGCCTCTCCCATACAGTCAGGCACATCTGCCTCTGTCCCCATGTGTCCCTGCACCCTTCACTCAGCCAATTTTCCCATGTCCCCACGTGGTCCTGCACCGCCCACTCAACTGCCCCATCTCCATGTGGCCCTAACCCCCACTCGGCCACCCATGTGGCCCTGCATCCCCCACTCACTGCTGGTCCACAGCAGCTCCTGGTGGGCGAAAGGCATAACTGCAGAGCCTCTTCAGCAGAATGTATTTTCTGCAGAGAAAAAACAATCTGCAGGACACATTAATTCTGCGCATGCACAGTGGTGCAGAATTCCCCCAGGAGTAACCTGTAAGTTTCAAATACACAGATACTTACCAGTGGTACAGCCAAGGTACCAAAGGTTCAGCAGCAGGCCGCTTGTACGTTGCAGCCAGGCTGCATCGCTAGGGCAGGGCCAGTACCTGCCCCATGCCCCTCCCCCCTTGGGGGAAGGCGCATGTGACAGTCTCTGGGGCTGGAGGCAGCACTGGGTGTGGAGGCTGCCAGGAGTGGAAATCAGTGCAGCTACAGTGGATGTTGACACTGACCCACAGACTAGGTGACCTGCTGAGGTGAGTCGGAGTGAAGGTGGTGCTCCCTCCCTACCCCCTATGGGGGGGGGGGGGCTGGCCTGGGCCCTGCCATGCAGGGCTAGCACAAACTGCCTGGCATTGCTGTTTGCTCCCCTGAACGTTCCTCCACGTGCCCTAGGAAGCAGCACGGCATAATTTTAAATCCCCTGCTTAGTGAATCAGAGAAAAGTCGGGGAAACCAAGTCATGACTTCAGTTGTTTCTTGGTGAAACCCAGTGAAGTCCATTTTTTTCATTTAAATAACATGCCTTTTAAAATGGCTGTGTATGAAACAAGTTTCTAGAACTTATTCTTAGTTTTATGGCCCATATTGTGCATAGTGCTTTAGACAGTGATGACACTAACTTTTGTGGGCAAAGGAAATTGTTTATGATAGTCTACAGTAAGTGTGATATTGCCAAACAAGTTAAAGAGCATCAAACACACATGATTTAGTTCTAGAGATTGAGATTATCCTTGAATGGCTAAAGTTATCACCAGACCAGGTTTCATTAGGTTACCTGTTTCATTTTTTTTTTAATTACATCCCTATGGTTTTGAATGCCTCCATTGCCTTGTGATCATGTTATCAGTCAGGAAATGCTACTCCTGTTCTCTGTGGCCACAGATCTGCTCCTAAAACACTTTCTTGTTTTAGTGCTTGGAAGAGCTGGTCAATTTTTTTTTTTTTTTTTGGTCAAAATAATTTTTGATGAAAATGGCTTTTTAGCCGACATGGAAAATTTCATAGCAAGTTTATTTTAATCCTAACTTCCCTTTTTAAATGAAAAATAGAAAACTACAAACTTTTTTGGTTCTTGAAATCTGAAAAGTTTGGTGGGTTCACTTTTGCTCTTGAAAACGGGGCAGAGAATTGTTGTTTTGGGCTTAACCTAAACAATAAAGGGGAACATTTCAAACTAAATGAGATTTTTTTTTTTCCAAAACTTTTCATAGAAAATAAATAGTTTTTTTTTTAACCCTGTAGTGCTCTGCTTGATAGCGTCGTGTTCATATTCCAGGTTCATTCATTTATCCTCCAGCAGGAAAGCCAGCAAAACGCTCAAAATAGGCCATAAGTGGAACTTAATCATACCATACGCTTTGAGCTGACTCTCTGCCCTGGAGTGAATTTCACACTCCATGTTGAGCCAGCCTGAAACAGCCTATCTCAGCTCACGTCCCATCCTCCATCAGTCCAGCCTGATTCCTCTCAACCATTTTGTAGAGATAGGGCTGAAGAATGTCACACGTGCTGAGTCTCAAAACAAGGAGGGCTGGATGTAATTTAGGAGGGGCACAGAAAATGAAACCAAGGTACTAGCTTTTCGCGGTCTGCAGATGTAGTCAGACAGTCCCTAAAATTAAGTTCAGACCTGGTCTCAGTTCTCCCATATACTCTATCCTGAACCTCAAATGTTAATACTCGTATTGCTTAGACAAAGTAACGTTGCATCTGTAGCCCTGTTCTTCCTAATGTGATGGTTGTCTGGTGTTTCTTCTTCTTGCTACCAAACACTTGGATTAACCTTAATCTGTCAGTCATTAGCAAATATTAGTAAGTCATCTTTGACATTTTGCTCTAACTGAAACTGTAGGCTTTGCCTGTTGGAAGTTATTAATTAAATAAAACTCCCTGCTGTGTGGAAGGGGGAAAAAGTATAATTCAAAAGGGGAGATGAAAGTCGCCTTCTCCGTGTCTCATGCTGAAATGCAGGCATTTCTTCTGATCTCTGTCTTGGACCTTTCTCTCTTCAGAAGGCATTAGATTCTTCAGATAACCTGTTATTTCCAATTACAGTAAGTGCCCTTTGCAATCGTTTGGTATCTGCATAACTTACCCAGGTAACAGCTACCTTGGAAAGTGCAGGGCTTGAACTGAAGGAAACCATTTACTACAGTTCTTTCCAAGCGAAAAAGATTTAACTTCTCCTTTTGTAGTAGCCGAGGCAGCATTCGATTCATGCTGGAGTGGTCCCGAGTGCTGCTCCGTCACTTTTTTGGGGAACTAGAATGGTGTTCTAGTACTTCTGAGAACTGTGAAGGCATCCCAGCATGTCTTTTTTTAGGGCTCCAGCACTGAGCCTGGGTAACGTGAGTTTATAACAACATAAGTATGTAGAGTGCTGTAGAATATAGTGGGTTTTTCAATCTTTAGTATTTATATGCCCCCAATACCATACTACCTGAGTGCCTCTCAATCTTTAGTGTGTTTATCCTCAGAGCACCTCTGCGAGGTAGAGCAGTGCTATTATCCCCATTGTACAGATGGGATAACTGAGGTGCAGAGAGGCTAAGGGACTTGCCCTAGGGTCACAGAAGAAGTCTGAGGGAGGGGTGAATATTGTGTTGCTAACTACCTCATCTAGGCAGAGTGCTGAAGATTCCACCGGGATATGCTCTCTGCAGGGTGTGGGTTGAATGTACTAGTTCTGGGGTGGTGCAGCATCATCCATGCTCTGGGACAAAGCTGCTGTTGAGATGATAGTGCCTCTGACCTAGGCACTTAGGGGAATGGGAGAGCTACTTCCCGTTACCTCCAGGTGCAGTGCAGAGAAAGGAGAGTGCATTCATTTAACTTTGCTACCACTCAGTAATACCGTTGGGAGATATCCCCCTCAGGGACTGGGCTTGGTGGTTTAGAGTTGTCTTGGGGACTAGGAGAGAAGTATTGAGTTTCTCCTGGTAGTGATTCTAGTCTAGCCAATGAAGCTAAGAGCTGGCACCTGAGGGATAGTGCCCAGGGAGTGAAGATTCCATGTGTGTTCCCTTTTTGGTACAGTATGTGGTTGGGAAGAAGAAAACAGGAGCTCTGGTTGCCCAGGTATCGGGCAAGACTGGAGCTATTGAGGATGGACGGTGGAAGATTTTCCACAGAAAAAACCTTGCGTGAATGGCCTCACATCTGGTGAAAAAATTGTCTGCTGGTTGCAGATTACTGACACACAATTTGAAGTGGAAACATATTCTTGAAGATTTTAGGGAAAGCAGGTAAAATTGGGCTCATAATGGGAAAACATGTCTGTCTTAATTACAGAGGGACTACAACCTCTCTAAGGATTTAGAAAGTCAGTCTGTCCTTGCTTTGCCCTATTATGTATTTTAGGTCTTCTCTTTTTCAAGATTTATTAATTTAATTTTTCAGGGTTTATTTTTAGCAATTTTTGAGTTTTTATATAGCTGTCAAAAATCAGGGTTTTCAAGGGCTTTCTTGTATATACTGTACTGAGTCATATATATATTATATACCAGGGGTAGGCAACCTATGGCACGGGTGCCGAAGGCGGCACGCGAGCTGATTTTCAGTGGCACTCACACTGCCCGGGTCCTGGCCACCAGTCCGGGGGCTCTGCATTTTAATTTAATTTTAAACGAAGCTTCTTAAACATTTTAAAAGCCTTATTTACTTTACATACAACAATAGTTTAGTTATATATTATGATATAGACTTATAGAAAGAGACCTTCTAAAAACGTTAAAATGTATTTCTGGCACGCGAAACCTTAAATTAGAGTGAATAAATGTAGACTCGGCACATCACTTCTGAAAGGTTGCCGACCCATTAATCACAGTAGTGCATACTGTAATGAGTAATCTCTTTGTCATGTTCTCTTGTGCACTTTGACATAGTACTGTTTCAAACAGCACTACATTAAAGTACACTAAGGAACCTTTAGTGCACACCAGCAGGCTTTTCACAGACAATTAATATGCAGCACTTTAGTGTGCGTTAGAAATCACACCCCTGTAGTCTACATTGCTGCTCCAGTAGACAAGCCCTCAGACGTTTCTGGTGTTTTTGTTAGTGTTTATTGGATAAGCACAGATTTCTTTTTTTATAGGGGCATTTTATCAGTGTTTATCGCTTAAAACCTGAAAGCAGAAGCCCTATGTATTTGCAATGGTCTGAGATCAGCTTGTGATATTTCAGATTATACCATGTGTGGGCCTGGTTAGTGCAATAATAGGGAAGTTAAATATAGCATGTCAGTGAACTGAAAGTGGAGCCAAAACTGTAGCTTTTAAATGTCTTTTTGCTGGTCTGCACCTCTCCTCACCAGCATCCAGTATTTCAGGGTCCTGCTAGCTAAGGAACATGAAAAACAAAATGGCAGTTGATCAATCCGCTGACCTAAGATACTTGTAGGAGCACCGCAGGCAGAGCTATATTTTCGTTTTTGCTACTTTTGGTTTACTGCTGGTCCTGTGGTCTCATAATTGATCGCAATAACTTAGAGGATGCTGCAGGAGGGGAATAGCTATTGAAAACCTCCATGAGGACTCTAGAGTTGGCTGGCGTAAGAGCAGGGTCCATCAGGCTGAAATCAGTTCTGTGCATCTTGCTGGTTCTGCCTAGGTCTATAATTAACATTTGCTAATTTGATTGAAATGCATGCTGGCTACAGGAGGCTGGTCTGTTGGAAGATTTTACCCTGCTTTTTAGTCTGTTTTATTTCCAATTAAGTGGTACTCTCCATCCATTAAGCTTTTAAAGCAAGCGGCAGCTGTCAATAATATCGCTCTCTGCTCCTTTGGTGAAAAAAACAAAAAGTATATCGGGTACCCCTCCCCTGCCTGTTGGTTTCTCAAGAGAAAATGAACTGCTTTCTTGTTAAAGTGCCAGGTACTGTAAAGCAGGCAAAATGCACTGTCAGGGGCATTATAGTAGGCACATCAGATATCTGCTATGAGATCAGATAATTATTGAAACATCAAGGTAATGCTCCTATAACAAAGATATTTGTGTAGAATGCATCAGCAATGAAACAGTTAGTAGCTAGGGATGAGGACAGTTTGTGTTAGAGTTCATTGGCCATTTTATATTCTTCTATATTATTCTTCTGACAACAGCAGGAAGGAAGACGAGATCACTGCCTAACGTTCCAAAGAGTATGCGGATGTAGCCACATACACACGTTGACTTTTATGGGAGCTGTTTGGCTAACTATCCTGCAACCCATTGGAAAATGTAGCTGTCTAGTGTCTAATTTCACTTTGAATTCCCTGCCTTTTGCCATTTAGCCATTGGTTATATATACTTTATTTCCTTCCATAATTCAACGCTTCCATGAGCACTGTATGTGAAAAATACATTGGCCTACAGCTAAATTTAACTGCCCCGTGGAAATTGCCAATTTTTTTCTAATGTCACTTCATATCATTGAAATATTTTTTCTAACATGTTATGTTGGAAGTGTTATTTTTCCACATGTTGTATACAGAGCCCAAAGTTTCCAATGTGAATACTGATAAATTGCTAGGAAAAGGCACAGAAAAACATTATTTGTAAATGTATTCATTGAGCAATTTTGAATAATAAGTAAATGGGAGAGCATCATAAGCTGGCAATGGAAAATAGGATAATGAATTGACTGAATTACTCACATATGTATTTAGCAGAGATGGCATTTCTAAGGGATGGCTAAAGGGGAAGGATAAGCATATGAATATTTGGAGCAAGTAAATACCAAGGAAAGAGTGGAATCGTTTAGTGTACAAGGGGATATAATTAGGTATATGGAGAAGTTTATGGTATTTATCACCACTGCGCAATCTACTGAGCTGTGGAATAATCTCTCTCGAGAAGTGTCAGATCTCTTGGCACTGCCAAAAAAGTGTACATTGTGGGACAATTCCCCACTAACAAGGAGGGTGGGAGTTGACCAAATAGATCTAGTCCAGCTCCAACTTCTATAATCCACTCTTAACTCCACCCAGAATGGGCAACACAGCCAATCAAATGCCATACCACAGCTGTTTTCTAAGGGAGAAATTCACTGCTTCGGGGAGAGCCAGGAGAAGGCCTGTTCATCACTTAAGTCCCATTTAAGCCTTATGCAAAGAAAGTATAAGATACGAACCTTATGCCTTATCTTAGGGTCTCTTTGCAATAAGGCTTATGTAGGACGTAAGTGGTGTGCAGGCCTTGTGCTAGTGCTCTCAGAGGAATGAATTTCCCCATAAGTGAACACAGCCCAGTTAGCACACTGCATGCAGTTTCAATGAACCACCATAAAATCCCTGCAGCTTTTCAACTTTTTAATTAATTTTGAACTGCTGGGGAAAAAGTAAATACTGCAGCAAAGTACTACCTAAATGAGGGGCGGTGAGGATGAAAGCAGTATCCCACCGCCAGTCTTTATGTGTGCTCTATTTATAGCACATTTCCAGAGCCCACAGCCATTATATGCTTATTCCAGCAGAGAGAACTGAGCTCCCAATCGCTTGTCTTCAAGCAGCAGCTGAGCACCTACGCTTCTGAAATGAAACAATAACAAGTTTCTTCCTGGTTCACTCGAACAAGGAAAAGATGCAGGAAGAATGAAGTAGAGTTCTGCACGTCTATGCCTCGGATTTGCTCTGGGGTAGCTGCACTGGTGGAGTGGTCCCTAATGTAGATAAACTATACAATCCTACACGTGGGCTCCCATTATAATAATAATAATGAATAAAGGATAAGGGAAAGAAGGAAAGAGCAATTAATGTGCAGGTCTGTTGTGCAGGGGATGGATCACTTGATGATCACCTGTTCTGTTCATTCCCTCTGAAGCAGCTGGCACTGGCCACTGTCGGAAGACAGGATACTGGGCTAGGTGGACCCAGTATGGCAGTTCTTATGGTATTTTGGACTATAACACACTGTGACTCTCTAAGTGGGCGGTGATGAAGGGCTCAGCACAGAAGCTTAGCAATGAAATTTTCACCAAGGAACCCAATCTTGCTCCTCACTGAAGTCCAAGACAGCTGCAGTCTACTTCAGTGGGAGCCTGACTCTAACATAAGGGTTAAGGTTGCACTGAGGACCGCCAGATAAAAGGAGGATGGCTAGCCAAGTACCTTCAAAGAAAGCTTGGCGTCTTCATATTATCCTAGTTGTTTGGAACCTATGGCCTCGAGCAGGGGTTCCAAAATCATGCTCTGTGGACCACTAGTGCTCTGCACTCCTTGGTGGTTTATGGAGAACTGGTTGGTCATATACCTCTGGGTGGCTTCTTTCCTCCCAGCTACAAAGTTGCATTACAGCTGTTTAAAAATACACACTTTCCTAATATTACTCTTCCACGCAAGCAACTGCAGTAGCTGCCACAAATGTTTGATGTAGGTGGTCCCTGCATATACAAACTGGAGGGGAGGTGGTCCATGCTATGGAAAAGCATGATCTGTCTATTAAGATGTGGTCCATGCTATTAAAAGGTTTTGGAGCTCCCCAGTCTTAGAGGATCATGAAGCAAAGCCTAGTTCTGTCTCAACTCAGCCAACTACAAGCAAGATATCTTGTAACATGGAAGGAGGATATTTAAAATATATATGCATATTTATGTACATCTATAATGCCAAATCATTTTAAAACAGCACACTGACCTACTATTAACAAAATACTAACTGACCTACTATTAACAAAGTAAAACAAAGTTCACTGGAATTGACATCAGAACAGTCTGTGCTGCTCTGTGTACTGACCCAAACAATACACTTCTAATTAGAGATGACTCCCTGAGGTCTACTTTGAGAGGGTCTGGATCTGCACTTTGTAGCTTGGGTCGATCTCTAGTCTTAATTTTCTCCATTATTGTCCTTCCAATTTGTGAATATTTTGTGTGTGTGCAGAGGGTGCTCGGAGGGGAGATAAAGTGGGTTATGGCACTTTGGCAGAAGGATTTATAAATATTATAAATAATACTCTTGGTCTGTGGATGTAAACAGCACAAAACATGTCTTTTTACAAGCAGAATTCTAGGATTAGGAATATTTGTCCAGTTGAGCCATGCAATTAGTTCAGCAGCTCTAGAAAGAGCCAAGTGGAATCAGCTGGCTGGTTTTGTGAGGGTTTTTTGTGGGGTGGCAGAAGTAGGTTGTATTCTGGGTTGTCCTACATACACAGGGGTTCAAATTTTTGGTCTGACACAGTAATGATGGTGTGATAAACGAAGCGGGGTAGCTCCCTTTTATGGACACCCAGCCAGCCAGTTAGCTATAAAGTCCCTCTTGGTGGCTGTTCTCTGCTTGCTTTACCTGTAAAGGGCTAACAAAGTCCCCCAGGTAAAGGAAAGGGAGTGGGCACCTGACCAAAAGAGCCAATGGGAAGGCTAGAACTGTTTAAAATGGGGGGAGGGGGGGAGAACTTCCCCTTTGTGTCTGTTGTTGGATTTTTGGTGTCCTAAGAGGTTTGTGCATAAGTTGTTTACTTAGCTAGTGGTAACAGCTAATTTCTTTTGTTTTATTTCTCAGCTCTTCCCCGGAGGGGGTTGTGTGTGAAAGGGCTTGTGAGGGTACCCCACTGGAAGGAATTCCCAAGTGCGCCTTCCTGGGTTCCAAACAAAGGGGTTTTGCGTTTGGGTGGTGGCAGCATTTACCAAGCCAAGGTCAGGAAAAGCTCTCACCTTGGGAGTTTAATACAAGCCTGGAGTGGCAAGTGTTAATTTTTAAAAATCCTTGCGGGCCCCACTTCTGCACTCGAAGTGCCAGAGTGGGGAGTCAGCCTTGACAGATGGAGACCAAGTAGAGGCGTTTCCAGCAGCTTGTGCCTGAGAGAGGTTCTAGCTTCATCGGCAGGGCCAAGCAACCAAAATGGGCCAAATGTGAGTGGCATTGTGATCCTGTGTGCCAAGTCACACCACCATTCATTCAAATGTGGTCCCCCGTGACATGAGTCAGGACTGGTGGATTCCAACCCTGGTTGTGGAAGAGGAGTGGGGGGTAGTGATTGGAGCTGGGAGCCAGGACTCCTGAGTTCTAACCCTGGTTGTGGAAGAGGAGTGGGGGGTAGTGCTGGGAGCCAGGACTCCTGAGTTCTAACCCTGGTAGTGGAAGAGGAGCAGGGGGTAGTGATTGGAGCTGGGAGCCAGGACTCCTGGGTTCTAACCCTGGTTGTGGAAGAGCAGGGGGGGTAGTGCTGGGAGCCAGGACTCCTGAGTTCTAACCCTGGTTGTGGAAGAGGAGTGGGGGTAGTGCTGGGAGCCAGGACTCCTGGGTTCTAACCCTGGTTGTGGAAGAGGAGTGGGGGGGAGCCAGGACTCCTGGGTTCCAACCCTGGTTGTGGAAGAGGAGTGGGGGGGGGAGCCAGGACTCCTGGGTTCTAACCCTGGTTGTGGAAGAGGAGTGGGGGATAGTGCTGGGAGCCAGGACTCCTGGGTTCTAACCCTGGTTGTGGAAGAGGAGGGGGGGTAGTGCTGGGAGCCAGGACTCCTGGGTTCTAACCCTGGTTGTGGAAGAGGAGGGGGGGGGTAGTGATTGGAGCTGGGAGCCAGGTTAGTAGGAGCTGGGGGGCTGTGAGCAGAGGGCTGCAGCGCTTATCATTTAGCACAAAGCAGCTTCCCCCTATTCCCCCCCCCCCCCATGTGGCCCCTTGGACCCGCCCCTGGCTGCTCCCCTCCTGTGAGTGTGCAGGGTGGGGTTTGCAGCGGTGCCAGCGAGCTGCTGTCAGGGGTGATGCAGCCTGTGTGGGAGGGAATACCCCGGCTCCAGCATGCGGACGGTGTGAAAGATGTGTGAGCAGGCGGCGCGCTACTGCAGGGAGAGCGTCCACAAGATCCTCCACAAACAGCAGCCGCAGATCAGGGGACTGGACGGGCTGCTCCGCTGGATAGTCACCAAGATGAGCGACAAGAGCATCCTCTCGGACAGGGAGCTGCTGCAGGAGGGGCAGGCGGCCGCCGGCCAGGGATGCTTCCCCGCGGGGCCGCGGAAAGGCACCTCGGTGATCCTGGATGTGAGTTCGGAGCCGCTGCCCGCGGGGCTCGGCCGCGCTGGGGGGCTGGGCTGGGGGAGCAGCTGCCGTAGGGCTCCCAGGAGCGGCGAGTGCGACTTTCTCCCGGCCCCTGGACTTTAAAGGGGGAGCCTGGACTGGTGCAAAGCGCCGCAAAAGTCAGGGCGCTGCGAGTCGCACCCTCACCCCGCTTTGCATGGCCCCGCTCCCCGTCTCTGGCACTGCATCAGCCCCCGAGCCGGGCGGGACGCCCCCGGGTAGCGGCGGGGTCGGGCGGGCGCTGCAGCCCTAGGCAAAGAGCCGATGGAGACGGGGGAGGGCAGCGGGGGCGCTTGCTCTGTCCTAACGGAGCGGCACTTCCCCCGGTCCGGGCAGCTTTCAGCCCCCAGGGGAGTCCAGGTGTGAAATGCGCAGACTGCGGGGCGATGTGGGTCGGTCTCTCGTCCCAGGGGAGCGCAGTGGTCCCTGGAAGCGGCCATGTGAGTTCTTTGGGCATCAGCGACCCGGGTCTTAAGGGCCGCGTCTGAGAGCTCCAGTCCCTGCTGTCAGTTTCATGTCAGGGGTTCCCGCTGAGCTGCTTCTCTGGGCCACTGGCAGCACCCAAAGGGAGAAGCTGAAACTCCCCTGGGCACTGTGTCAATCAGAGTATTCGGTGCCCAAGCCAGCACAGGTTCTCCTAATGCTCCGTTATGTGGGAGCAGTGTCCCTCCCTCCCCCCAATCTTCTGTTGCTGGTACAATCGCTGCTTTTCCTCTTAAATGCACATGGTTCTGTCTTCTGAACTTGAAAAGTATCTGGGGTGTTTGTGTGGATCAATATTGCCGGGAGAGCTGGGAGCCAGAAAGGGCGAAATCTATATGGACCATCCATTTAGATGAATATTTTAAGGCAAACATCTGCTCTGCAGTTTGAGATTAGATTAAATGGGCTTGTTTGCACATCAAAACCCTCTGTTTTCTAGATACATTTTATCAATGCAGTTGGCTAGGTTTCAGTCAATAGAAAGCAAATGGCACTTTAACAACACTGAAACTTAAGAATAGTTAGTGTTCCTAAGCCTGGTTTGGCATGCTGAGTTAGTGGTCTGATGCAATTCCACTTTGATTATGGGAAATGGGATATATCTCTTATTGTATTTAATTTACAAGTGAATGATAGGTATTCTGTGATGATTACCCAATAGCTAGTAACATCCAATATGTACTTAGGTTAAATAAAAAAATAAAACACAGTATATGGTGTTATTTCTGGCACATTTCCTAAGGTGAAACTGTAAAGCAGTGGTTCTCAACCAGGGTACACGTACCCCTGGGGATACACAGAGGTTTTCCAGGGGGTACATCAACTCATCTAGATATTTCTCTAGTTTTACAACAGGCTACATAAAAAGCACTAGTGAAGTCAGTACAAACTAAAATTTCATATAATGATTGGTTTATACTGTTGTATATACTATACATTGAAATGTAAGTACAATACTTATATTCCAATTGATTTATTTTATAATTATATGGTACAAATGAGAAATACTGAAAAATTGCTTGATAGTGTGCTGTGGCACTTTTTTGTATGTTTGTCAGATTTTGGAAGCAAGTAGTTTTGAAGTGAGGTGAAACTTGGGGGTACGCAAGACAAATCAGACTCCTGAAAGGGGTACAGTAGTCTGGAAAGGCTGAGAGCCACTGCTGTAAAGTGGACATTTTTTGAATGTTAAGCCTCAAATGAGCTTGATCATTTGGCATTTAAGGTGTATTAAACTGAATGTTTCAATCTTAATGAAATCTGTATTTGAGACACTTAATTTAAAGTGTGAAAGAAAAGTGTGGGGCGTATTAATGTAATTAAACCCTTTACAAGAGTAAGAGATACATAAAATGAGTTCATTCCAACCTTTGAGGTAGATTTCTTCTCTCAACTACGCAAGAAATTAATTTAGCATATTTAAAATTCTTACAAAATTAACCACAAGTAAAAAAAAAAATTGTCCCAGAATAAAATAATGATAAATTAATTGATCTCACAAGGCTTTGGCATGTGAATTTCAGTCAAGAGATATAATTTCACTTGGTAACTAACTAAATGACTTGGGGGGAACATAGCCAGCCTGTACCATACATGAGAGAGACTGTGTGTGTCAGGCATGACTGCTGGATTGCTTTGTAAAATGAAGGTGATTAAACAGAATACCTTTTGCTGTGTTCTTTTCTTGAGATGCTAGGGCATGCTCTCATGTGTGGCATGCTTGTTAAACATAATTGGGCTTTGTCAAATTTTCTTCTCTGCTATTCTTATGATTACAATAGTCTCCGTTTTTAATCATAAAAGTCTAGTGAGAAAACTTCGGTAATTTAACAATTTTTACGTCTGATGTTTACCCATAGTCCTATTTTGTTAGCTTGCACCTGTACAAATTTTGCAACTTTTCCTGATCGTATCTTCACCAAAAATATAGAACCCTCTGAAGAGTAGTGAAAAGAATCCCCAAGGACAGCTATGTAATAGCTTGCACTGAGCTGTCTTTAGGGCATGCAAATGATTTGTAACTTTTATGTCAATATTGTTAGGGAATGTGTGTTTAATACTTTATAATATTTACAGTTGGCTGTTTTAGTAAATTCTTTGCATTTAGATGGAATTAAAAGAGAACAGAGTTGGGGGGGGGGGGGGAAGAAACAAACCCTAGCCCAGGCAACTCCTGAAGAAAATACAGTGCAAACAGTTATAATTACAGATTCGCTCAGACAGTGGCATCTAACAATTAAAAACATACACATCAGTTTTGCAGCCTTCCATCTTTAAGAAAACAAAACCAAAAAACTGTGGTTATCATAAAAGTTAGCTACTGATGGCACTAGCGGGAGTCTGTTAATATCCCTAAGTCCAAACCAGCATTATTTCTTCTATACTAGTCCTTAGATTTCCTGACAAATCTTGTTGAATCATGCTGGAAGCTATGGTAGACATTGGCACCTGCTAAAGACCCCAAAACTCATTTCATTTGTGATCTAAGCCCAATTCTGGGCTCAGACCGAAAGAGATGATGGGTTTATGAATTAACTGGTTCTGCCAAATTGAGCTTCTTCAGATTGTCTTTGGCCCAACTAATACAATTGAATGTTGCTCCCAATCTAAATATTTTGGTGGGAAGAGATATGCTATTGTTTAGAAATAATTGATGCATAATGGAGACATTAAAAGAACCTAAGTAACTAATGTGTTTTTGTGGATCTGACCTTTTTTTCCTCCACCTACTGAAGGTTTAACCAAAGATGGTTGGAACCTGTGTTGCCAACATAGATGATACAGTTACGCAAACAACAATATTTTGGCTTGACAAGATGCTCAATAGGTGGAAGATATTGTTAGAGTTAAAAAAAGCCGTATTAATGTTAAGCTCCATTCAACATGTCAGAATTTTTTTGAAAAGGAGAAAAGGAGAGATCGATAGGAGAAAACGTCAAGTATAAACTTGTAAAATTATGTAACCACGGGGAAACGAAACAAACTATAATGCACACCACATTCATCTGTATCTGAATCATTCCTTTGCTTTCCAGTTAGATTGTTAAAGATCTTTTTTTGCGTTATCTCTTATGGGTTGAAAGTAGAATTGGGTGAATGCTGCAAAAATAATTTGAAAATGTTGTGGTTCTTTAAAAGTTTGCTTTACCTTCATTATTTATAACTACAGCAAGAGCTTCAACTGAGATTGTGACTCCGCTGTCTTAGGCTCTTTATAAACACCGGCTGAGACAGTTACCACTCCAAAGAGCTTACAGTCTAGATAAGATAGACAAAGGGTGGGATAAAGGAAATATTATCCCCATTTTACAGATCTGGAATTTAAGGCACAATGAGAGACTTGTCCAAAAAGTCTGTGGCAGAGCTGGGAATGCAATTAAGGGCTCCGCAGTCCTTTTCCAATGCCCTAATCACAAGACCATCCTTCCTCTCAGCAGTTCATGGGCAGACATGCCAAACCCGTGAAAAAAACGCAGAAATTTGGCTTGTTTTTGGCTTAATTGGCTTATGAGTTGCTTGTTGGCTAGTTTTGAACTTGTAGCTTGTTGCTGCTTCTTTTTTTTTTTTTTTTTTTGATCGGCTCCCAGCAAGCAGGGGTAAGTGGCAGCAAGCAGGGGCAAGGGGGAGAGAGTGTCAGAGGTGCACAGTGGGCCCACCACAGTCCCAGACTGCACTCTGGGGGGGATTTAGTCACATAGAGTGGTGAGGTTTTCAGGGATTGGCTTGTTTTGGCCTTGTTTTGAAATGGGATTAGTTTGATTTTAGGCTTATTGTGAAAGTCAGGGTGCTTATTTACCACGTGAAAGTTGCCAACTGTGTTCATGGGCTCTTTACGTCGTTGCTTTCCATGAACTTTTACTCTCAAGAATATTTGCTAAAAGCAAATTTAAGATCACACTCTCAAATTCTCATGGAAGAAACTTGTTCTCTTTCCATGAGCATTAGCACCAGAAACCTGAATGAGTTCCACTAATCCATTCAGGGAATAAAATATACCATGTGACTTATTTGACTAGTCACAACTAAGCAGTTTGAATTCTGAAGGGAAAGCTGTAGAATAAATGATCTGGGAAAATTTAATCAAATATATTTGAATACCAAATCCAAGCAAATCACAACCCATTCACAGGCAGCTTAACACTCAGAAGAAGGTTAAATTTATTTTAATTGTTGGTTATGAATTAGTCACTCAGCTCAAATGCCTGTTCTGAAACTTACAAATTATCCATGTTACTTATTTCCATTCTCTTTATTCTTTCTCCTGCTCTAAATTTCCTTTTGACTCATGTATCCCTGATACCTTTTCTTCAAGTTCAGAACAACTATCTAGGCATTTAAGAAAGAGGTACTGTACAGACAGCAGGATCAAAAATGCATGTACAAAATACCTACCACACAGCATGGTGTTGGAATTTTAGATTTTTCTGCATGACTTTTTGAATGAATCTACACATTTAACTTTTTACTATACACAATCACTGGACACTGACTTAAGAAAAGCCCCTGCCTAGAGTACGATAGACTATATAATACCAATTTGGAAGGTGATGTGATTTGTTGGCCTTAGTGGAAGGTCCCTACATAGCTATCCTTGTTAACTGGTTTGTTACCTACTAATGGCCTCTTTGCTGTGCCAGAGTGACAGGAGTCCTGTAAAGACAATGGGGTAGATAGGGAAGGGGAGAGGTGGGGATTGGTAAGTAACAGACAATGATCCTTTGGTGTGATTAATGAAAAACATTGGGTTCTTAAAGTGCTCGTCCACAACAGAATAGTGGCTCTTCGTGGGACTTTGAGGGTCAAGGAAGGATAAATTGGAGAAGGTAGAATGGGTGAGTTCTCATGGTCTCCATCAGGGACAAGAGAAACCTCATTTAAGGATAGAAACTAGTTTTGTCTAAATTTTCCTTGCAATATTTTTCTGTGTCTTGCACCGGTCTGCAAACAGGCTCATGTACATTCTTTTGGGTGAGTAAAATAGATGATAAATAGTGTTTTTAAAGGTGCAGTTTAAGATTCTGGTATTCCAGGTGTTAAAATATACACCTCTACCCCGATATAACGCTGTCCTCGGGAGCCAAAAAATCTTACCGCATTATAGGTGAAACCGCATTATATCGAACTTGCTTTGATCCGCCGGAATGCGCAGCCCCGCCCCCTGGAGCGCTGCTTTACCGCGTTCTATCCGAATTCGTGTTATATCGGTTCTCGTTATATCGGGGTAGAGGTGTAACATGCACAATTGCAGACTAGCTTTTCTGAACCTTATTAATAAATGAATGGAGACTATCTTTAAACACTGGGCACTTCCCAGCATAAATGGGGCTTTAAAATAGTGATTGATAGGTGCTAGGAAAGAGCAATGGTAGGTTATGCTGTGCTGATTTCTTGCACCAAGATACATGGAAAGCATCATTCAGCATTTAAAGCTAATTTGCTGCAAAATCAGCCTAATGTGCGAGGGTCAGACAGGGGTCTGTATCTAAATAGTCGTCATCAGCATGGATCGCAATGCATTCCCACATCTTGAAACTCAACTATGTAACATTGCACCCATTTGCACGCTGGTGCATTACAGCAGCATGCAGCCTACCTGGAGTTGTTAATTTTGTATAATGTGCCATAGTTACAGCCCATAATACTCAGTGATCTCTGAGCAGTCTGATTGGGGAGCACTCCTCGTTAACAGACACCAATTTGCACACAGCTTTCCTGCCCTGTGGATCAATTATTTATAACATTTGACCACATAGTTTATTAAACTGGTCTGCTTGATTCCCAGCTGGGGTGGTAACTAAATTAAGACTGTACTGTAGCATTCATGCTGGCTATCAGTAGTTAATCCAGTACTGCTAGACCCAAGCATTCAAAAATCATGAATCAGGCCAACCAAATTAATGAGACTTCCTTAAAGATCACGGGATTTTAAAAATAATATATGCTGAGTTATTTTGATTTGCCTTCTGGGTTATTTAGAGATGATGAGGACTAAAATGTTTGTATCTGGAATTCTCATATAATCAGGCACGGGGGTGTGTTTTAAAAAAACCCCAAACCCCACAAACACCAAATATTGTGAGACTATTAATAAAATTGCAAGAGTGGTAACACCATTAAACTGAAAAGACCAAGGAAAATAGTGCAAAGGAACTGTTCCAAATCATATAATTTGTGTGTGTATGTGTATATACACATACAATGTAAAACGTAAACTGCAAGAAACCCTGGGGATGAGAGCAGTAGACGTATCTAGAGAGAACCATTTATAACTCCATCTGGTCAGCACGCAGACACCTATTTGCAGACCATTGCTATCAATCACTTCCTGCTGCCCCACTTTTTAATTAAAAGCGCAAGAGTAGTGGCTGAAATTAACACTGAAACAAAGCTATCTTTGAATAAATCATATTAATAGCATAGCTTAATTCATAGATAGCAGCAACAAAAGGTGATAATCAATATTAAACTGTAGGCAGGTGAGTCCTGTGTGGTTTAAATACATGGGGTCAGATTTTTATAAGCGCCCATCTCCCACTTGGCATCCCATTAAGTGTCCATCTTTCGAAAGGGTGCAACCAGGTTTCAGAAAAGCTCAGCATCCAATATGCTGAGCCCTTTCGAAAGTCTGGCCCATGAGGTGCATTGACTAGTGGAACCCTTTCCTCTCCGTTCTCTAACACTTCTGATTAGGGGTCGTTGCTCTTCATTCTCCTTCCATATTTCTCAGCTCTTTAATAATCTGCTCTGTGGCCAAATTCTACCCTAGATGACACCTCCACAACTCCTTTTATTGACTTAAATGAGGCTGCATGGATGTAACTTCGGGAAGAATTTGGCTTGTGTCTAGCAGTGACTTCCCAAATGTAGAACAAAGAACCAACATTTTTTGTAATTCTCTCTCCCTTAGTCTCTATTCTAGCTCTAGCTAGTAAAACAATCACATTTCCAATATTTTCTTCTTACTCCCCTTACTCTGTTCCCCTTTCCTGTTTCTAATGTATTCATTCTTTCTCTCCTCCGCTCCCTTTCACCCCTGTAACTCTGCTCATTTCTCTCTCAGGATGAAAAAATGGAAGACTGGAAATGACCCTTCTCCTCAATCTCCACTTATAAAATCCAAAAGCTTTCCAGTATCTCAGAACACCCTGACCTCTAGAGTGTTAATATGACTCTGCNCTAAGTTTTCTTTAAATCTTCTAGGCTCTTCCCTTTCTCTGAAGGCAATAGATTGGATCGTCTAACAGCCCCAAATTGCCTTATTTCAATGTGTCTGAGGACATGACCATACGCTTCCCAGTTTATGGCTGCCCCTGCTGTTTAGCCAAAGGCTTAGATTAAGAACAAGGCTTAGATTATCCTAGTGTGAGAAGGCCTATAAACAGGCAGACTGTGATTTTTGACTCTTGTTTTGTACCTCTATAACTAGCTAAGTGATAAGAATTCACCTAAATCCTTAAAGTACAGGCCTTTGCAGACAAGCCTAAATATCTATATCCTAACAGTATGGGTGTGATGGGATCCCCAGGGTGCAGCCTGGGACTGTGGAACCGCTGTGCCCCCTGAACCCTCTCCACCCCAGGCTGTCTCTCACAATGCCCTGCTAGTGACCAGGAGCAACTCCTCCAGGTGCTGTGATCACTCCGCACAACCGCATGTGGAGACCCCACACCCAGGGCCGGCGCTCCCATTAGGCGACCTAGGCGGTCGCCTAGGGCGCTGCTATTTTGGGGGCGCCTGCGCCCCCGCCGCCCGTAGAAATTTGGGGGCGGGACCTTCCGCCGCCGCTGTTGGGGGCGGGATTTCGGGGGCGGGACCTGCCGCCACCTAGGGCGCCGGCAAAGCTGGCGCCGCTACTGCACACACCCTCCTCTCCTCAGAAAGAAAGAAAAGAGGAGGATAGCATCCTGTGTAATCCAGCTGTTAACATCCCTTTGGCAGATGCTCATTCCTTTGATTTAGCTGTGCCACATTAGCACCATAACTCTCTCCACTAATAGCACTTCTTGATGCTTATCCTGTAAGATGCACACCCACTCAATACTTCAACAAGTATGAAGGAGACAGAGTTCATAGGTACTTACATTGCTAAGAAGACAACCAGAACTGATTGCAGTGGGAGCAAGAAAGATCGTTTAAAGACCATGGTGGGTGGAAAAGTGCCTGTAACTGTATTAATGTAGAAAAACAAATGAGTGAATGCAAAAGAGCATAAGAATTCCTTTGAGAAGGGAGCAATTGATTGAAGAGACTAGAGGCCAGATTCCTGACCCTACTAAACCTCTTTGTGCTACTCTGGCTTAATTGGCTTTCTGAAGGTACCCCTGGCACGGGGCTCATAGCGGCATGGCTATCCTCAGCTGCCAGAAGCCATCAACATCCAAATGGAACTTAGAGCAGCCCTGAGCCTGCCTTCAGTTGCACCAAAGGCCAAAATTGCCTGGGCTGGCTCCAAATCATGGTGTACCATCCACCTTTTGAGGTCTCCCCTGAGTCCAGCAGTGATCACATACATATGAAGGTCTCATCACCTATCTCTGAAATGTAGCTACTGCCCACCTCTTGTAGCCTTAAAATTCCACCTTTCCTTCAAAGGATGTCCTGCCCTAGTGCATGAATTCCATTGATTAGCAGTGAGTTCCTGTAGAAAACACACTTCCATCCTGTGGGAAAGGTATCTATTTTATGCTCCAGGATTGTCTCATAACCAGGTGAAACTGCGAGAGGAATATAAGTAAGCAGGGAATAAATACCGAAATAAGAACTTGGCCAGGACACCTTGGTTTGCAACCCACAGTCTTGTGAAAAGTAGGATCTTCAATAGGATAAGATCTGCAATGACTTAGGGTCTGTCTACACTGCAGCTGGAAGCGTGTTTCCCCATGCAAGTAGACAGACATGATACCTCTGCTGGAGCTAGCACGCTGCAAATAGCAGTGAAGTCAGGGGTGGTGGCTGAGGCTAGCAGCCTGGGCACATACCTAGGGAGTCCTTTGTACTCGGGTGGCTAGCCTGAAGTGCCACCCATGCTACACGGGGCTGCACTGCTATTTTTAGTGCACTAGCTCTGTTTGAGCTAGTGTCTGTCTACT
This sequence comes from Platysternon megacephalum, assembly GCA_003942145.1. Taxonomy (NCBI): domain Eukaryota; kingdom Metazoa; phylum Chordata; order Testudines; family Platysternidae; genus Platysternon; species Platysternon megacephalum. The sequence goes on along the minus strand of QXTE01000322.1, from coordinate 932,375 downwards.
CGCGTGGGGAAGCACACACCCAGCTGCAGTGTAGATGTTCCCTTAGTAGTTTGATCTGGAAACCAGCATCTCCACAGACCAGAGCCCCTATCGCCAGGTGGGACAATACTTCAGCACTCAGAGGACAGCGTGCTGTGTACTGAATCACCACCTCTCTCTCTTCTGTGGGAGTTGATGTTGGCCACCCCTGTGAGCACTGATCATGTCAACCCATGCTTCACTCATGAGAGCTGATGATGGTGACATAGCCCAAAGCGGTGTGGCTGCAGGGACTTAGATTGTGTTACTGGTTTAGATTAATAATGGAAGGAGCATCATCCCTCCTTGCAGTCATGAGAGGGGCGTTTACTAACAGTGGTCAGGGTGGGGAAGCGAAGGGAAGATTTACTTTGACACACCTGATGCAAGAACAGAAACCTCATGGTGCCAGTCTCCATGGATCTGATGGGGAGTCAGGACTCATTTTGTAGGAGAGGCTGGGAAAGGCCTTGTCTGTATTCCTAAATTCCTCTACACACATGATACTACAACTATCGATCAGACCTTTTTATATAACTGAACATTTTTATTTTCCTTTGCCCTCTCTGGAGATATTTAAGAGTAGGTTAGATAAATGTCTATCAGGGATGGTCTAGACAGTATTTGGTCCTGCCATGAGGGCAGGGGACTGGACTCGATGACCTCTCAAGGTCCCTTCCAGTCCTAGAATCTATGAATCTTCTCTAGAGTCTCCTCCTTCAGCAGGCTTCGTCACACCTTTCTTATCCTTCTATTAGCAGCACAGGAAATGGAAACTGCCATTGAATCATGTTTTTTTTTTTAAACCCATCATATTAACCTGCTGCAGGAATAATAATAAACCCTACATGAAGTATAACAATTCTTTGACTTAAGGAAGTGATTGTGGGAAATGAGTGAAATTGCCAAGAAAACCACAATTAAACAGCCTCCAGAGTTGCAGATTTGCATCCAAGAGCTTTGAGGACATCCTAGGCAGCATTGAGCATTGAGATTATAAAACCTGATTTTTCAAGGTTTTAGTATTGTAGCTGTTTTAAACTGCTTAGGGTGAATTAAATGAGTGTTTTCAAAAAAAGTTGTCATCCCAAACATTGTTTTAAGCAGCAGCTTCACCTATTTTAACAACGACAACAAAAACATTTCATTTCTGTTTCAACTGTGATTTTTTTTGTCAGTCTTTACTTTAAAGGCTAATTTTATTACAAAATAGCTTTTGTTCTCAGTTAATTGCTAAACTGGACTAGTGCCCCATTAGTATCTTGCAAACAATTGGCTGGCCATGTTTATTTCTTGTGTTACTCCACTGAAGTCAGTGGGTTTACATAATGGATTAACTTGGCCGACATTTTGAAAAGCTTGTGTGTCTAATACATTTAGAAACGTGGATGAGAAGTGTGCACTGGAGGTGGTAAGGACAGTATTTTTGGTTCAGGGATAATCTGCTGTTTACTTCTTGAAAATGGTAGGTGAGCCTGACAATCAGAGAATCGGGGGTGATGGGATAGAAAGGACATTCCTAGTCATCTGAGTCCATGCCTAAGTAGTAGTGCAAGATTGTGTGCTGTGCAGAGCTCCCAATGGTCACACGTCTCCTCAGTCAGTGGGGTGAAGCTAATGGGGGTTGCGTGTATGGTATTAAGGGCAGAATTTATCCATTAATATTTAATCTCCTCTAGTCTTTGTGATTGGGGGAGGGATAGCTCAGTGGTTTGAGCATTGGCCTGCTAAACCCAGCGTTGTGAGTTCAATCCTTGAGAGGGCCACTTAGGGATCTGGGGCAAAATTGGTCCTGCTAGTGAAGGCAGGGGACTGGACTCGATGACCCTTCGGGGTCCCTTCCAGCTCTATGAGATAGATATATCTCCATATATATTATACCTCCAATGCAGTTGTCTTGACTAAGTCTAAGTGACTTCACTGCCAAATTAAAATGGCACAAACAATGTCGCTGCAAATCCAGAGAGATCACACTTTGGGGTAGATGCAGTTCTGCATTTTGCAGGAACTGACACTGAGGGAAAGGAGCCAGACTTTTCCCTCTTCATAATATTTCTGGTTTGGTTAGAGTTCAAAATGCTGCTGTGACTGATGCTCAGACTTTTGGTACTGTGGGAGCTTTGTGTAAAGGGGTTAGAGCTGAGTCTTCTGATCTGTGTCTTCCAGCCTATGACTAGCAAGGGCGGCAGGGCTCAAATACCACCTATAAAAAGCTGGTCAGAGTTCCTCCTTACATTTTGTGTTTCAAGCACCCAGCCCAGCCATACTCCTTGTCTCTTCCCAGAGCTGAATTAAGGCAATCTGGGGCCCTACGCACACCATGACACAGACTCTCTTTTGGCTCCACCTCTGCCTCCTTGCCCTGGCCCATGTTTTTGGTGGTGGGGTCCTCCTCCCATCCCAGACAGACTGGGACAATTTCATATGGGCCCCTTCTCTCCTGAGGCTTGGCAGCAGGGCTCCTCTTCCTTTGGGAGCTGCAGAAGTGGCAGCCACGGTACCCTCTTCCCCCCCCAGAGAGGCAGAGGTGCCAGCAGGGCCCCCACAGAGCTTACCCCAGCAGCTGCAGCATATCTCCTTGAATGGTGCTTCTCTCCTGTCACACACACGCTGTTGGAGTGGTGTCAAGGCATCCAAAGCCGTGCATCTTGGAGTTAATACCCCTGTAGTGGTTCTGCAGCAGGGTTCCTCCTTCTCCGGGTCGGTGGGGGGCCAGTCAACCTCACTACGTCTTTGGGCACTGCCTGGGGAAGATGATATCTGTTATCAGCCCTCTCCCGCTGGGCTGCAAGGACTCCGCCCTCCATCACATCCTGTCCTTCCATCGGCAGGTCCAAATCCAACTGCCGGCAGTGGCGCGTGATGGGGTGGCACTAGAGGGGTCCTTTATTGTGCCCTACCATGGAGCTCTCTACTGGGTGCACTGCTCCTTGGGGGAGGCCCGGTGTTACCTCTGCCGGGTGACGGGGCATGACCAGAGGGACTGCCCCCTGGCCCAGCATGGGCGCATGGGACCTCCGAGACCCAGGAGGGCACCGGCCCTGCCATCGCCGGCAACCCTGGTGGCCTGGCCCCTGTAGCTGCCCCTTCTCCTTCCTCCATTGATCCCGCTTGGGCCCTGGGGGCAGCCCCCCCGTCACACCCAGATGAGCGGGTGGGCCCAGCGCCATTGTGTGGGGCCCGCGGAGGAGAGGGCAGCAGGGCCATTGCCAGGTGAGGGAGAGATCCCACCCCAGGTGTAGGTTTCTCTTTCCCCTGCTGTTCCCCCCATGTCTCCTGGACCCCCAAGTTCATCGCCCTTGCCCCCTGACCCCACCCCTGCTGACCAGCCCTCCACCTTGGAGGAATGTGTATAGTTGGCTCCACCTCCTGTATATTCTGGCGCTTGTGCTCCACACCTTTCACTTCCTCACCCTCGTGTCCCGCCCTGATACCAAATGGCGGGACTATCTATCTATCACCTGTGGAGGGTGAGGAACCCCGGTGGGCAGCCTCTCTTCCACCACGGCCCGCCGGGGATATCGGTTGGCGGCTCCTCCATGGAGCACTGGCGCGGTTCACCCCCATCCCCAACACCTGCCCCTTTTGCAGCATGAGGGAGAACCTGGCGCACACATATCTCGAATGCGCCAGCTTGCAGCCCCTATTCCGGCTCCTCCAGGACCTCCTGTTCAGGTTCTGGCTGCACTTGCCCCCACACACCCTTATCTTCTCACACCCTGTCCATGGCCCCATGAAGTCACGAGACCTCCTCGTCAACTTCCTCCTGGCCCTGGCCAAAGTGGCCGTCTTCACCAGAGGGAGGATGCTAGAGGAGGGGGTGCTCTGCGAGTGTGGGGCCTGTTTCCGCTCCTCCCTGGTCTCACGCCTCCGGGCAGAGTTCCTCTGGGCGGCGTCTGCTGGCTCCCTAAGCAGCTTTGAGGGGCAGCGGGCACTGTCCGGGGTTCTCTGCTCGGTGTCCCCTTCTGGATCCCTAGTTTTGAATCTGTGACCTTCACTCCTGACCCTGTTATTCATTAGTTGTCCCCCACATTCAGTTGGTTCCTGGGTCCAGTGGTCCCTCCCGCAAGGCTGGAGGAGGGGCCTTTAGACGTGGGCGGGTGCAGGATTTCCAGTAAGGCCTCACTACACCCCCATATTGTCAAGCTCTTTCTTAACCACGAGGGCAAGGAGCTTCCTGTTACAACATATTCAATCTTAACTTCTAATATAATCCCATGACTCCAGGATCTGGGGCCCAATGTGCAGGCCTGTAGCCTTAATCCACCCCGATCCTTCTTTTTTTGTAGCCATGTCCCTTCAGTCCTGTTCTCCATCTCCCTAAACATTCTAGCCTGGGCCACTTTAACAGCTAAACCAATTCCACCTTTGGTGACTCCTGCAATCAGTGCTGATATAGTGAAGAATTTGCTTGTAATGATATAAGAATCGGAACTGCTGTGTTAAGAATCTACAGAGGCACTTCAAAAGCAGGTCTGTACTATCAATATTTTTTGCAGTGTAGGATTTATGTTTAGTTTATAAAAATGAATGCATTTTCTAAAACGTTAACTCTGTTTTGAATATAATTCCACAGAAAAGCTGTAGTGAGAATAAACAAATTAAATTAATGTCTATAACTAGTAAAGATGTAATGTATATTACATTTAAAAACCTAAATCATATAGCAAATAGGTATGTTACCCATAACTGAGGGTGAAATACATCCTGGTTTGGAGGGCCAGAGCAATACCCTTTCCACCACTTAAGCTCTGCACTGGGGCTGCTGATGGAGCAGCTAAGGGCTGGTCCACACTAGGGGGGGAGTTCGAAGTAAGATACGCGACTTCAGCTACGAGAATAGCGTAGCTGAAGTCGAAGTATCTTACTTCGAACTAACGCGACTTACCTCGTCGACTCCGGTAACTCCGCTCGCCCTGCAGGAGTACCGGAGTTCGAAGTAGCGCGTTCGGGGATCGATTTATCGCGTCCAGACAAGACGCGATAATTCGATCCCCGATAGTTCGATGGCTACCCGCCGATTTCGGCGGGTAGTGTAGACGTAGCCTTAGTGAAGTATTTCCCTCTGTGGGCACCTAGCGTGCTTGCTGTTTTGCATCCCCGTAAGTTAGCATGGAAAGGGTTAATGGTGGATTTGTGTTTACCAGTAGCACTAATTCACTAGACTTCACTCCAGTCTGCAGCCCAGGCTGTGCTGGGGCCAGGGGTCTAAATCGCCTCCTTTCCTTATTATACAGTTACTTGAGTGTGAGGTGATCCCTCTGAGATGCTGGGGAAGGACGTGATGCTGGAGAAAAGCGGCCTGCTGGCTTCTATTTCTGGCTGTAATCCAGCCTTGCTGTGTGGCTGTGGATAACTCATCCGACCTCTGAGCCGCCGCTGAGCATGAAAACCTGGGACCAGAAACTCAGGTCCTGGTTCTGAAACCGGATCTGTACGCGGGAGCCTCTTTGCTGTCAGTTGGGGTTCCAGGCAGGCCAGTTGGGGTGGATACCAATGCAGTATTTGGGCTATACCTACTTTGTGCAGGAATTGGGAGGCTTGCTTAATTAATGCTTGTAAAGCTCTTTGAAACCCTTGGACTGTCAGCTGCACCAAATTCCATTCATGTATGACTGAGAGTAACTTAGCCCTGTTAGTACAAAAGTGTTAGTTAAACCTCCAGGATGGGATTTTAAAATCTGCACCGTGATTTTGGACATCCGTTTCTTGTTGAAATCCATGGAGGCTGGGTGTCCAAGTGTTCTAGCTAGGTTTGAAAATGTCAGCCCTGATTGTCAATAGATGAACCCATCACCTTGCAAATTTCCCTCCATCATCCTGCAATCTAAATATATCCCTTTCAAAAGATGCTGCATCTCTAACTCTGCCATCCTCTCCAAAATTCACAGCATGGTAACTAAAACAAGAGAACATTGTGAAGTTCCTTAGGAGTTTTTGAAGCCATCCTTTTCCTGCAGCAGAGAGTATTTCACAGGCCTTTATGTAAGCAGGATTCTTGGCAGCACAGCTGAGTAATCATTGTTACTTGTGCCTTCATCAGGATCTTGGTGTGCATTCCAGATGTTCATACGTTGACTTTCTTGCTGTCTCTGTTTACCAAGCATTTTATCTTTAATTACAGTCTCTCTTGGAATTCCGGTCGGTTTCTATTTTTGTGTGGATTTCTGAGGGTCCAATTAAATTGATATAGTAAGTCTTGCTTGCCAGTAACGATGGCGGCACAGCTTGATGCTGCTGAATAAATACATTCTAGTTGTATCATGGGTAGTGTCTTCCCCGGCTTCCCCTGATTCTGATGAGAAGTAAGTCATCAACATGATGTGCTGGCCCACCAGCAAAAACTCCATATAGAAGAAACTCTTGCAGGTTTAAGGACTGAGAAGTTCCTTAGTCTGGTATGTTACTCCCAACTTTATTAATGGCTTTGGCTGTCGACTCTTGATCTCTGTTTAGTGAAAGGAGACCCTCAGTGTTCGTATGTTTTTTCCATTGGCCCTAATAGGAATCTCACACATTGACCAAGGAGGAATTAGAGCTTTTAATGAATTAACAGTCTCTGCTCTAGTGACAAATTGCAAAACATAAAAACAAAAAAGAGGAAATTTAATACATGCCCATGATCTGGATCCTAGAAATTCTGGTGCTTGCCAATTTCTAGCAGGGCTATCCAACTCTGCCAGTGTATGTTAGTGCATCATTTTTTCTAAAACTTTGCCACATGAGTGGCACCTTAAAATATGATCGCTAATCCAGCATCCCCCACCCTTTTTTAAGTTAACTCCTGAGCTAGGTCACATTTTGTGTTTAATCTGTCCTTGGCCATACTACTACTGCATGATAAGGTCTGGACTTCTATGATGGGATTTTTCCCTAGATTATACTCTCAATAATGCATTTCTCAGGGTAATAAATTGGAGGAAAATCTTTTCTTGTTAGGATTTCAGTGAGATGAGAACCGAGCTCCCAAACAGCTCTTTACTTGTCCCAAAACATTGTTAAAAAGCTACATTTCTTACTGCTGATGATTTTCCCGCTCCGACCATCACACTTTGAGAGCAGAATGTCTCCTCCAACACCTTAAATAGCTTTTACTGCTTCTGTATTACACTTTATATAGTGTCTTTGATTCAAGGCACCAGAGAACAATAACAGAAGGATGCAGCAAGGAAACAAAACATTTGCAGTAATCAGCATTTAAAACACAAAGATAACATCTGCTGATCCTGTGTGAGAGTAAGAAGAAAAGAGGAAAGGAAAAACATTGCATACTAGAGGCAGCATACAATGGGTATTGTTTATAGGGGTGTGTCCAATGGCCCTGTGAATGAACCTGTTCTAGTCAAACTGAGGACATTAAATGGGGCTCGCTTGATTTATTCTTCTATTGTTTGTTGTGGGGCTCCGTGCTATAACCCAGATGCAAGGCAATGTTGTCCATTGAGCTACATTTAAAAAGATTGGATTTACAAATAACTGCTTCCTGATAGACATGCCCTTGGCAGGCTGCCCACATATGGCCCAGTCCTGCAAACCTGAAGTCAATGGGAACAATCAGATGGGTAGGATTTTACACTTACATTTTTCACTGTTCTCATTGGGCTCACGGGCAGGGCCGGCGCAACCCATTAGGCGACCTAGGCGGTCGCCTAGGGCACTGCTATTTTGGGGGCGCCAGCGCCCCGTCCATCTGTTCAATTTTGGGGGCGGGACCTTCCGCCGCTGCTGTTGGGGCGGCATTTCGGGGGCGGGACCTTCCGCTGCCTAGGGCACCGGAAAAGCTGGCGCCGCTACTGCTCACGGGGAACCCACAGGAATGGGGGCTGGAGTGGAGGAATTCTCAGACATGCTCCTTGTGGAGATGTCTCTTCAATTCACTCCATCTGGGTGTACGGTTTACCCCTCCCATGGGACCATTTCCAAGGGATCAGTTGGTATCTAGGTCCATTTACACAGAAACCCAGTGCCAGCTCTGTCCCCAATACACCCTCCCCACGACTGGCAGAACTGATGAAGTTTTAACAGCCAGTTCCTGTTCCAAAGGCCCTGTGATGCAGTCTATCAGGCCTTCGCTGACCCCTTCTGAAGGCCTTGTCACCCTGACAACCCCTGCTGAAGGAAAACCCACTCAGACCAGGCTACCAGCATGACTTAGTACTCCAGAGGCCTAGACGGGCCAGGCGGAGACACTGACCAATCAGCAGGCCAGTTAAGAAAGTTTGCCTGCTTCTTCTCAGGGGCAGTGTGAGGTGTCACTGGAATGGGGAGGAACTCCTCAGTGCTAGGCCAGGGCCTTGCCCTCAGCACTGCAGCTAAGCACTTTGAGGTTTATGCTCTTTATTTAAAGGCATAGACAGCCACATTTGGGTTTATTTTTTTGATTTAACTGTTTAGAGACTGATGCCAAACTTATGGCAAGGGCCACCATGCTCCAAACAGGTGTCCAAAGCTAGTAGACTAAGGCAGAGAGCACCTCCAGTACCAGGCTTGGTCCCACAGGGGCTGCAACGGGGCAGCCCCACATGTTCCCTTTAAGAAGGGTTGCGGGAGTGAAACTCTAATGCAGCCTGTATGCCTATCCAAATGGTATCTAAACCTTTTTGGGGTTGCAAAAGTGGGTAGTAAACTCTTGTGAACAGGCCTATTTCCATTATTCTCTGTGTGGTCAGGCTGGGAGATTACAAGAAGTGGCTTTCTCTCAGTGTTTCATCACTGTTTTTTCCTGTCCCTTCTAGAAACAGGAAGAGCAGGAGAGGTGAAGGGGAAATTAGTTGAACTTTTGAACCTCTTAACAGCTTAGGTTTGGATTTGGGCTGTGTGTGAGTGTAGAGTTGGGTCCTTTGTTAATGCACACCCATTTGCCTATCACTACACTTGACTCGGGTAATGGTCTCTTTGTGGTGCATACTCCCCCAGGTGTCTTATGTTCATTCCAGTGGCTGAACCTCAAAAGAGTATCTATACTGAGGCTGAATGAACCCCACTGGGTCCAGCTGATGTTGGTTACACAAGCCAAACCCTGCAGGATCTGTCTGTAGAGACTGGCAGTGGGCCAACCTCTGGTGCCTTCTCTGAAAGGTCTTGAGTTCTGAGGTTGGTTTGACTTTTCTAATATGGGTCTTATTGTATCGGAACTGGGGTGCTCATCCTTAAATATTATATAATATTGAGTCATTGTCTTTGTACAGCATCCATTTTGAGCCTTATATAGGATAGGCAATACCCTAGGTAGAACATTGATTTAATGTTACTTAATTAAATAGTATTCATTTAAGTAACACATTGTGCAGTTCAATTTGCCTCCTGGGTTCCTTCTTTCATGCAGCATTTTCTCCTTTGATTTTTTTTTTAAAATGAATTTATGACCCAGAAAATAAGACTTCATTTTATGACTGACTCTGAGCTGCCTGCTGCAGCTTTTATTCCCTCCACAATGAAATCTTTCTTTTGTTTAGCCAAATTCTCCTTTGTAGTCCAAAATAATGGGCTCAGGCTTAAAGAGGAGGAGATGATGATGATGATTTCCCTTTTCACACTGAGCATGTGAATTTTGCAGCAATATATGGGAAAACCTATGCCAACAGTTATTTGTCTCAGTTACCTATCAAATCCCAGTCTTCACAAGAATTTCCTCATTATTAATTGTGTTGTGCCATGATGGCCAACTCCTTGGCACAAGCACCTTGTCTCTTCCTCTTTGATCCAGAGCGAAACGCGAAGTTGATGCTTAACAAATAGAAACAGGAACTCACAAAGGGATTCTGATCCTGCCCCCACTGAAATGCTAAAGGGTTTTGTGGCAAAAAGTCTATTGACTCTTTAGTGGGGAGTAGGACTGGGTCTGGCTGGCTGGAGAGTCAGCACAAGGGTGTGGGTACGGTACTTTGAAGTGAGAGCTGTCATCTTTCCATTTCCTTCTTTGAGCAAATACTTCACTATCAAAGTGGTAGGCTGGATGGCTTAGGACAAAATAGAGTATGTATATGAAGCCTGGCACCTCTCTCCCTGATAGCAGTGACTGAAAGTTATCACTGCTTGATGCCCTCTAATAGTTCTTAATAGAATGAGTTGGTGGTTTCCATTAATTTCTAGAGGATAAATATCTATACTTCAAAATCAGCACTACTCTTGGATGCATTTTTGTTGGCAATCTCAGCAGAGAGAACAATGATTACTATGGAAAGAACTTTCTCCCTTAGGCCTGGTCTACCGTAGTCTAGAGGAATTTTGCAAACATTTCACACTGTTAGCTCCAGTGGTGCTTAACTAGAGTCAGCAAATTTATGAGCCCTAGCGTAGCCTGGAAACTGGCTGCTACTGGTATCTTAAGCACCTGCTCCGAGCAAGGTTGGGTGAATGTTTAAAACACCAGAAGTGTAGAGATGTTTCCACTACTCCTGTCTAAGATGTAACTTACTCTGCGCATAAATGAAAATTCCAATACTGTCAGTCCAATAACTTCCTCCCCCAGTACTCACTTACATTCTGGGGTCTGTGGCCCCTCCCTCATCAGGGAAGGGGAGGGCCTTTTCTAGTGGATGCCTCCCACCATCCCAGGATTTAAATAGGCCAGTAACTTCTTTTTTCACAGTAAATACCCTCTAAAATACATAATAAAAATACCATCAGAAATGAGCTTTGACAGGCTAGAAATCTTGATCACACTGTTTAGGTTTGGAACTGGATATAATCTTGGTATTAATCGTTTAGTAAAAAAAGAAATGTAACATCACAAAAAATAGTAAAAATGTCTCTCTTTTTTTAATTCTAGATTTTCAGACGCGCTGACAAAAATGGTAAGTCTGTATATTCATATATATTTATTTTGCTTTTCTTTTGAATGAGCCTAGAATGTTCTTGTGGATAATTGTATCTAACTGCTCCCCACCCCCAAACCTCATACAAGCCAGGAGACTTTAAGAAAGCAATACAGGTTAATGCTTTGAGAAGGAAGGTCATGTAATTCTATGGCTGCGATATTCTTAGAATCAATGTGACACTAACCTGAAACTCTTAACAAGTAAATGTGTTCCTTAAGCAGTTCAGATCTACTCTGTGCCTGAAAGCAGTGGTCTGTAAATTACACACATCTTGAAGGAACTGCCTGAGAAACAGTAACTGACTGATCCTGTTGTAATTGTTCATTTTTGTGATTTAGGTTCTGTCCTATTTGCAAAGCAGCTTGTTTAGTGGTGTAAAATGGTTGGCACTCTCATCAGCAGGGGAAGAATTCAGAGCCACCCAAATCTCTTGTCAGGTCCTCTCCTCAGGGCGCATTTCACTGCCAAATTCACAAAATAAGGGAAAACAAAAGCTAAGTCCTTAGCGCACCCATGCTGCTGGTCCAGAGGCCCCATCCCTCTGTGTCTGTACCTGGGGAAGGGTGCACCTCTTCTTCTTAAAACCCCACTGAGTCATATTACAGACGGGCCTTAATCCTTCCTTGGCCATTCCATTGTCACAAGTTCACGAAATATTAAGAGGTGTATGTGTTGAGGCTTTGGTAGTTTTGTGGAGTCATGTGGATTTTGTTGGGTTGAAATGGATTTTGCACTCGTCCCAATGGGAAGAGACACAACTGTAGCGAAGTCCAATATTGCCACGACGCAATGAATTACAGAGATGATTCTTTCTTGGATGATCTGTTTTGGATTCCTAAAGAGGTAACTGTTCTGCTTTCTCAGTGAGAATCTGAGGTGAGATGGGAGATATTTTACTTTATCTGAACACAGCAATTCATTTTCACTGTTGCCCTCGCCCTGTTTACTCTACAGTCAGTTTCCAGTCTAGGGATGTGGCATAGAATTGCCGTTGTGGGACTAGGGTTGCAGGTTTAGAGCGGTATTGCAGCGGTGACATTTTCAGACTTGGGGAAGACGAGAAGTGGGGCCATTTCCAGGAAACCTGGGCCCTCTGCAAAGCAATTTGATTCAGGCGCCTAGCTGCAAATCTCAAGATCCAGTGTCCAATCTTCTCCCAACAACGCCATGAGAGAATAGGTTCCGCACCAACAAGTGGTGTGTTTGTGGAGGAGTTATTGGCATAACGGGTGGGGTTTCGTATTAAATAGGAGGCTGGAGGAAACCAGTTGTACCCTATCCAGGGATGGGATTAATAGGGAGATTCATGGGTCCCAAAAGAGGGCTGTAATGGCAACCGCAACGGTGAGCAGGAAGAGCTGGTTATACACAACATTGACCTCCTGGAGTCTGTGCCGTAAAGGTCACACCAGTGTTTCAACCTTATAGGGTAGGACCCCTGTGAGCTGCAGATTCCTGTTGCTGCAGGACTCAGAGCTCTTTTAAAAAGTGCCCTGAGGGAGAAGAAAAAAAGTCCCTAGGCTGAGTTACGGTGTTTCTCTGTCCCTTGGCACACAGAGAGATACCACAGGCTTGGGAGGAGGCTTTCAACGCTCAGCCGGTTAGATCAGCTTCTGCTGGGGAAGGAAGGCGTCCTTTAATGTAGAAGGAACTCTTAAAACCCCGCTACGTATCTGCCAAATACCAGGGGTTGTTGCCTTGAGAGAACAAGTTAACCATTTTTCTGGGATCAGAGGGGAGGGTGGGTTTGGGTTTGGATTCAAGAGCCCCTTGCTGAAAAAAGAGAATAAAGAAAGGATTAAAAAATGAAATAAAATACGTGTACTAAAGAGTGAGATCAATAGTAACTTGAGGCCAAACTAGGTAAAGAGCAGTACTATTATGTATGCAGGATCCTGCCTGGGGAGAAACTGGGATAAAGACCTGATAATATCTGGCATTGAAGGGGCCAAATTAGTCTCTGTCACTGTTGGTTTCAGCAGAGTCACCCCAGAGGTGATTTGACTCTATGTTCTGTCTTTTGTTCTTGCTGGCTCGCCCTAATATTACAGACAAGCCACCTCCATTTTGATTATGTTCTATCTGTAGCCAAAACACAAGAAACTTCTTGTTTGCATTCACTTTTCTCAAAGAAGGTTTTTTCATGAAATCTTGTATACAGGGTGCTGTGAACGAGAACGCTGTCAGTTCAATGGTATTTATTTATATTTTTCTATTTTCCCTTTTAATTGTCAATATCTTTCTGTTGTTTAAAGATAATAGGCCAAATTCTGAGCTCAATTATGCCTGTGCCAAACTTGTGAAGTTTATCATGTTACTCCAGATTTGGACCGGTGACATTTATTTCTGTCCACAGCAAATGTTTCATGTCCTCCTCTTCTTAGGAGCACTAAAATCACTGGCTAATTTTCCAAGAGAAAAAAATGATTACTGTCCTTTATGGAAAGTAATTTAATTATAGAGCAATGGTTACTGCAATAATGTGTGGTATCCTGTTTAAAAAATCCATTTAATCTTGATTTAACATATCTACCTTGAGGTTGTCAATTTAAATGATTAATTTTCAGATCTAATCACTTACTTATTTTGCCAAGTGATGTCTTTGGGGCTTTTGTTTTAGTCTCCACCAACAAAACAATCCCAGATTTAGATGTACTAAGTTCAATGATTCTGGAAATTTACAAACCATTTTCTCGGCTGATGTGCCAAGACTAATGTCTGTGCTGCTGAATGTGAGTGTAGCATCTGTGTGGTGGCGTTCTTTAAACTTTGCTGTTCCGCTGCAATTGCAGCATTTCAGAAGGAACGTGCCAACCATCTGGAGGGCGGAAATAGAGGTGCTTCCCTCTAACCCAGCAAATGAGGCAAAACCCTAGACGTTTCCTGATTCTAGGTGCTAGGGCTTAAGATCATGGGGATAAACTTTTGATGCAGTTATCATCTCACACTGGTATAAATAGGAATAACTCCATAGAAATCAATGGAGTTCTGCTGGTTTAAGAGGTGGGAACATGAGGTTGTACAGCATGTATTCTGTGCTGCTCATTACATGTGGTAAACCTGGAGAAATTGTGTTCTGTAGACTTCAGATTCCTATGATTTATTGTGCTGATAAACTGTCTGCAGAGAAGGAAGGATTTCATTATGCCAGCTTGAAAAGCTGGTGATAGTGCCCATTCACTAATGTGTCTGATTTATGCACCCTCTACGACGTTTGGGCTGTAAAACATTAGGTGTTATTCAAGTAAACTTAGAAAGAATGTGCTATGCTGTTGGGATTTAATTACTGCACATCAGTTAAATAGTTGCTGTTCTTAAAGGACAAATATTAGTGTCCAGGAGTAAAACCCTCTTTCCTCATTTCACACGTCGGATTGACTTAGTTTTTATTATTGAAACCTGCCTGAGGCTTGTCTTTTCTCAATCTTATGATGCTCAGTTCCTGATGACAGGCAAGAGCTTGTCGTCCAGTATTTTAATGTTACTTTGTGTGGCCTTTGGTCTGCTACTATCTCCATTAGCAAGAGTAATTCACTGATTTCTCTACTCACTAAAGCACTGCTCTCCCCCTCTGATCAAAATCTTTGCCCAAATCCTATGCAGGCCTCTCACATGATATTTTACCCCTTAATATCATTGGAACTAGTGACCTGTAAATATCAAGCTGTATCAAGTTGATACATTACCATTCTGTAGCAAGGGGAAAAGGGCAAGCTGATACAATATGGCAGGACGGCTAAAAGCATTTTGATGTTGTGTTCATCTGACTGAAGAGGAGAAAAAAACGTAAGAAATAGAATGAAGGGTATAAGTAAACTGCACGGAATGGTTTGCTAATGGCATCTCTTTGCATAGAGAGCTGGGTTGGCAAGTGGAACTCTATGGCTTTAAAGTGTCCATTCCTTATCATTTGCTTTCTGGGATACCAAGGAAGAGCCACTCTACATTGTAAGTGGAGGGGCAGCTACAGCGGATCAGTGAACTGATGGATATTGCTAATCACTGTGGATCTGACAAGGAGAGTGCTACAGACCCTTCTCACTTGATATCTCTTCCTTTCATATATGCTGTGGATTTCTCAGGCATTAACGAGGCCAGATTCTATTAACATCATTGCATTCTAAACATTTCTTGGCATAATGTTTCAATTAGATCAATGGGGCCAGGTTTATGACATTTCTCCAAGATAGCCGGGGACTGCAACATACACTGAATCAAGCATTCAACAGACCATACATAGAGATCTCATGAAATGTGAAATGTCATTTTCAATACGCAGTGGCGTATTGTTATAGTCGTTCAGGAGCTGTGCTTTCAGAAGCACCATCCTTAGCCCTACTTTGTGGCTAATGCAGCTAGTCTGACAAATTACCCTGTGTGCATGGGAAAAGTGAGCACAGACATGATGAAAGGATTCTGTGTTTGTTCTCCCTGGCTCCTAAAAACTCCTGTCTCTCTCCAGCCATCTCACTAAGACTTCTGCCTATCAAGCACACAGTTCTCTCTAGTTGTCACTGCTATGCAGGAAAGAAAAGTTTTATTTTGAAGCAAATCACCAACTTTTCCTCTTCTACCCCCTCCCAAGCACCATTTCAGACCCCTTCTGTCAGCACGCAAGGAAGTGCTGCTGTAAAACCTCCTCTGATGCTCGAAGAAACAGAGGCCTCCTTCCTTTTTATGTCTCCTTTGCCTTTGTCATCCCACATGTTGCCTAGTGGAGACTGCGTACACACTGAGACAGCTTTGCTAATCAGCATTTCACACAACATAACAAAACCTGTTAATAATGCCCCGATTTTGAGTGCACTGCTTGCCAGCTGTAACATCTGCTGTGAAAATATGGATTATGTCACTTAAGGGAGAAGTGGTGCTGGGTTCTTAGATCTCTTGTTATGGACTTGTGAGGTTTAATCCTGCAACGTGCTGAGCATCCTGAGTTCCTACAGAAGCCAATATGAATTAAGGGCACTCATCCTCTCACAGGTGTTGATCAACCCATTTTAGGATCAGGCCCCTAGTTCTTATTTCGTCCAAATAATCCGTCAACATCACAATTGAAATTTAAGATGGAGGGAAACTTCTGATGTTTAGTGTTTCCCTTTCTCATTACTGTATGAGGAGAGGCTGAGGGAACTGGGATTGTTTAGTCTGCAGAAGAGAAGAATGAGGGGGGATTTGATAGCTGCTTTCAACTACCTGAAAGGGGGTTCCAAAGAGGATGGAGCTTGGCGGTTCTCAGTGGTGGCAGAAGACAGAACAAGGAGTAATGGTCTCAAGTTGCAGTGTGGGAGGTCTAGGTTGGATATTAGGAAACATTGTTTCACTAGGAGGGTGGTGAAGCACTGGAATGGGTTCACCTAGGGAGGTGGTGGAATCTCCTTCCTTAGAGGTTTTTAAGGTCAGGCTTGACAAAGCCCTGGCTGGGATGATTTAGTTGGGGTTGGTCCTGCTTTGAGCAGGGGATTGGACTAGATGACCTCCTGAGGTCCCTTCCAACCCTGATCTTCTATGAGTCTATGTATTCTTACTGTCCAAACTACTTGGGTCAGTATCTTTCTTTCCTAACTAACATATAAGCACTAGCTAAGTTGTTTTAATTCATTCTTTCCTTATTGACTGGTCTGTAATATCGAACTCTTATGGCTCTCTGCCTGCCTGTTTCTCTCTAACCCTGAGAGCTAAAATGCCAATATCCGTGAACGACCAGTAGCAGCATTAATATGGTTTGTTTTCAACACAGTCCTATTATTTAGGGCCTAATCTTCCAAAGAGACATAACGTAGTGTTTAGTGCACAGTAACCTGGCGGTCTCATGGTACATTTACCGTGTGCTTTTATTAATTTCACTGTAACCAATTCCCCCCCCTCACGCTCCCAGTGGTGTCCCCTGCTGGTTCCCATTTACTGTGACACTCAAGCAGGTCTCCCGCCAGGGAGTCATAGTTACATAGTGGAGCTGACCAGCAGGGGCTCAGAAAAGGGACAGTGACAGCTGCGTATTTTTGCACTATGTATTTAAATATTAAAAACAACCCCCCCCCCCCCCGCACACACCACAGTAGGTGCTGGGGCCTGTTAGGCAACGCGCAATATGATCTAAGGAAGACTAGTTATTTAAGCCACTATAGGACAACTCCATGCTTGGGCCAAAGCTCTGGTGGGTGTAATGTCACAGCATGGTGCATGCTGAAGTCGGAGTCATCTGGAGTCACTTCTGAGAAGCTAAGGTGAGGGGGAAATGTTTGCTTAAAACACATTATATGAAATATTCCCATCTTGTGACTTGGGACGTCTGTAACATTTAAATCAGTTTAAGTAACAGCTGATTTCTGTTACTGAAGTGTCACTTGGGCTAACCCAAGAAAATGTACCTGAATGAAAACGTTCGTCCTATTGTGACAGCAAGTTACTAAGGTGGCATAGAAATTAACCCTTACATGAAGGCTTGGTTCAGAACGTTTCATCTGACTTTCTTCCCACTAGGCGGTTTGGATGCTACCCTGGCACTCAGCCCTGGGTTCAGTTCTCCACTCTGCCACAGACTCCCTGTGTGACCTTTGGCAAATCATTTAGTCTCTCTCACCTCAGTTCCCCATCTGTAGAGTGGGGATAATAGCACTGCCCTGCCTCTCAGGGGTGTTGTGAGGATAGATTTGTTAAAGACTGTGAGGTGCTCTGATACTGCAGTAATAAGGGCCAGATAAGTGCCTAAGAGACTTTCAGTCTATAAAACAGTAAAAGGTGCAGTTTAGTCTAGAGCAGAGGTTCCCGAACTTTGAGTGCTGTTCCCCTTTTCTCCATGGGAGTCACAGAACAGTCCCACCCACCCCAACGCTCGCCCGTCTGGGCAGAAAGTGACTCACTGAGGGGAGTGGGTGACTCAGACCCTGGGCAGCAGCAGGACCTGACTGGCTCCTTCATGGGAGAAGCCCATGCTAGTGCCTTCCCCATCCCACCCCCTTCCTGACCCAAAGCCTCTTGCTCCTGCAGGCTCCAAAGGGTTTAAAATACCGAGGCTGTGGCTGGCTGGCTGGCTGGCTGGCTGGCTGGCCTGACCACAGCAGGGCAATAGCAGGAAGAGCATGCAGGGAGTACCCAGTGGTCTGGGACTAGGGGGGAACAAGCTGCTGTGGGTAGGGCTGCATTGTGTTCCCTGTAGTCCTCTGTCCATCCCCCACGACCGCTGGGGACTCCCTGCATGCTGTCCCCACTCCTGCCCTGGCCTGGCCACCTGGCTGGCTGCAGCCCTGTGCCCTACCTCGCATGCCCGCCATAACCTGATTGTGCCTCCCCAGGGTGCTCCTCGCTGTTTGAAAACCAATGGCCTAGATGGCGCTAAATGACTAATTTTATATCAAATTCACAAGGATAACTTACATTGTCATAAACTTCAAATTTTCATCAAAGTCAGTGGAATTACTCTGGATTTTACATCACTATGACTGAAAGCAAAATCTGGCCACCTTTCTCCATAGGACAAATAGAACCTGCAGTAACTGCATAGAAGTAAAGTATCCCTTTTCCTTTGTAACTGCAATGACACAGGACTAATTGCTTAGCATCAGTTTTGTCACAAATTACTTCGAATTCTAAAGGAAGCCTTGTGCCAATTTCAGCTCCTACTAGGTAGATGGCAGAATGTGCATGAAACTGTAGTAGGTCGGTTGTTTTTCAGCGTTCCCCCTATTACTCACTGCCTGTCATTTTTATGGCCCTTGGCTGCTTCTTGGTGACTATATTTTTGTGGCAACACTTCCAGAGCTTTCTTTTTGGTCAGCAGCTTCAGACTCTTGAGGGAACATCTGTCAGTGACTGGCTTTGGCAGTCTTTCTGATTCACTTTCCTCATGACAGCTGGCTAGTTTTGTACAGTATGTTTAATAAGAGTGACTTTCTGCACCACTACCGTTCTCCCTGCACTGTACTTACTGTATTCCTAGCCTTTATTTCAGGCACAGTGTGAAATTCAACACCTTCTGTCTTACCAAGGTTGTATGCTGTTGGCTGTTGCCTGCCATTTTCATGTGTCTTCAAGCATGGGAGTTACCTGCCTTTTCCACTGCCAAGCTGTTCAGGGTTTTTTGGTTTTATTCTGATCCTGCTGCCCAGGCAATCTGATATAATGTGCACGACCTCTGCTCAAATCTGGAATCCTCCATAGAATACTTGTCAACCTCTGAAAACTGCTCATGCTCCAGGCTCTTCAGGATTTAGGGATTAAGGGCTGGCAATCCTCTTTGATCCCTGGAAGTAAAAACTTCCTTCCCAGAAGGTATCTTCCATTTTTTGCATGTGAAGTAAGACTCTTCAGAAGTTCTGCTTCTGTTCATGTGTTTGCTTGAAACTGCCTTCATGAAGACAGTTTTGCCCAAATATTCTGTAGTGGTTTTTTCCCCTCTCTTGTGCTAACTTGACTGTAGAAATTATTCATTCCTAATTTTTGGTTTATTTCTCTCATCCTTTTTTAAGTTAGCATGAGTGAAACTGGTGTTGGAAAACCGTCCCAGAGCTGGAAAGAACTGGAGTTGCTGTGGGATCTGGGATAGTTTTTCTTTGTATATACAAAAAAGAAAATTGCACACTGCCTGATAGTGCTTCACTTTCTTATAGTGCAGCGACTCTTCTGAGGATCCTTTCCAAAGGGAGGGCTTTGAGGAGTGACAATATTGAAGGTGTAGAAATGTGCTGCCATCACTGAAGATTTCCAGGGGTTAGTAACATTGAATTTGAGAGGTTGTAATTTGTGACCCTCTAAACCAAGATCTATTGACACAGTGCAGCCAAGAGGATCTGAGCACCATCATTGCCAGGAGGCGTTGGAGATGGATCGGTCATGTGCTTCGCATGGAAACTGATTCCATCACCAGAGTAGCAGTAAGATGAACACCTGAAGGCAAGCGAAAACGAGGCTGCCCGAAAACAACATGGTGAAGAGCTGTGGAAGCTGAGCTGAAAAACCTGGGGCACAGCTGGGGAACCATTGAAAGACTTGCCAGAAACAGACAGGAGTGGAGAAGCTTCGTCGCTGCCCTAAACGCCAGAGGCGTAATAGGAACATGATGATGATGATGATGATTATATAAAGGAGGATTGACCAGTGCTTCATTTAGCAGTAGTATCCTCTCACTTACTATAACCAATAGCAGATGTTTCAGAGGAAGGTGGGTAGTTATGGGATAACCACAGGAAGGTTTTCATCCTGACCCCCATTCAGCAGAGGTCGGCTTAAGCCCTGAAGCTGGAGGGTTAACGTCCCTTCCAAACTCTTGTTTGTTTTAATGCTGATGATTTTAACTCTGATTTTACTATTATAGCTCTGCTTATCCCTGTTAATGTGAATATGTGGTGGATGAGGTACATTCTTGGAGATTCTGTGGATGATCCCATTCTGTGGATGATTCCATTCTGTGGAAGATCCCTTCCTTCCTTCCTCCCTACTCCACACCCATCCAAAGAGTTCTAACAGAATTATGCCGTTTTGCCAGGAGAACTTAAAATGCTCAGCTACTAAGAATGGTGAGAACTGAAAAAAGAAAGGAAACGGAAATGGCACCTGATGAATCAGCCACCCAAATTCCCGACACTGAAAGGGCAAATTCTCAGATTGTTATATTTTGTTTGAATTCCAGGAAGGGACCTAGGAGAGCTGAAGTATTGAGAAAGGGAGACTGCTATGAACTAAGGCTAATGCCAAGTACCAGAAGATGTCTCGATTTCATAATTAACATTGCTGCAGTCCCCCAAAGTGTAAATCTTCTTATCCCAGGATAGAAGCACTTACTCTCTTATGCTGCAGCTTTAATGGTTAGTGAACTGAGACATGTTCTTATGCATGAACTTATTAAAGAAGTCGGGGAAAACAGCTTATGGCTATTCTCAGGTAGAAAGAGTTTCCTACCAGTCCTAGATGCTGGGAAGAAAGCAATGTAAGCAATTGCTGACTTTCCTAGGTTGCAATACAACTGTTTGCATAGACAAGTATGACTTTGACACAATTCAGGAACAGAGCTGAGGAAAACTTCAGATTTTTTACTTTCTGGTTTAGCTGGGTGGCCAAGTGTACAATGATTAGCAGATTAAAAGATCACTGAAGTAGTAAAACATGCTGTTGATAGTATCAAAGAGAGTGTCTTTGAAAGATATGCTACTTAAAATCAGGTCACACTATGCAGTCCTCCTGACTTAATGACATGAACTGCAGGATGTTTGTAAGATTAGGTTTTTTTTGCAGCTCAGTTATGCTGTTGGTGTTGAGACTTTTCAGCTACAGTAAATACACAAATGCTTTTAAAGTTGGAATTCAGAGCATTAATACTTAAGTTACTGTCTCGCTTGTATAGTACTTAAGGGAATCACCTTTTATAATATACAGGTATTTGCTACATTCCTGGCTGTTTCTTACTAACAAAACAGGTCCTGTTAAATCTGGAACCTTGCTCAGTGCCTTGATTCTTAAGTCAAGTAGCAGCAGAGGATCCACACCGATATTATGTAGCTAATGTGGAATGTGAGAAAACCATGGAGTTTGAACATAAGAGTTAAATACCTTCTTCCTGTTTACCCTGCTTCCACAGCTCCCATTGCACAAACTGTTAACTATTGGAGAATCAGGAGTTCTTGGTGTGAGACTCTAAAATACATTAATGTTGCTGCCATGTTTAGGCACTCAGACCATGGTGATGAGCTCCGTGCATGTGCCTACCAAGAGATTTTAATGAAGGAAATCCTTCCTGACAAGAAATTAAAACAGTAGAGAAAAGGCTTTTGTAGATTTAAGCAGGGAGGGGTGGAGTTGGCTAATTCTATCTCTGACATTAGTTATACCAATTGTAGACCATCTTTTTCTCTCTCCCAATCTCTCTGTTAGGCTGTTTATAGTATCAGATGCAAGCTGAAAGACTTGTGTGACAGCACACTGCCAAATGGATGTGTGCCTTTGTCAAGCCAAAAACAGTATGTGACCTCCGTCAGTTTAGAAAATGCCTACATCAGGGTAAGAAGTTCCTGCCAGCCATTGGTGCTGCTAAAGAATGAAGTTATACAATCATACGTAGGATAAAAATTGCTGGTGCTTTCTCATCAAGGGTTCCTTGTATGAAAACTGGAATAAGACTGAAAACATATTACCAAATTTCACCAAACTGGAGCTGAACCCTTAGGAGAAACTCCTCCTCCTTATGTTTCTGATGAACAGTGAGATAAACCCTTTCTCTTATGCACCTGAATATCTTTCTTGGCTTCATTGGGGTGAGGCAGTCAAAAATAAATGAAGAGATCAGTGTGATTGCAGCAGAGGTAGTAACTAATTACAGTGGAATCTTGATTTGAAGAACACCAGTCTTGTGAACAAAAATCACATAATGAAAGTGATGTCAATGAAGAACAAGTCAGCATCCCCTTACACTCCAGTGCCTACTATGCACTGGAAGTCACTCCGCATTGGTTGAAGGACAGGAAGATAGTGATGCAGTTCACCATACTGCAATTTGTACACTGCACCTACTGTAATTTTGAGATGGTCAGTGTTATGAACTTTTAAATTTATGAACTCTATCCCCAATTAATTAATAAATAGGGGCTCTACTCTATCTGAAAGTGACAGAGAGTACTACTTGTGGGTAGAATAGTGTAACCTAAAGTACTGTCCAGGAAAGAATTTAGCCTAAAATATTTATCTCCTCTTTTCTCTGTTTGTATCTTTTCTTCATTCTCCTTAGGTTTCTGTGAGTGGAGGGTTTCTCCTCCATGACATGAACATTGCACAATATTTCGCTGATACTTGGTGCAGATCCAAGCAGTCATTTTCCAAGTAATTTATTTGTGTATCAAATGCCTGACATCAAGTTCTGAGCTACCAGCATGGTTGGAGTGTTAGCATTGACTTAGCCATGTTTTCAAATACTTATAATACTCAAATACCTGGCAAAGCATAAGTATATTTCTGTCCAAACCCTTCTCTGGTGGGAAATAATGGAGCCTTTACTAGTACCATCAAGTTAAGATTAGTAACTTGAGTTTTATATTATCCAGTAGCAGCGCCAGCTTTGCCGGCGCCCTAGGCGGCGGAAGGTCCCGCCACTGAAATCCCGCCCCCAACAGCGGCGGCGGAAGGTCCCGCCCCCAAATTTCTACGGGCGGCGGGGGCGCAGGCGCCCCCAAAATAGCAGCGCCCTAGGCAACCGCCTAGGTCGCCTAATGGGAGCGCCGGCCCTGATATTACCCATTCATTTTGAGAAGAGAGATCTGGTAATATTATGTTCCTGCTATTCCCTATAAGTTAAATAGAACTTGTCAAAAAGTGATTTGCAAATAACTTCACAAATAAATGAGGAGTTGCATTGTGATTAGTGGGGTTATGTTTGTTACTCGTAAGTATTCTTATGTCTACCAGTTTATACTGCAAATTTAAATATTCATGGATCTCAAAAGCATCACCATTTTTAAAATCAAGAATAAAGCTCAAAACTCACACAGGAAGCATGATGGCTATTTGTTCTAACATTTCACTGAGATTGTCTTCCAATTAGGGAGCAGGAAATACACCCTGTGACGTAGGCCACCAAGCACCCACCATCAATAACAGAGAACAGTTGAAATAAGCAGTACACAAACAACCCATAGGCTAAAACTTGTTTGAATAAACTGGTCAGTGAATATCCTTTAAAATGATTCAGATGTTGTAGAAATCAGGATGAGTTAGTAGACAGGAAAAAAGGTTAAATTTGGGGGATCATTTTTTTGGCAATGAATAATTCAACTGACTCTAGCCGTCCCCCTACACCACAGGGGCAGGGTTGTGCTGGTCATTTATTGACACAAGATAAAGGCAATGTATGTTAATGTTATAGATTTCTAAAACAGACTTGTAGGCCCCTGTAAGAGTTATATCCTGTGCACTTTAATTTACATACATAAGCCATTAATAGTTTCCTTTAATAAGAGGATTAAATACCCCAATATTCATTACAATTAAGAAACAATTTAATTTTCGTATAATAATCATCATAATTTAATTGGACACTGTTTGCGTGAAATTTTGCTTCATTAAAACACGAGCTTGATCATCTGCCTATTAAATCTCAAATCATTGCTGTTAACAAACTAAATGCCATAAAGTCTTGTTACATGTGAATTAAATCCCTNGGGTTTATGGCTTAATAACAACCTGAAGAGAATACATTCAGAAGGCAAGAAATTGTGTGTCCTTAACTACTGTAACAAAATCTGCTGATTGGGCATCTTGCTGCAAACAAGGTCACGTCTACACTCATTGCCTTGCAATCACTTTTTTTTTCTCTAACAATTGTACTGCCTGGCCTCTTTTGCTGTTAAGAACTTAATAATCACATTATTTCATGCCTGTCCCACAAAGAGCTTCACAAAATTAATATAATACATTATAAAGCCAATTTCATAGGGGCAATAACATGCTGACTGTAACCAAATACTTTAAAAATCAATGAAGAACCTGTGACGGGTTGGATCACAGAAACCCCCTCGGGGCTGCCAACTGATGTGCCAAGACTACTTCTGCCCCTGCTTTCCCTGCCAGCTTGGGACTCCAGCACCCTGCCTTGTTGTGCCAGACACGCTCGCCGGCCACAAACACAGACCCAGGTCTGAACCACGTCCCATAAACTGCAAGCTTAACAGAAAGCAGCGTTCCTGTTTTTAACACTCAGATGCCCAACTCCCAATGGGGTCCAAACCCCAAATAAATCCGTTTTACCCTGTATAAAGCTTATACAGGGTAAACTCATAAATTGTTCACCCTCTATAACACTGATAGAGAGATATGCACAGCTGTTTGCCTCCACCCCCCAGGTATTATTACGTACTCTGGGTTAATTAATAAGTAAAAAGTGATTTTATTAAATACAGAAAGTAGGATTTAAGTGGTTCCAAGTAGTAACAGACAGAACAAAGTGAATTACCAAGCAAAATAAAACAAAACACGCAAGTCTATGCCTAATACAGTAAGAAAACTGAATACAGATAAAACCTCACCCTCAGTGGTGTTCCAGTAAGCTTCCTTTTACAGACTAGTCTCCTTCTAGTCTGGGTCCAGCAATCACTCTCACACCCCGTGGTTACTGTCCTTTGTTTCAGTTTCTTTCAGGTATCCTTTGGAGAGGCTATCTCTTGAGCCAGCTGAAAACAAAATGGAGGGGTCTCCCAGGGGTTTAAATAGACTTTCTCTTGTGGGTGGACACCCCTTCCTCCCCCTGTGTAGAATCCAGCTACAAAATGGAGTTTTGGAGTCACATGGGCAAGTCACATGTCCATGCATGACTGAATTCCTTACCAGCCAAGCCACATTCCTGAGAAAGCTCAGATATGGATTGGCGTCTCCAAGTTCATTGTTGGCTTAAGTGGTTCTTGATTGGGCACTTACTGAGAATAGTCTTTTCTCAGGAAGCTGACCAACTGCTTCACTGAGGCTATTTAAAATTAAACCAGTACATAGCCAATATTCATAACTTCGAATACAAAAATGATACATGCATACAAATAGGAGGAATGTATTCAGTAGATCATAACCTTTGCAGGGATATGTTACATGGCACATGTAGCATAAACCATATTCCAGTCATGTCATATTTACATTCATAAGCATATTTCCATAAAGCATTATGGGGTGCAACGTCACAGAACCAATAGATTTTTTTTTTTTAATCCACAAGAACAGAGCAATATGAACACATTCAGGCAGAGGCTTTCCATAGCTGGGTGACTGTAAAACATACCTGATAGGACAAAGAAAAATGTAGAGCATTTCTGGGCCGAAGGAGCTTTATTGTACTATTACACATGGTATTCTGGAGAAATATATGGGGTAAATAGGACTATCATCCTTAAGTTAGTCTTTTTTCAGAGATTGTCTGGATATTTGTCTGAGGCTACAGGTATGGACATGAAACTGGCACACAGTTTATGCTATCCACTGGGTGAAAATACTATGAGATTTGCCTTTCTTGTGATGTTTTGGTGAGTCTGCTTCTTCTCAAAGGCTAAACTCCACTCAAGGCAGAGATGCACCAACATGAATAAAAGGAAAACAGTCATATTTTGACGCTTCTAACTGATACATTTTGTTTGAGTTTAGATTGAATGTTGGGTACTTTATCCAAACAAGCTTTTCTATTCTTATCAACAAGGTTAAAAACAAAATGCAAGGAGTCATCTAAAGTGCCAGATCCTCAGCTAATATCAGTTGATGTAGTGCCAGTTAAGACAATGGAGCTATGTTAATTTACACCAGTTGAGGATCTGTCCCTTAGTATTTAAATATTTAAACACAAGTATCTTGAATTAAAGGTGATGTACAGAATGAGGAAGGGTGTTCTATCCCAATGGTACAAACTCTATAGTAAGCACCTGACAGTTTAAGTGATACGAGTATCTGAAGTGCTATTGTTCACAAACAGGTAACATCTTTACTTTGCTATATGTGACAGGTATAACAAACCTCATTAGAGAATCCATCTAGATGTACAGTACAAACATTCTGCCTATGTGAATCAGGCAACTCTCCATATATGTATATTTTAGTCAGCAAATTATTGTTTTCCCCTTGTTGCTTGTTCTCTTTTCCTTTCTGCCTCAGCTGTCTTTCAGGCTTTTGTACCAAGAAAATTATAACACACACAAGTAACATAGGGCATTGGTGATACCAGCAAAAAAGCAATTCAAAGTAAATAAAAGCTTCAGGTACATCTCGCAGTCCGGGGTTCAATTTATTAAGTATCAAAGGTATGTTATAGGAACCTCCTGAATGGAAATTATAGCCTCTTTAATTACCTAGCTGATAAGAGTGAATATTGGGCAGCTTGTTTTTCCAAGGTAGATTTGTTGATAAAAGTTGATCATGGAAGTTAACGAAAATCTGGCATAATATGCAAGGCCTTGACAGCTGAGTTATATGTATGGATGATGGCATGGTCTTCATAATTCATAAGCCAATGCCTCATAGGTAAAAGAAAATTATATTGTGCCTCAATTAGATTATTTGTGTGTGTGTGTGTGTATGTGTGTGTGTGTGTGTGTGTGTGTGTGTGTATACACATGCACATACATACCTGGGATAAAGATGCTTAAGAGTTCAGGCAAAAAATGGCTTCCTCATGTGGTCGTACAGCCCCTAGTACAATGAGGCCCAACAATAGCGTGTGGTGTAAGTTACCAGTCACATACCATGGATACTCCATGTGACCATCCTTAATTTTAAATGTATTGGTATAAAGTATTCCTTTAGGTACGAACTGCAGCGCTAGTAAAAATGTATCCATTTTTGTAATTTTGACAGTTTTCTCACTGTCTTTTTTGTGGTCTTTTTTGACTGGCTCTAAGGAACTGCAAATAACTTGCAGAGACTGAGATCTGTGCATGAATGTAAAAAGGGCCCAATTCACACTAATTAGTCATAACGACTTGACTAACGGTTCCCCATTTCTTACACCATGTCATTCCATTCACTGGTTTTCAGTGTCTTACTGCATCGAAGTTCTTCTCTTTAAGGCTTTCCATGTTCTTTCACCCAGCTACATCTCTGTTCTGATTTCCTCCTCATCCCTATTTCACTTCCTCACTTCCTACGCACCACGTAATTCTCTCTCCACTGGGTCCACCATCTATCTTCAGATTATATGATGGGACTCTCCATCCAGAAATTTGTACTAACTCTGTGGTACAACAATGGGTACTGCAGGCAGAACTTGCACTTCTTCTGTAGCTGTGCCTTGAGGGAAGAAAGCAGGAGGTGGTGAGAAGTCCTAGAAATGGGTGCCTGGAAGAACAGACCTCTGAAGGTGCTACTCCTTGTGATTCTGAGGCTTAACTGGTACCTCAATGACTTCAGAAAAGATGAGAGCCCCCAAAAATGGTTAGATCTAGTCTCCCTGTTGTGAGGATATAAGCTGTGGCCAAAGAAACCCGTAAAACAGCCACCTGCCAGGTTCTTAGGTGAGTATTACCTAGCAGGCTTAACCATTCATCACAGTTTCTTTAGTGATTTGTTCTTGTCTCTGTTAAACAAGAGCCAATGACAATAGAAGAAACTTTGGAAAGAAGGCAGATTCCAAAGTAAGTTTGTGGCTGTACAAAGTAGTAGGGGAGATATCACACTGCTGAAGGGGTGATCACCATTAATGTTGAGTTAATATGCAAATCAGGTGGAGGAAGCTAAAAGGAAGTTTTAAATTCAGAGACTGAACATAAATAGATCTCAGGATATATAAGATGTTGGTTATATAACTTCCAGTCTTGTAATAATCTACATGTTAAGAGGGAGGGAAGTACAGGTTGTCTAAATTTAGTGTTAATAGGTAGGTAGTCTTTATTAAGCTGAAATCTTTATTGTTCCCTTTCAACCAAGTCTTTAGTGTAGTCATGGGATCTTAAAGAATGGGCTTAGGGACTAACCTTTGCTAAGATCAAAGGCAACTTGGATGATAAAACAGATTCAATTTGTGTCCAAGAAAGACTATTTGGGCCATAAATTCACTATCTGAAGAAATCAGAGTCCAGATGATACATTTGAAGTTCAGGAATAGTTAGGACTTGAGTCCTGTCAGCCATAGAAAGCAATGTGATAAAGTCAGTACATCACATCACACTTTGTCTCCTTAGGCTCTATGTGTACCCATACCTACTTTGTACATTCTCTTTTCTGTTGCTTGCTCAGTGTCTCGTCTCGTATATTTGTTTGCCATAATTTATCTTGAAAACCAAGAAATTAGCACCATCCTCATCTGCATTATAACATACGGTACAAAAAATTCATTTTATCATTGTTCAGAGTTTAAAAATAGCAGACTTCTACTGCTAATTACACAGATAATTTATTGAAGTACTTTCAGAAAATTGCTTGATTTGAATTTAGTACAGTAATTGTTCACTAGATAGATTTAAAACTTCAATTGCTTCTTTTTCTAATTTAAGATCCAATTGGAAATGCACTTGTATAGGTCTTCAGTGGTTGTAAGCAGCTGACACTTCACGAAGCAGAAGACAAATGCTGGAATGGAAATGTACCATGAATATGAAGACTATGGAGAGTCTAATTTTTTAAATCTTAGTTCTTTTATAGGACATGTTTACCCAGTATTGGAGCACTCACATCTGAATGTACTTATCGAAAAGGGGCCAATCCAAGACACTGAGGCCTCTGTGTTGTAAGTTGCAAATAAAAATTCTAAACCACCTGTAGAACACACAGCTCCCCACTCTCATCAAACTGCAAGCCAAAGCGGCAGACTCTAATAGACACACCTTGCGGCAAGTCTGGTAGTTCACCAGACCTGGGCTGTTTTGGAGCAGTGGAGGAGCTCGTTTCAGAGCTGAGGGCCCCTCCTGGAGAATGCTATACTATCTCAATGCCCAAATGCAGGACTTGGGTACTGGTTCTATTTAGGTTCTCACTCTGAGTCCATCACTGAGGTATATGAGCATTTTCCAATAGTGCATTAAGTGATATGACTAGTATCGGTCACAGGGGGTTCTATTCTTTCTCCCCAGGGAGAGAATTGTTTTGTTGGGTTATTAGTAAAGGTAAAAGGACATCTTGTGATTGGAAAAGGAAGTGAGGAGGACAATGATGGTTCTTTGTTCCTGTGGGAGTTATTGACCTGTGACCCATCACCTGATTTCATAGGGTCAAGGTCAGTTTATATTTTATGTGCAAGATTGCTTTTAATAATCTAAAATAGCTGAAATGCAAATAGGAGGACGTATAATATGAGTATTTAGGCTTGGCAACAGGCTGAGGCCTAAGCAAGGCCTAGTAGAAAGCTTAGAACAAGTGATTGACTTGCGGTCATAAGATTTTGCAATATGTAGTTTGTGATAAACGAGTACAACAAATTTTTGGGTATATGTAACCATGGAGAAACCACATTTACAAAACAGAATCATTAGGAAATGTATGACGCAGGTAGTTTTTGCTAGCAATTGGAACCTAAATTATGGTCCCCTGGAATGACAAACATGGGCAAAGGGGCTGAGACCTAAATCAAATATGCTCCTGGTTGAGTGGGGGATTTAAGGAAAAAGGCATATAAAAGATGGTCAGACTGACCCCTAGTTGGGACACCAGGGATGACCAAATGGTGGAAACCTGAGTAAGAACAACCTTGTGGTGATCTCCACTTATTTTTTCTTCTGCCTTTGTTACCAGTCTCTATAAGGGTTTAAGTTTGTCAGTGTTGGAGAATTGCTTTATCTTGTGCCAGCCTAAGGCTGTAAGTGTGCATGATCCAGGGGGTATTTTGTTATATGTCTTTGTTTCTTGTTCAGTTGCATTAATGTTTTGGTTTACTTGGATGATAAATAAAGCCTGTATGTCTCTATTTCTGTGATTCACCAATCTCCTCTGTTAAATTGTGCAGCTGCCAAGAGAGAGAACCTTTTGCCTGTGACTGGTGCACTTAGCACCCTAAAATTAATCTGAGGCACAGAGTGCATTCCACTGGCCCCTGAGAAATCTGAGTCTCCTTCACAAACAAGCTTTCTCTTTGTGGCAGAGGGGTTCCATTGTGCCTGAAGAGCAGAGGTGTCAACTATGGTCCTCATCTTGGAACTGTAAGTGATCTCTAGACCATCAATTATCTTGGAGATGAGGACCAAGACCTTGGGCCTGCTAGTGAAGGCAGGGGGCTGGACTTGATGACCTTTCGGGGTCCCTTCCAGCTCTATGAGATAGGTATATCTCCATATTAACCTTGAATTTGATGCAATATGGACTATCAAGTCATCCAGATCTGAAAATGGTCCACCGTACAGTGTGTTACATAGCTACAGTATAGTGTTATGGTGACAAAAGGGAAGGATAATGAGGTGATAGACAAACACTGCTACCAGGCTGAAATATATGACAAATATTGGAGTGAAAGGAGGATGAAAAAGGGTCATCTGCTCTCTTTCATTAAGGGCCAGACCCTAAAATGTGCTGCCTGCTGGCAACTTCTGCTGAAGTTGAGGGGAGTTGTGGATTCTCAGCACTTCATGGGAACAAGCCTTGTGTGAGTCCATACCTCCTTGCATCCAGTCTAGTTTCTATGACTCATTGTTCCCCTAATTAGTTGAGCTGGTTAAAACTTTTCAAACTTCAATAAAAATTTTAATTGAAATGTCAAGTTTTGATTAAAAAAAATAAGGGGGGGGGGAGATGAATGAAACGTTTTCCCCAAATCCTTCTGTATTTTTAAACTAGAATTCATTTATTACAGCATGAATGGCACATATTTAATATGCTCCCTGAAAATGTATTAGTCTTCACTTTCTTAATAGAATAGTCTGGTTCTATGCAAACTAGCATAAAACATATGTATTTTAAGGAACAGGAGAAAATGCATAGGAAACTTATGTAAATTAGCTTTTCACACATAATACATTCCTACAGCAAGGACCTGTAAGTTAGTCCTTGGTTGGCTAAGGAAATTTAAAAAGACATTGATTCACCTATATTATGAATTATCCTTATGGAATCTATTGCCCTTTGTAATCTTACAGGAAAGCAAGTCTTGTCTCCTCAAAGATGGAGTCAGTACTTGCCAGAACAGTTATGGCTTTAGGTCACAATTATAATTCCTTTGCAGGAAGAGTAGATTGGGAACCAATCAACCAACATACATATCGATTTTTTTCCCCAGTAAAATGCAACCTGTCTTGATGTCATTCCCCCAGACATTTCAAACTTCCTCTGACCTTGCTGGAGTGTCTGTAATTGCCACAATGTTCCGATACCTGGTGGGAGGGAGGGTGTTTTCCACCCGTGATACCATTGTGAAAATCCCAGAAGCCTCTTGTTTTCTTGCTTACATGTTTCTGTAATGAAATACTGCTCAACAACAAAATACATAACTTCCAGAGCAAGGCAGTTAGCATTCCACTTGGTCATTGCCTCTCACATGTCTGAATCGGTCCAGGTTTCCCCCTTTCACTGATGTGTCTTAGTTGAATCATCAGCCCTAAATAAAACTGTTTAAAAGTGTTGTTGCCCAAAACCGCCCACATAAAGTAGAAGTAATGCAGTGATGAATCAGGCCATGTAAACATGTATTAAACCCATTAGGGCCTTCTGTGATGAAGGCTGATCAGAATCTAAAAGTATTTGTTGACTTACAGATAATGTGTTGCATTTTGTTGTAAAGCACATTACAAAACTGGGGAAGTGTAATTATCTTTGTTGCAATGGGGAAATGTTGGGATCATCTGTAATTGTTTCAAACCCTGAACTTCATACAATCACCTTTTAAGTTATTTCCACAATATCTTGGGTTATCCTACCAAGTGCTTGATTAGTACATATTTGCACAGCAGTTTTAAATATATGATGCCTATTTGAATCAGGTTGGCATGTCTTTCTGAAAGAGATGCTAGTAGCTCAATCAGAGATTGCCAGGTGCAATTCTACGGTTATTCAGTAGGTCAGGCTAGATGATCATTATGGACTTAAAATCTATTATAAGCACTGCAAAAAAGTGCTCAGCATTTATTATTGACCAATTTGATACTTCTATGTGATGCTGGAACAAAATGATATTTCTACTGCTCTCACTCTTCAAGGTTGGGATTTTCAACCTAAGGGAGGTAGGCATCTGGACCCCCTTGAAATGCAATGGAAGTTGGGAGCCAAACTCCCTTAGGTACATCTACACAGCAGCTGGAAAGGCGCTTCCCAGTGTGGTTAGGCAGACATGCACTAGCTCTGATTGAGCTAGTGCATTAAAAATAGTAGTGTGGCCACAGCAGCATGGACGGTGTCTCCGGCTAGCCATTGAATTCGTACCCAGGGGGTCGGGTGGGATTGTACTTCGGCAACTAGTCCAAGTTCTTGGCTGTGCCGTTGTGGCCAAGCTGCTATTTTTGCGTGCAAGCTCAATCAGAGCTTGTGTGTGTCTGTCTATTCATGTTGGGAAGCAGACTCCCAGCTGAAGTGTTGACATAACCTTAGTCTCCTTTGGAAATCCCAGCCCCAAAGCCCTCCCAGTTTAATTGCCGTACTGTAAGCATTTGCATGCCACCTGGTGACATAAGAGAATTAAATACCTCTTGTTAAAATTGCCACCCCGTCATGTTCCCTCGCCTCCCTTCTGCCAGAGCCACAGAAAACCAAAAGGAAGGTAGCACTGTGGATTAACCACTCCTGAATAATGTTTTACAATCACAGGAAGTAAATACTACAAGCAGACAAGTATACCTAAAGAAGGCAGAGTATATGGTGAAGCTCTGAAGTTGCCACTTCATATTCTGACTGTATATTCTATACCATAAGGGCCAACAAGCTGATGATTACACTGCTTCCTCAGTCCCAACCCCATTCTTCTCCTGTCAAAAGTGTTATCTACATCTCTTGCTACCTTTTATATCCTTGTTTTCACCACCGTATGATCAAGTCTAATTCACAGGAGAGTTAACTAACACGACCGAAAAGCATGTCCGATCTAAAGAACTGTCTACATTAGGACTCCCACCTTTGCCAACACAGCTACAACTGAAACAGTATTAACGGTGTGAAGTTTCCCTTTAACAGAGCCAGAGAGAGAGAGAGTGAGTGCATACACACAAATAATCCTTTATGTGCACCGAGTAGCACAGTATTAGTGGATGGAGATATCTGGTACACTTCTACAGCCCTGTTCTGGAATAGCTCGCATGATTCTGCTTAGAGCTTTTGTCTTGGGAAATATGGCAAGTAACATTGCAGTATTTGGTCCGGGGAGGCAGACCCTCTATTACAGGTCAGGGCTTCATTGTTAGACACAGTGGAAACACAGCTGTCATGCCTGCCTGTAATCAGCCAGGTGATGAACCAGAGCACTGGTTTGAACATCTGGCTTCACAATGCCCTCAAACAGCACACACACAAGCATCTTTTATACTCTGTATACTCCATTTTTCATGCATCTCCATTGCCAGGATTTTTGCTCTACTCCTTCCTCTCTGTCCTCCCACCCTTCACTTCTGTCTGTCTTCCTCCCTCTTTGATCTGTTTTTTTTGGGGGGGAGTGAACTAAATATGTGAAAACTTGCTGGAAGGATCATTGATCCTTCCTCAGAAACATTATTTGACTGTTGCTGTTGCTGGCGTCAGTGTCAGTCATTAATGGTCTGGCCAGATTGGAAATACTTTAAAACAGGAAGAGAGACAGAGACTGACAACCGTGTCTGGATCTCCCCTATAGAACAAGACAGAAAACATGGAGCAGAGGCTATATTTTAGCCCAGCAATTTGGAGCAGGCTATTTGATCTGGAGGCCAGTGTTTTTCAAACACTCCGGATTCACTTTGAAGTACACCAATTAAGGCTTCAGATATAACGTTAACCCAAAGCACCCAGTTTTTTTTCTCTGTGCGTTGGTAGACATGTTTTTTCTTCCCTAGCCCTCATTAGAGACTTCAGGAGCAATAGGAGCGAATGGGACATTGTTATGGCTGGTAAATTTAATAGCTTTGTTACCAGTTGCGGACGATAGGGAGCAAGGGATGATTTTTTCAGTTGGAGGCTTTGAAAAGCCATTTGATTAGCAGAGTATGACTTTTAAAGAAATATCCTTTCCAAACGCAGAAGCTGGGTTGCAATGCTTAATGGCAAATGTGTCTCCATTGCATGACAACAGGTAGCAAAGGGCATTGTGAAACATTTAGGGAGCTGTTAGATTCTTCAGATCACAAGCCAAAAAATGTGAGTATTATCACAAGCCATGGGATAAAACTGGTGGTTCTCAGACTGGGTTCTGTGAAGCATGGACTAATCACGTGGCACTTGGAAGTGGCTCATGAAGCTACTGCTAATGGTGAAACATATTATAATTTAAACCCTATAGAATAGCTGGACTGCCACGTATTTCAACTGCACATGCATCAATCTTTATGCAAAGCTCCCTTGCATTTCTATACCTTCTTGGGTTGCTACACAGGCAGGGAAATACTGTATGTTAAGATAGTTTTTGTTGTTGGATATTTACACTGCTGCAAAGACTACTATGATTAAATTTGCCTGGGACACAAATAGTAGGGAACAGGAAATACGCAAGAGGACAAAGTTAAACTGCAAAGTGACCTGAAGAGATAATAGCCATGAGCACCGCAGGCCACGAGAAGATCTGATATTAATGCTAAAGCCTCTCATTTCGGGAGAGGGAAATAAACAGCACAGGTTCAAGATGGGGGGAATGTACTAGTACCTAAGCAGCTGACACACCCATCACACTAAAGTGAGTATTTCATTTTGTCCCATTAATTTTGTCCAAATATTACTCTATGTAACCAAGTCCTCTGGTTGCAGGTGGGGCATGTGCAGTTGGGATTGGAAGGCTAGGACAGGAAATGATGCACAGAAGGTTCCCTTTCATGGAGGGTTGGAAGGATTAGAACCTGTCAAGGTCACCATAGGACTGATGGGGGTAGGGGCTCACTGATGAGCCTAAATACGCATTTAAACCCTTTCATTGTTGTATGTGTTTTTTCCATAAGGCTTTTATCCTAAAAGCATTTGATAGAATCTACCACTACAAATTGCTCAATATATTAAGATCTGTAGGGATTGGTGGACGCAAACTCCAGCTAATAAAACAATTATACTAGAATCCGAAGGCAACTTTAAAGGGAGATGAAAATGAAAACCTAATAGAGATCAAGAGAGGAGTGAGATAAGATTTTGTAATGTCAGCAACTTTATTCAAGATTTATAGCGAGTGTTTGATTAAGTTAATTGAAGAAGGTATTAAGATGAATGGAAAATGAGTGGATAACATTTGCTATGCAGATAACACAGTGCTTTTGACTGAATCAGAAGAAGGCCTGAAGGTAGTGGAGATCATATTCTTTGCCATATTCATATACAGTCTACAGTTGATTGTGGCCAAAGCAAAAACTATGGTGGTATGCCAGGATCCTGAGAACACACACGATATTCCAGTGAATGAAACTGCCATATAGCAAATGAGAAACGATTGCTATTTAGGAAACATTGTTACAGAAAGTGGAAGATAAGATATTGAAGCTGGCACTAGAACAGCAAGAGTGAAAGAGATATTCTGGAAGATGGCAGAAGAATGAGGCAGAAAAAGATCTTGGATAGATGAGATATCCAGGGTGGATCATAAGGGCTATTCATCCACAAAGAGATTAGCAGAGGATCATACAGAATGGGCTACCATGGTTGCAAACCTCTAGTAATGGAGATGCCACATAAGAAAAGCTTTACAGAGAAAACACTTATCTGAAAATAAATGTGCTGTTTGCAGGGCCAGCGCACCCATTAGGCGACCTAGGCGGTCGCCTAGGGTGCGGCTGATTTGGGGGCGCCGGAGCCCCGACCGCCGGTTGAAATTTGGGGGCGGGACCTCCCGCCGCCGCTGTTGGGGGCGGCATTTCGGGGGCGGGACTTTCCGCCGCCTAGGGCGCCGGAAGAGCTGGCGCCGCTACTGGCTGTTTGGTTCCTTGTAACCATTGGCATACACTGCTTATAGCCCTTGGAGAGAAAGCAAAGTAGATTCTTAGTCACATCTGCTGGGATAAACGCAGTGAGTGCAAGCCTAAACCCATGGTCAGGAGGGAGTGGGTTGTGGGTCCCTGCCTAGAGAGAGGTGATGGCTAGAGGCCTTGGACGTGAGAGGGCATTCCTTGAGCAGACCACAGAGGGGGTCAGAAGTATAACTGTGACAGTATCTAACGGCAGTGTGTGTGCATTGCATGTGCATTTGAAAATTTGTCCCTCTAAAGTGACACCTGTTGCAGAAATTCAGCCTCAAAATACTTTAAAGGGTTTTTCCTCTTGCTCCCATACTACGAAGGTCTCTCCTTTGCAGGCATTGTGTGATATTCTATACTATGAGCATGACGTGCTGTGGGGAAAGCAAAGCTGGCAGGCGGTCTACCCCATAGCGCTTTATTATACCGGCTGATAATCTGAGTGAGAGGCAGCTAACAAGCATATCTGTACAGTGCCATGCGACACAGTCAGCTGCCTGAGTACAATCCCGCCTGACCCCTTGGGTATGTACTTGGGCATCTAGCCCAGCATATCTCAAATGTGGCCACCAGTGGCTTTTCTTGTGTGGGGAGGGAGGGGGCAGGCTCTGGCCGCGGGGCTTCGGGCTCCAGCCCTGGGCTCCCGGCTGTGCAGCTTCAGGCTGCGGCCCCTTGCTGCCTCCCTCGGCCCTCCTCCCGCCCCCTGCCCCATTAAGGGCTTAATTTGTCCCCAGGTTTGCCAGGGCTGAGTAAGTCTGCTGTGAAAAGTGATATATGTATGTTTAATATCACTTTTCACAACAGGCTTATTAGCTAGCAATAAATAAATTACAATGATTTGGATGTGTCTATGTGCATATTTATTTTTTCCTAAAGCTAATTAAGTATTTTAGGGAAAAGTGTGAGAGCGGCCACCAGCACTCTGAGGCCACTGAAAAATGTGTCCCGAGAACCCCTGATCTAGCTTGAGCTGATGTCTGTGCTACCCTGCCGACACACTGCTATTTTTAGGTGCTAGCTCAAGCAGAGCTAGTGCAGGTACGTCTATGAGAGCTGGGAGGTGTGATGTACACTTCGGGCTTCCATAGGTTGGTTTAGTCACCCTTGTGTATTGTTTCTTGCAATTTAACTGGGATCAAAACTGGGGACAGCACCACCAGTAAAGGGGGACATCAAATGTAGGGGAGAGCAGAGCTTACCAGCAAAGCAAGGATCCTGTACAGAGGGAAAATCACCACCTCAGTGCACTTTCCTCCCACTCATGTTTGTGAGCAGAAACTCCCCTCTGTTCTCAGACGTGGAAGAGGAGCAGGGGGAATGCAGTTGGAATCTTTTAATGTATGTATCTTTTGTTCATAATTCTTATTGATCAAAGTGGTTTTATTATAGCTGGTAAAATTAAATAAAGAAAAAAACTGAGTCCAGAACAAATAGGCTGCTGCCAATAATCCCTGAAACTCACTAGTAATTTGTGCCAGGCAATTGTGGAACAAATGTGTTCTCGGAGCCGACATTTAGGCAGTTGGCCAGGAACAGATATAAATCATCTGTGTGTCTGTTTTCCCTCATTATCACTCTGGCCCTTTTCAGATCTGGGGGTTATCAAATAACATATGTTGGGGGGATGTGAACAATTGTCCTTTTGAGTCATGTGATTTTTACAGTAAAAGATGAAATGCCAGCAGCTAAAGCAATGACACATCCATTTCTGTGACTTCCTGCAGGGATTAGACATAGGATTCGACTCTGTGGTGTTATGCTCAGTAGCTTAACTTTTCTGCTAAAATGATCATCAGTCTAACAGTTAATATTGATATTTACGGGTAGGATTTTTCAAAAACAACTAAGTGACTTAACTCATTGAAAGATATTGGGACTTATGTTCCTAAATCACTTAAGTGCTTTTGCAAATCTCATCTGATATTGACATCATTAGCTTCCAAGGTTAATACCACATTGAGATGAATGAGACAGCATGCCCCTCCCACAGAGGTTTTGTTTCAGGCAGTCTGACTGCAATCTTGGGACAATATCCCTGCAGTGGGTCACATTCAAAAGGTTTTCATTGCTGCCAGAAAGGTTTTTTTAAGTTATATGTTTAATTTTAAAGTTTTATTTAATTTTCTAAAAAGAAACTTAAAAGTTTAGCTTCTGCGAACCTGATGGAGCCACAGTAGAAGTGTTAGTGTGTCATAATGTCAAATTACTGGTTCAGTTAGACCCCAGATCCAAGTCTGTATAGATGAAACACAGACAAGAGTGGTTTCAAGTGAAGTAATCTAAGCCCCAAGGAATCAATTTACTGTGAATGGCTTATTAATACTGGTCCCTTCCCCTGAGGATCTTAAAGGAACCACACTTTTGCATACTGTTGTCATCCGTGATCAGAATGGGTGGTTTTCATGCATATCTGATACTGGATATTTTTATGCAGCGTTGCTGTCCCTCAGTACAATCCATTTTACTATAAAACCCCATACTGTCCCTGCATCTCTTAAACATATTGCTTGCTTTGCTTATTCAGTTATGTATTCTCCTATCGTGTGGGAAGTGAGACACTGTTTTGCACCATGTCCACTAATTAATATACCGGGTGATTCATTTTCCTTTCTAGAAGGCTTTCTCTTAATCACTGAAATGTGTTGCTCATCTAGATGACTAGTTGTTGGCTCTCAAACATCTTATTATCCATTAGGGAATGTCAGTATCTTACTATGTTTGTTCCTTCTGTATTTCAATACCAAAACTTTGTCCTTTCCCCCCCTAGCTCCTTATAAACTTTACATTACATGAGAAGACCTCCAAAATTTTGAGAAGTCTGTCAGTCAGTCAAGACCAGCATATTTTTCATACTACCTTTGTGATATTAGTAAAACCTTGCTCTCCTATTCTATATAAGATGTGCCGATCAGAAAACATCATGCATTTTATATTTAATTATGAAATGGTAAAATACCAAGGGACTGCTTCTACTCCCAATGTTGCCAACTTTTGTGATTTTACCACAACTCTCAGGACATTTAGCATTTTTATTTTAAAGCCCCAGCTCTTGGAGTCATGTGATTACATGAAACTCTGAATTTCCATTAAAAATATCTAGCCCCTCCATGGTTGCAGAAAGAAGCTAGGAAATATGAATGCTAAAGGCTCAAAATCTAAAGACAAATAAAGATCCCAAATGTATAAATTTTCAAAATCTCCTGATTTTGGGGGCGGGGATGGGACCCTGACTCATGATTTTTAAATGCTTGGATTTGGCAATAGTGAGCAAGAGAATGTGTTATAGTGGTTAGAGTGGGGACTATGACTCAGGACTTATGGATTCTATTCCTGGCTCTGCCACCAAAGTGTCCTTAGTTATATCAATTTCTCAATATGGCTAAATTTATCCAGCAGTAAAATGGGTGTAATCATACTTTTCTACTTCCACTGTGGTGGTTTGAGGCTTATTTAATGTGTATTGAACACTATACAGGAAAAAATGCTTTTTATAATATGTGATACAAATGGAAAGCATTACTTGGTAAAACATTGCAAATATAAAAGATTAACTATTTTTCTGAAAAAGGAAACAGGCTGTTGTATCTTCCCTGAACTCTATAATCTAGATGATGTACAACAGCAGAGTTTAGATCTCACAAAAAGAATTGCAGTCAAAAGTAATTTAATACAATGGCTGAAAACTGGAGAAAAAAGTCTCCCAATATTTAACTAAAAGGATATTTAAAGTTAAAGAACATTATAGACTGAGTACATATGTATTAAGGAATATTAAACTGTGGAATGACACACCACGTAACGGGAGCACTGTGAGCAGACAAAAAGATGATAAATGCTGAGATTTCTGTCGAAATAAAGGTAAAAGGGAAGCTGAACAGTGGGGGATGCCTCTTGCAAAGCACTTTGTCTGCATCTCAATTCTATTATATGGCTCAAATATCAAATGAATGCTTAAAACTTTAAAAAAATGCTGTTGCTTTTTAAATGAGAAGTCTGACATTTTAAAGGTCATCCTTTGGGAGTGGGGGTAAATCCCTGGACAAGTAAAGGCAATCAAAGTCCATTGTAAGTGGTCTGGAGTGTCCTTCATAATATAGCAAATTATTGCCTAATTGGTTGGAAGTCTATTTATGTAAACTTGTTCCCTAATAAGGCAGGTTTAGAATATGCAGACATGCTAGGAATAATAGGATTTGGTATTTAGTATGGGTCATAGTTACAGGGCTAGCTGAAGCTTTGTCCCCTTTGTGGTCTCTTTTAGAGCACCCCCTCAAGCCTTTACCTATTTCAGGGCAGAATTCTCAATTTTCCCCCTCTTAGACCGGGCCCTGGGCTGAAGTAACCCGTGGATCGTCTGTGCTTACCTAGTATGTCTGAGTTTGGCATTGGTGGCTCTTCCCTTCGGGAGTCTGACCAGTGGTGACTATAGTGATGAAATGGAGATAGTCTTCTTAAATCAAAAACATTGTTTATTTTGCTGTAGGAACAAACCATGGGAGAAAGAGAAATAGTTTTAAAGCAATAAACAGTCTACACACAGGTCTATCTCACTAAAGCCCTACCATCCCCTGATGGTAACCTAGGCAGGCTTAACTTCTTCAGGCACCCCTATTGTGCTCTGGTTCCTCTGAACAACTACCACTTCTCTTTAGCGTATTTTAAACTCCCAGTGTTCTTTTGGTCGTCTTTGTTCATGGGCTTTGGCTCTTCTGGTCAAAACGAATTCTGTAGGTTGGCTGAAGGTGGAGGTAAAATCAACAAAAATGAAGCTGGTGTTGTCTCTTAACAGCTCTTAGGTTTCTGCTGAGAAGTGGCTTATCTTGAGCCATTCTTTCCCCTTCCCTTTTGTGACAGACCCCTATTAAATTAAATCAATATATTTATACAGGGAACATCCCAATAACTGAGTCAACATACAGTATTCATAAATCATTACAGAACAGCACCAAATCTGTAAATGTATGAAATGAATGAAAGCGTTTTCTTTTCCCTTCACCTCACCCACAATCCCCAATGCCTTCTGTGATTTTTATTATTCATGGTATGAAAGTGCTATATTGTCCCTTTGACCTAAGATTTGGATACAGGACTAACTCTGAATTCCTCACATGTAAAACCCCTTGGCTCTTGTATAGCACAAGAATGTATAATGAATGCCTTTCCCATTGCAACTGCTTCATTACAGAGACTCGGTGTAGCTGCTGCCACAACACGTGCAGGTTGTTACGTGTCTGTGGTGTGGCAGAGGCTAAAAGATCCTTCTCTACTGTGCGTGACCAGTGGAACTGTTCCAGGTGGGAAACCTTCTGACTGGTCATCCCACACTGCCTTTCACAGACAACTGATTCTCACTGCAAGGAAATTTCAGTATGCTCTGTAGAGAAGATTAATGACATTTGGAATAGCCTCTCTTCAGCTAGGGTGGAAATATCAGGCAGGAATAAATACACACCATCTCTCTGCATGAGGCGATATCCAGTCGCCCTATCAGCGGGCTTGTATATACAGAGCATGACCCATACAACCAGCTGGGTATGAAATCCGTGCCATCTTGATTGCCAAAACCTCGGAATGCCTAGCCCTTTAATGGAAGGGACTGTTAATTATTTTGTGAAGGGAGTCTAAATTGCCAGCTATCTGCAAACAGGCCCTATTACACCTTGCTGTGTTGTGATGAAGCATACATTTCCTTATGCTGATCAGAATATAGCGGATTTTAAGTGGGCGGTACAGGATTTATGATGTCCTTAACTATTCATTTCCTTGTGCTCAGGTTTTGTAAATGTTGTCAGCCCAGTGCAGTGTTGTCACTTTAGCAATCTTAAGTGTTTTTTTAAACAAAGTTTTTTGTTTTTAATTTCCTAGATTGTTTTTATATCTTTTGTGTCTGTAGGTAAATGCTGACAGGAGACAAAAAATTCAAGCCTAGGTACCTAAGTAAGTCACCTAATTTTGAGAGCTCCTGACAACTCCCATTAATTTCAATGATAACTGTATACGTTCAGCCACTTTGAAAATCAAGCCACTGCTGTTAAGGTGCTGAAATATGGATATAGCTGCCTAAATTTAGGCACCCAGTGTTGGCCAGCAGGGTAGACAAAGAATAAAGGAGGGCCCAGAGGTGGTTATGTTTCTATTTAAACGTTCAATATGGTTCAGTTTAGACACATGTGTCAGTCTAGGTTTGGCTGTTTCCTGAACTGCTTTTCCCATTGTTAGTTTGACTGTGACATGTGAGCCGATAAACCCTCTCTACTAGGAGACTGGGGAAAACCCCTATATGAACAGATCATTTTGTGTCGCAATTAGTCAGTCTTGCTCTTGACGGAGTGAACCTACTTCTCCAAAGAGGTCACATCTCAGTATTAATGAATTTCCTATCCCTAAAAGACAAAGGGTTTGATCCAACATCACACAAAATGAATGCTGTGCCATGGTGTTTAGCATGATTTAGTTGGGATTAGGTCCTGCTTTGAGCAGGGGGTTGGACTAGATGACCTCCTGAGGTCCCTTCCAACCCTGAGATTCTATGATTCTATGTCAAGGAAATGTGGTGATGCCACAAGGGGTTCTGTTCTCCAAGCAAATGACCCTATATCCACGTATACAGAATAAGCGCTGATTTTACTTATTTGGTGCAGCACGCCCATTAAAACAATGTATCATTCAGGTTTCTGTTAGAAGTCTCTAGCAGAGTGTAAGAAAACTCTACTGCAAATGTTCCCCTTCACTGATGCTTCAGCTCTTTGAAAGATAATGTGACTAATTCAGATTTCCCTTTAATAAGAAGCTATATTACATTTCTTGCAGAGTGAGCATCCAGCATTCCAGTACACTGATCAGAAATACACCTTAATGAACACAATTTTTAACACACACTGCACTTCCCACAACTTGTTTACATCATTTTAGATTTTTGTGTGTGTGAATAAAAACACCAGTGATTCCTATGTTCAGATTGCTTGTCTGGCTGAAAATTCCTGGAAAATTTGGTTGGTTTTTCCTTTTTACAGTAGAAAGATTTTAACGATTTTCTTACCAAAGCAAGGTGAAAGG
This sequence comes from Platysternon megacephalum, assembly GCA_003942145.1. Taxonomy (NCBI): domain Eukaryota; kingdom Metazoa; phylum Chordata; order Testudines; family Platysternidae; genus Platysternon; species Platysternon megacephalum. The sequence continues at coordinate 889,009 of QXTE01000322.1, read as the reverse complement.
GAACAAAAGCTGCTTTAATTGAGTTTTAACTTTTTGCAATTGCAATATCTTCTGTACATTCTAAATGCAGCTGGTCTCTGTTAGTTTTGTCCTGATCACAGTCCACATGAAAATCACTTAGTTACCTACTTTACAGGACTATTTTGAAAACTGTTTGTATAGACCTTTAAAGAGAAATTTCTTTTTTCAAATCCTTCCCCAATCTGTTTGTTTTAATATGCGATTATAGGCTCACAAAGCTTTATTGGAATTTTTTCACTGCATTTCAATATGCAGTCCCCTAGTTAGATGCATGTTCCCCAGTGTGTATCTGCAGCATTGAGCACTTCTATATAATGTTAAAAGATCACAGTATAAACTAGGACTTGAGGGAGGAGGTTGCCAACAAGTGTCAGTGGGTCATGATGTCCCTGCTGTTTGCATATTGCTAAATGGGATGGGAGGTCTCTGTAGATCCTGGGTGGAAGGGAGTGATGTCCTGCAATGGAAAAGATTCAGAATCATTGAATCAGCATATAGTGGGCATACAGCATACAACTAATGTCAATTACTTGTCATTTTGCTTCTGAAGAGAGATTCTTTAGACTCAATCACTGCACTAGGCCTCTCTGAGTTCTAAATCCTTGAGGAGTTTGAAGATTTTAAAGAAAGATGCTTTGATGTTATCAAATCTTAAAGGAGAGAGCTAAGTAGTGTGTGTGTGTGTGTGTGGACTAGAGACAGTTATTCACATGATTAGCTAGTTCAAAACAGAATTTAATCAAACTTTAAAAAACCAGTCTACTGTGGGCTAACAGCCAGAGTTTGTGATCTCAGCCCAAGGGGCCAAGTGTTTTCGAAACCTTGTCTTTGCCCTCCCCCAGCCCCTTAAGTCCCATTGGAACACGGGGAGAGTTGGTGGCCATAATGTCCAGACTTGTATCTCATGTCTCATTTAGTACAAGATCCTTCTCTTTGGCCTTGACAAATACATTCTTGCCCTGCTTGCATCCATGCTGCTGCAAAGATCATTTTCCTAACCTGTCGATTTGACCATATTACTCCTCTCCTAGAATCCTTCTACTGCCCCCCCCCCTTCTCTATCACAGCAAATATAAGCTGCTTGTCTTCACTTGCAGGGCCCTCATGGCCTAGCCCCATACTGCCTCTCATCTTTCATTCAGTGTCAAAATGTCAGCTCCTGCCTCTGCTAGGCCCATGATGCCAGCCTCCATCAACCACTTGTTACACTTTCATACAGGTACCTTTGTGCTTTCTCCCATGCTGCCCCATGCTTGGGAGGAGCTCACCATAAGCTTCCATGAAGCGACCTCATTATACACCTTCAAATCCATACTCAATGCTCTCCTCTGCCATGAGTCCTGCAAATGGAACCAGGGAGCTAGGGTGGCTGGGTTTGTGTACTGACTCTGCCACTGACTCGCTATTCGACCTTGAGTAATACCCCACCCACATCTCCAGAATAAGTTCTTAAATAATTCGAGTGTGTCGTATGGGGACATAAAACATTATGGAATAAAACAAAGTCTGTGACCAAGTCTGAATTTGTTCAGGACTTCATAGGTCTTGAGGTGAAGCATAGAGCAGAGATTGGGAGCATCTCCTCATCCCGCACAGGTTTGAATGTTAGAGTCCCTTCGGGTTTTGAACCTTTTCTATGTGATCAGTTATGCTGGCAGATACTGAGTATGTTGCTGCTGCCTGCATAGGCTTAATAGCTACAGTGACGAGATAAAAGGGTTATATCTTTATAGACAATGTTGAGATAGTGCAGGAGAAAATGTGAATTCAGCAAAAGCTAAGTAGCACAGAGCATTAAAAATTCACAACGGCTACTCTGAAATTCGTTCTCAAAGAGAAATGTTTTAATATGCTGTGGCAGTAGGACATGTGAGGGGTGTGTGAGAGTCTATATGATCTGTTCTTTTCCAGTATTTTGAAACCGTCCTTGTGCTCTAATGAACAAATCATCCCCTCGGTTATTCCTCATGGAAGAGATGAAAGGAGAGGAAAACCCATATTCTTTTGACCCACATGATAGCAACCAGAGTGGGGTCTGTCAACACAGCACCGCCTCTCTCCTTCCTCCCAGTTGTTATATGCGCAATCTCTGCACATTGGTGGCTCCACTGGTTTGGTAGGAAAAAGGCAATGTCATGACTTGGCAAGGAGGGAACGCAACTAGATGAGTCAGAACATTGCGACACAAAGCAGGAGTACCTATAAAGGAATTGGGTATGTTGTGTCCCTTTCTCTGTCCTCCCATGGCACGTGGGGTATCAGTGCCTTCTATTGGAAGGAAAGTCAAAACTTTTCAAATAGGCTTGGTTATGTTGCCTGCTAGCGTCCGCATCCTACAAAGGATATATCAACTCTGAAGAAGTCAATAAGCTGTGGATAGGTGCTTTCCCTGAACTGTGTAAAAGTCCAGTGAAGTAAAATATTCTCTTCAGACTTTTTTCACTTTTCCCATCTCTGACAGATGATTAATCAGTTTGAGCATTCAGTTTCCTTCCTGCCCTATTATGTGTAAGTGAAAAGTAACTTTTGTTTGAGCAGTAAAATTGACTACAGTAGGAGGATAGGAATGAGCTTGTAATATTACAGCAATGTTACGGTATCTCAGACACTAATGACAAGTGAAATGCATCTGAAAAGTGCTTTTAAATGTGATCAAATGGCTGTTTCCAGATGCAAGTTGAAAAATAAATCTGCCATAGCAAACAGCTTAGTCTGAAGTGTTTTTAGTGCTTCATACTCAACCTTTAGACAAAAAGTGATGGTGAGGTTTGTGCCTCTGACACTATCATTCGAGCTTGTCAGAAAACTGTTTATTGGGGGGGGTGGGGTGGGTTTGCCAAGAATTTAACAAAAATAAAAATTCCGAGTTTCTATTAAAAATCTGAAAAACCTGAAAATTAATTTTTTTAGGGTTTGGGATTTTAGTTTTCGAATGGTAAAATAAAAAATGTTGAGGAAAGCAGTTAATTCCTGCAAAAAAAATTTCTTTTTAAGTCATTGAAAAAATCTTTGATGGTAAATATTTGAGCAGCTCTAATTTTCATGTCTTTCAGACTTACAGTCTCCACCTAGGCTTAGCCAGAGATAAATGGTTCAATGAAAAATACTGGTCCCAAAGAATGTCCTGGTGTTAGTGCTGGTGGGAATTTGGCTGCTTGGAGGTGGGGGGAATACAGGGTGCAGCTGGCAAATAATTTTGGCACCCCCCTTCAGAACATGAGGCTTGGACTGGGCCATACCTTCAATCATGCCTATTTCATACTCTTCATCCCAAGAGGTGTCCCATTACTCTTGGGGTTAAATCTAAGTGACATTGCACTCCAGCTCAGTGGTTTGAGCATTGGCCTACTAAACCTAGGGTTGTGAGCTCAATCCTTGAGGGGGCCATTATAGGGATCTGGGGCAAAAGTCTGTTTGGGGATCGGTCCTGCTTTGAGCAGGCGGTGGGACTAGATGACCTCCTGAGGTCCCTTCCAACCCTGATATTCTATGATTCGATGATTGTATGAAAATATGCTAATGAGTGTGAATATAATGTAACTGGAATATGCTTCAGGCAAAAGGTCTCTTGTAAGATATCATTACAAAGCTTATAATCTACTGAGTGTGGTCATCCTATTTGTATGTATGTATCATTCTTGTAACTGAAACTAGAAATATAAAATATAACGCCGAGGTCCTATTCTAGTTATGCAAAGTGTGGGCCATTAATGGTGGTTTAGAATCTTGATGGCTCCTATTGACTAGGACAATTGACTGCAGATGGCTGTTTGCTCACAAGCCTTCCTGTGAGTCAGGCCGGGAAGAATGGAGGCTTGGGGGTCTCACAGGACATGTGACCATGTCACCTGGTAGTGGAATCCATCTTAACCCTGGTGCTTTTCCATTTAGAAGGAGGGGTGGGGACCCAGAGAGCCAAAAGATTCCCGCCTTGTGCCAAAGCTATAAAAGGAGGTGAGAACAAAGGAGGTTCCAGTCATGAGAAATCCCCTAGTTACCACCTGAGCTGGAGCTAACAAGAACTGTACCGGGGAAAGGATTGGGCCCAGACTAGGAAGGAGTCCAGTCTGTGAAAGAATCTTATTGGAACATCTCTGAGGGTGAGAATTTATCTGTATTCAGTTTCCTACTATATTAGGCTTAGACTTGTGTGTTTTGTTTTATTTTGCTTGGTAACTTACTTTGTTCTGTCTGTTATTACTTGGAACCACTTAAATCCTACTTTTTATATTTAATAAAATCACTTTTGCTTATTATTGAGCCCAGAGTTAGTGACTAATACCTAGGAGAGCAAACAGCTGTGCATTTGTCTCTATCAGTGTTATAGAGGGCGGACAATTTATGAGTTTACCCTGTATAAGCTTTATACAGAGTAAAACTGATTTATTTGGGGTTTGGATCCCATTGGGAGCTGGGTTTCTGGGTGTTAGAGACAGGAACACTTGCTAAGCTGTTCTTAGTTAAGTCTGCAGCTTTGGGGGATGTGGTTCAGACCTGGGTCTGTGTTTGCAGTAGGCTAGCATATCTGGCTCAACAAGGCAGGGTTCTGAAGTCCCAAGGAAAACGGGTTCAGAGGTTGACTCACAACATCAGGTGACAGTCCCAAGGGGGTCTCTGTGACCGAACCTGTCACAAGTACATTTAATGGAAGCTGCAAGAAATTTCAAGCTGCTTCAAGATGGGGAATGAAAGGAGCTGTAAGACAGGATTCAAAAGGAGGTCCTGGAGAGGAGATGGTGTGAGTTCTTACTGTGAAGAAGACTCTGCAATAGTCACAATGAACCAGTTGGGCAACCCAACTGCTTTGGAGAGAACGAGAGATTGAAATGGAGAAGGGATTCAGGGCCTTAGGGCACAGGTGTGAGAGGAGTTTATTTAATGTAGGCATTTGTTTTGTAATACAGTAGATTCTGCTTATTAGTAGCCCTTCAGTTCCCAGCAAAAAGTTGCTGTTATCTGGAAGTTGCCAATATGCGAAGGCACTGTTTTCAGGGGAATGCATGCAAGTATGATACATTGTTGAGTACAGTAGTTGTGAAATTGTTTATTAACTTTCTGTTTGCTACAATGTACTAAAGAAGAAAACCAAATGTAACACAAAGTAATGGTGTACCAACAACACGGTACAGTGCTTAGAGCAAATTTAGGAAATCTTGTCTTGCTGTGTCACAAAGACTACAGCGGTGTGCGCGTGTGAGCGCACACACACACACACACACACACACACACACACACACACACACACACACACACACACGCGCCTGGTGTTCTTTGTTTTATGGTTTGCCACCTCCACCAGTACATTTTTCTCAGTTTTGCGTGCAGCTTTGTAACTGTTCTCAAAGCCATGAGATTGGCGTATCCTGTGGAAAATGTCAACCGCAGATAGCTGTTCTGCAAGTGACGGCTTTTGGTTTTATTGTCCAATACACTATCCTCTTCTGGCTCATCAGCCTGAAGATGCTTTACAGATGCCACTGTCTCCAGAAGTTCAGCGTCAGTGAGCTCGCCTTCTGCCTCCAAATGACTGCCAAACTCAACAATTGCCTCAGAGTCCTCTGCTGGTGGAGTTTCAGGAATTGAAACATCAGCCAGCACATTGTTGGTCCACCAGGCCAGCATTTTCTGTTGGTGCAAACTCTCCCTTTCTGAAGCAGTTTAGAACAGTCTTGGGGACAATCATGGCCCAGGACTCCTTAGTGAGATGAAGTGCATGAATCAGTTAGATTTGTTTGGCAACATCCACTGCTCATAGGTGCAGGTCAGCATCAAGAGAGGCAATGATGTGTCCATTAAGATGAGCATGATAGTGACCTCTGACGTTTTTGATGACACCCATTTCCATTGGCTGCTTGACTGAGGTCATGTTTGGAGGCAAGAATTTTAAAACAATGGGCAATAGCTCCACATTCTCTGAATATAGAGGCATATGTGGCTGTCTTGTAGGCAAAGCTCCCTGTTCCGCTCTTTAGGCACTTTTCAAACAACAAATTTGTCATCCAGGCATTTGCTGAGCTTCTATAGATGATGGGCAGCTCTGAGGGAAACAGAAAAGACACTTGCTCTTTCCAATCACCATAGGGGACCACTTCTTCATCCCATCCACATCTGCACAACACAACAATGTGATGCAGTCCAGAGCTTTTTTCCTACCTACAAACCCTTCTTTCAGCATGTCAGGAAAGCCCCAGTAGAAGGGACCAGTCTCATTAGTGCTGAAGCTGTCATATAGCTGAAACTCCTCTAGAATGCTGGGTAGGGTGTGCACCCTCCATTCAGTAGCCACCAGAGGGTCAGGATCTTGTTTCTCACCGTATTCCTTATGGTGAACAATGTCGTGCTGGGCTTTTCACCAACTGAGCCAGCTGTCCAAAGGGTTGACCTCCTTCCCCTGCTCGCTGATGTGCTTTCTATTTCTCATTGACACAGAGAGTTGAGCACCTTGGCCAAGCTTATGCTGAAACCAGAGCCATAGGGCTTCACCAGTGTCTGCTTCCTTTCTGTAGCATTGGCGCTTGTAGTCTTGGTTTGTGCTCCTCCCATGCTCCTATATAATGTCATCACCGTTCTTCAGTATGTGCAAAACAATGGACTTTGAGACACCAGCTTTCTCAGCTATTCACACTTGTTTAGCACCAGGCTCATGTAGGGTCTCCAGAATCCAAACTTTATTGGCAAGAGTCAGGTCCACACATTTGGAAGTCAGGGCACGCAGAAGAAGTGCTCAGCTGCTCATGCGTGAATCCAGGAAACTGATTACCGGGGGGGGCCTTTGCTCTAAAAAAGTTGCTGATAAGTGGGAAGCCTGGTGCCAAAATCTGAATCCTATAAACATTGATGTTAATAGGATGGGACTGGTTCCTGGCAATATGTTGCTATTAACCAGAAGTTGCTACTATCAGAATTGCTATTCAGCAGAATCTACTGTATATTTTAGTAAAATGGCAACTTTGTATGTAGCACTGCACTCTCCTGCATAGTCAGTACTGCTCAGCTGTACACCATAGATTATAGACTGCTAAAAGAGAGATTCTGCTTTACCATAAGCGAACCTTGGTTTTTCAAGCAGGTGTATGTGAATTCACCCCCCCCCCCCCCGCTGTTGCCATGGAGTACTGAGTGCCTGCCATACGCAGAAGAGCACTGTGTGAAGTCTGTAAATTTAGCCAGCCTTTTTTGAGCATATGAGCAAGTAAAGAGACCTTTAAAAAGAAAAGTGAACTATGGGCCAGATATTCAGGCAAGCTCAGCACCAGATTTTCAGCTCCCATTTAGACACCAAAATAAATAGACAGATTTTCAAAAGAGCTCAGCGAGTTGTCGAGAAGTGTTGCAGTGGGAACTGCCGCATGCTGAGCGCTTCTGAAAGTCTGGCTCTTATTTAAGTGCTTGGATGGGAGCCTGAGCTCTCTTGAAAATTAGGCCCAGTTGTGGGAGTTGAAAATTGGGCTCTGAGAGCTGAAGGAAATGCCTGGTGAGAGAAACCCAATATATAGCTACAAAATAAATGCAGTGAGAGTAGAGGAGTAACAAGCTTTCCCAGTCTGCCTACCTTGACCTGAAGGGAAGACATTTAAGAGAGATAAAGTGAAGTGTTGTATTCATCATGTTCTTGGCCTCACTGTTAAGACCGCTTTTTAAAGAGAGTGCTGTTTTATTGATACCTTCTGCGATAGTGGTATTTGCAGTGTGGATACATGCCCACTAGACCACCTATTCATTCTACAAAGTAGGCAACTGAGCAGCTAACAGATGAAGACTGCCTTCAGTTACCAGAGACTTGGCTGCGGGGGACTGGAAGCAGTGGAAGACTTTGCTGCAATCCCCTGAGCCACCCATGTTCCCCGGCAATAGGAAGTACAGAGCCAGTTTAGTTTTGGATCCTGCATGATGCTGAGCTCCCTCCACTCCCTCTGAATTTTAGTGCTTTATGCTTGAGATGTATGAGAAGCAACATCTCCAATATATTCAGAGACAGGGTTGAGGAGAGGCAAATAATGATAGATTAGTACTTATTTCTGAAGTCCTGCACATCTGCAACATGTAGGGAACATGCAACATGTTAGAGAGAGTCTTTACAGTGGAAACATCTGGCCAGAGGGAAGAATGGCATAGAATGAGGGGATTTGCATGATTACCATGTGCTATTTCTCTTATACACTTACCTCTGCTCTCTGGAGTACTTTGTAGTAAACATATGAGATCTGTAACCCTTGCCACTGCTCCTGTATATATATTTGGTGGGCAAGTCCCCTTTGTCAAATGAGCAAAAATCAGGATGGTATTAAATATATGAGAGTTACCCTGTAAAATTGCTGCCAATAAGTGAAAATTAATGTTAATTTGGATCCAACTCTTAAAGCCCTTTATGGGAAGTGACTAAGGGATATGGTTATCATCGCAGTGTTGTCATCCGATATTCTGAAACCATCCAGTCTTTGGGAATGCCACCATTTTCCTTGCCTTAGGTAGGCAGCTGACCAACCTTATTCTGTGATGGCCTCTAGGGAGTGGAAACCATTCCTGCTGGAGCATCTGTCTGTCAAACTCTCTCTCACACACACAACTGTTACAAGAATATACATGTACATATTGCTTCTAATGAGATATTGAAATCTAAGGAAGGGTGGCACTATACCTGTATACTATTAGATGGGTACAAAACCATATAATAGGGATAAGTGTGTGTGTGTGTTTGCCATTTTCTTTCAAACTGGTCCAAATTCTTTGTTGCCCTTGCCGACACTTGCTCCATTATGCTCTGAGAGACAAGGTGAGCGAGTTAATATCTTTTATTGGACCAACTTCTCTCAGTGAGAGAGACAAGCTTTTAAGCTTACACGGAGAAAAGAAGAGCTCTGGGTAAACTTGAAAGCTTGTCTCTTTCACCAGCAGAAGTTGGTTCAATAAAAGATATTACCTCACTCACCTGGTCTCTGTAATATCCTGGGACCACGCGGCTGCAACCACACTGCACTCAAGGTTTACTCTGATCACTTTGTGCCATTCAGTTCTTTGTGGTCTAACTAGTGTCATCAATGCCATCAGGATTGCTTATTGGCCAATGTGACTGGTCGAGTGCTTATATCTAGGGCTGGCCGGAAAGCAAGAGAAGTAAACTAAAGGCCAGATTTCCAGAAGCGCTCAGTGCCCACTGTTGGGACCATCAGTACAGGTAGAGTAAGGCTGCTGTACCACTGGAGGAATCCATGTAGTTCTCTTGCATTCTGCACTGTCATAGAGGCTGATTTTTAGTGGCAGATGCTGTCATTGTAAATCATACACTGTGTCTCATCAAGATGTATATTGTTGTAGATCAAACTATAGTTATTTCAGCTGCAATCTAATAGCAACATCAAATAGAGCAGATAGAAATGTTCTGAATGAAACATAGCTTTTTTTCCTGAGTCACTTTTTCATAAGAAATTGTTGACACTCATTTTATTTGCAGTTTTTCAAAGCAAGATTTTTAGTGAAGCTTTTGTAATAACTCAGACCTATTGACATTTTTTCTTAACTATTTTGGTAAATATCAAACATTTTTCAAAACATGAAAAATCCGTCCATTTTGTAAAATGAAAACTACAGAATTTTGAATTTTTTTCATTTTTGGACCAACTTCAATGTCAATCAAACCTTAACCATCATTGCAAGACTATGTATGTCTAAAATGTTGGAATGCTACTTGAGAAGATCTGTAGTTATATCAAAGGTCTTTATTCTTAAGTGACAGACATGAAAAGAAGCCCTTGGATTTTTTTTTTTTTATGTGTGTGCAGTCACTTAATAGCAGATTCACCTTCCTGTAGGGCAGATGCTGTTTTTTTAGTTTTAAAAAGTCTTACTAAAGTGAATGGATGAAACATTACACAAAGATCACACCCTAGGATGAAGTGTAATCTCAGTAGGACTGAGAGATCCAAATCTTGACTCCATGATAGCAAGAAATTTCAAGCATAGGATGTGCAGAGGGTTTTGTTTTTAGTAGTCTTCAAGTGTAGAATCAAGGAGTTCTCAGGAGCCATCTCTCCTAATATAGGGGACATGTACAAACAAGATTTTCTCCTGTCAGATGTAAAAAGAAATGTAGAACTTCTCTAATCCGAGCATAAAATTAAGAACAAGTGGCATTTTGGCATCTCTTCATCTAGGAAACCTGCTAAATATGTGTTGAGAGAGAACACTTTGGTTGCGTAAATGAACTCCCTTTGAAGTCAGTGAGAGCCATATACAGTACATATGGGTGGGGCAATTTGTCTTTATGCGTTCACTGAAAATAATTGTTTACATCATTTTCTATGACTTGTTGAAGCAAAGATTACCTTAGAAAACAGTTGCTGGTGAAGATTCAGTTCCTGACAAGTGAGTTTCTTGGACAAGGGCCATAGAAAATTTACAGCACTGTAGTTAATTTTAGAAATGCAAGAACTTCTTTTAATGGGAATTTCAAGACGATTGGCTTTCAAGAAATGAAATGTTCACGTGTTCACAATTGGACTACTCAGCTCAATGGTTAAATTGAGGAAGCAAACTATTCACTTCATTGTGGAGGTTCTAATTGGCTACTCAAGTAATTTCTTCTAGTCCTGTCAGTCTCAGTACAAGTAGCTGAATGTCTGAGCTTATTTTTTTTATAAATTACAATGCAGTGTGTAAACTTTTCCTTGCCTTCTGAGTTAGTGACAGATCTGCTTCTTTGAATAATTTAACTTGCTTGTTTAATCTCTGTACAGCTTTCTAGTTGAATTGAAAAATGTTGACATCTATAGACACAATATGGATACTATTTCATTAGTTTGTCATTCTCTAATCCTCCATAATTTGCTCATGGTCAATATAACCCAATAGTTGCCACATTATAATATCCAAGACACCACTATTATTTCCTATCCCAATCACAGCCGAAGACATTTAGGGATTTAGACACAACTCTTCTTCGGGTTTTGTTTGAAGTAGCAATTCTAATTTATCCCAACTTCAGCTCACTGGAGAAGAGGCAGGGCTGTTGCTGTTTATAACGTTACCTGCCAAGGCTCTGAATGGACGTCTCACTTCTATATCAGAGAGGTGGAAATTATTATATTACAGGATACAGTAAAGAGCCTCTTCCCTCCAATTTGTGGTTCAGTCTCCATTTAGGGAACAACCTGGTTTTTTTTTCATGGGTAACGGAGGCTCCCTCTTATAACCAAGAGGAAAAGAAGCCATGTGAACAACCTCAGCCTGTATTAGCTGAATCTGTGTGAACATAGACGGAGGTACACAGCTGCACCGAATCTATAACCCAAGGCTAAATTCACGGGGGTTTTAGGATCAGTGTGTATTTCACCCAGCGCTGCTGCTAAAGAATGTAGGACTGTTCTGACACACACATTCCTAGGGTTTAGTAGTGTGCTGATTGCTGACCTAAGGGCTGGAAATATTGGAACATGGCTGTTCCGATCTGGGCATGGAGCTGGGAGGGCTGCGCTTCTCAGGATCCTTCTCTCCCCAGGGTTCATAGGGTAGGATTTTCTAGAGTGCCGGCTTAACTGTGCTCCCGTTGATGTTAGCGGGTGTAGGGTTAGGCCAATAATAATAATATATAATAATAATAGGAGATATACCAATCTCCTAGAACTGGAAGGGACCTTGAAAGGTCATCAAGTCCAGCCCCCTGCCTTCACTAGCAGGACCAATTTTTGCCCCAGATCCCTAAGTGGCCCCCTCAAGGATTGAACTCACAACCCTGGGTTTAGCAGGCCAATGCTCAAACCACTGAGCTATCCCTCCCCCCCTTACTGAGCACTTTTGAAAATCCTGCCCTTAAGGAAAACTTGGACTGTCTCCACCAGTAAAAGATCATCTTGAAAGACCCTTCCAGCAGCTAGTGATACCAAAGTAGTGTGAATGAGGTTATAGTGTGTTTGGATTGGAGGTAAGTGTAGTTAAATTTGTGCTGTCTTTCATATTTGATCTAGGCATGCATAAAACCTGCAGAAATAGAATTTAGCCTTAAAATAAAAGCTCTAGCCAGTTTTATGGAGCATTCTGATTCTTACGTGCCCTAACTTGAGAATATGGGGAACAGACTTTTGCAACACTCTTCTGTTTTACTCAAACATGTGCCTCTTCATTACTTACCCAGGGTCTGTGTGTAATCAGCTGAATGTGGGGCATGTCCCACTCCTTTCATATGAAATATTCATATTCAAACTAAAGAAACAAAGCACGTGAAATAGGCTGTCTAAGGTAGAGCTGGCTGAGACTGTTGAGAGGCTGTTTATCCAGCTGCTTAATAAACATGAGGCTGCAAGAAGGTTGCCTTCAAGAAGTCTGATAATAAACTGGGTATTTACAATGCAGCTGCAGCAGCTGAGATTCCCTAATGTACAATATCTGTAGACGGAGCTGGTATTGGTGACTGTAGTTAAGGTTACCTGACTCCTCTATGCCCTACCACACAATCTCTGCTGTTTTTTAAACAGATTAAAAACTATATTGGCATGGGCACAAAGACCCATCAGACTCTTTTTTCTTTATTTATTGGACATTTTTAGAAATGCTACTAGACTTGATGCAAACAACTCTTAAGCTTTCTTTCTTTAAGCCAATTTCTTACACCCTTGATTGCATTCCATAGCCACCTCCGCTCACAGCATCACAGTTGTACTTCATGTATTGTGACTAGTCTCAGATCTGTTTGGGCCATTTCAGAGAGAACTTACACCCAAAATTTGATGGGTGGTACATGAGGTGCATTAGTGATGTTAGGCACCTACAACCCATGCAATTGCAGGGGGCCCTGAGGCAGTGAGGGCCCCCCCTCACATGCTTGTAGTGAAGCCGGAACGTGCCCTACCTGTACAAAATGGCATCCTCCATGTGACATGACCTTGATGCACCATGTGTGCGAGGTCATGCAGTACAGAGGGCACCATTTTGTAGAGCAAAATGGCATCCCCCACATGGGTAGCGGCCCTGGAATTGAGCTTTGCAGGTGGCCCCCCCTTGGACAAATGACACCACAGCTGCAGGGCAACGTAGTCATCAGCATTACAGCAAGATGGTAGCAATGGCTTTCTTTAGTGCCTGGCAGCTCTGTTGCACTGTGATATTCTTACTGGGACCTCATAAGTGTCCACCAACCAAGCGTGGCTTCTGCCAGTGCCCCACCGTTGCCCTCCCAATATTTCCATTCAGCGAAGGTTCCAGGGATTCCAGGACAAAACTAACCATACAAAGAAGTGGAATGGTTTAAACTGTACAGCCACCAGGCTACCCAGATGTATTTGAGCTGTATGTTCATTCATGAGTATAGATGCTTTTGTTAGTTCTTCTGTAAATTGTCAGAAGTTCTTCAGCTACTGGCCTGCAAGGGAAGGGTTAACTCCCCTCTCAGCAGAGAAACTGATGCAGCTTTCTATCCTTGTTGCAGGGGTTGCTAGGAAGCCCAGCTATAAGGAAAATATGGCTAGGCTCAGCTGGAGGAAACTAATACGTCCCAGGGGAGAGTAAGAGGACTGAGCTCTGGAGAGACATTGTGTAACATAGCCTGACACACACACATGACAGCTGCTCCTCTGTCTTCCCCATTAAGAAGGGGAATCCTTGCCTGTGACATGCCCCCTTTCTCCTGTTTTACGAGTGAATGGGTCTGACAGACCCATTTCAGCTACAATGAAATCTGTCTTAAATTACCAACAAAAATCAGTTCTAAAGTAGAGGTGGTTTCTTTTTACTAAACTTACATTGGAAACCTGGGAGGGGCTTTAAAGCAGTGGTGGAGGACAGGTGTAGATTTTGGCCTCATAATGCAGCAGAGAAATATAAGTTTTGGCTGCCTTTCACACATTGTACTGAAGTAGGGTCTTCAAAAGTGCTTATTATAATTACTGGGGTGTCTGAGCTCCAGACATGAAATAAACACAGTGAGAGCTACCTGGGAGAAGAGTTGATAGTCCTATTCTAAATTCAGTTTAGTGCCCTTAATTTGACAGGGATGTCAGTTCTGCGGCATTTTCTTTGAGGAATGGTGAAGGTGAAAGAGGTATTTGAAGCATGCCCAGAAATTGGTGAGGAACTGTCTAAGATGATGTGCCAGAGTTTTGGGCCTGCTGTTAAGAAGGCTTTCCTCCTCCCTCCCTACATCAGGGTTCTGACAGGCCAAGGTTACCTGAAGATGACATCTATTGTACAAGATTCCTGAAGAGAAACCTGAGCATTCCTGTGTACCCCTTTGTACATTCGTACAAGAACCTCAAAAGGTAGATCAGGGAGCACGGGGAGCTAGCACATGATGGAGTGCGAGCATGTGTTCTCTCTGGCTCATCCTATTTAGAAGATGGTCTGCTTTACTGAATACTAGTTATAGCTTCTTAGTAAATTTTTGTCCGGGCTAAGGAAGAGAGAGCTGCAATAATCTAGCCTGGTCTGATGAATGTGTGAATTATTCTGGGCCCTGTCTTCATCCATGAGGAATGGACGGAGTCACCTTGTTAGCTGGAGATGGGGGAAGAAGTGCTTTTGATGACTGCTATTTGATTCCCCAGAGACACTGAGGCATCCAGCACAAGCCAGAAGCTGAGATGTTGAGTGCTGGAGGGTTTGTGCCCTCAGTCAAGAGCGAGGTATAGTGTTTACCAGTTCCCCAGAGCATGTGCCTCTTCTCATTAGCATCACTTTGGTTTTTCCTTGGTCTTTTTGTTGTCCTGCTATGTATGAGACAGCAGTACAGCACTGAATGGAAAGGCTACACAGAACGATTTAATCAACACATATCTGGTATTACAGCTGTTATTGTACCCTTTAACATTGCACTTCGATATCGAATGGGGGTGGTGAGAGGACGGAGCTCTGAGACGCTAAGGGAATTCCCTTACCTTAAAGCTAACTGAAGACAGGATGGACTCTTGCATGTTTCAGGGTGTCTGGTGGAATGGTTTACCTGATGGATATGTTGATTTTGTCAGTGGATGGTCCCAGGTATCATTTGTTTGCCTTAAGCAGCTGACAGAAGGCCTTTTGCTTACATTGCAAGTGGTACCAAAGATTCCTGTTCTCATTGCTGATACTTCCATCTGTTGACCTGGCCAAATCTGACTACGTAGTTAGTGTACAGTGCAAATCAGGGCTCAGGGCCACAGACCATTTTTCCCAAGCAAGATGATTTGCCACACTTCCAGCAGGGCACATCTGTGAGAGGGACCATTTTTGCGTTGCAGAAGCAGTAAAATAGCCATGGTCCAATCTCGGAGCATACTGTAACTTTGGATGCATGGCAGTTTTGGAGGAAATTCCATTAAAAGCTACATGGGAAAAATTGTAGAACTGATGAACAAAATTAAATATGCTTCTGTGATTCCCAGAACTCCTCTGTTTATGAATATCCATAAATGGTTACCTTTAGAGGTGAATTAATTCTAGCCTTAATGTTTCCTCAACACATGAGCACACACACTGTTGCTGTCACTGCTCTGGCATTCAGTACTTTAATGTCGTTCTCAAAATGTTAATACATTCCTTCAAAACCTTGCTTTTCCATTTGGTTCACAGGATGCAGTACCTCTTATTCAGAATATTAATTGTTGAGTTCCTAAAGGAGAAAAGAAATGTACTATTCGCTTTTAGCTGTGTCCTCATTCTTTTCAGATTTTGCCATCAAAATGAGAGGCAGTTTCTGATATGAAAAGTGCTTACAACGAGGCGTGAGCTGAGATTCTCTTTGCTGTAGAATTCAGTGTTCTCTTATTGACCACAAACTCTGCTGTCCTTGTGCTTTATTTCCACTTTAGACCAGATATTTAGACAGGCTGTCATTAAAGTGTGCAGTTTGAATGGGATTCTGATCATGGTAGGCTCGTTGCTGTTTTTAGATGCTGAGGTTCAGAAATCTGAAAAAAATTAACTGACCCAAAAAGGAATTCCGGGACAGAGGAATCAGTCTGAAGTGATATTCTCATAGTGTTACAGGAGCAGAACTTCACACACACTCATTCCTGTATGATGATAAATAGGTAATTTAGGTCTATATAAACCATCCGTTTAAGCAATATTTTTTAAAAGTCAGAGATTTGTAGATTCCAAGGCCAGATGGGACCACTGTGATCAAATAGCTAGTCTGACCTTCTGTGTTTCATAGGCCATAGAACTTCTCCAAAATAATCCCTAGAGCAGATCTTTTTAGAACAACATCCAATCTTGATTTTAAAATGGTCAGTGATGGAGAATCCACCACAACCCTTGGTTAAATTGTTCCAATGGTTAATTACTCTCACCATTGAAAGTTTATGCTTTATGGGATATACCAAGGTGCAGTCCAGACCAGTGAGGGGCTTTGTCACCCCTGCCCTGCCACCTTGGGTGCCTTACAATACTTAGATGGTGGTAGCTCCCACCTGGGCCTCCCACAAACAGCCGTCCAGAATGCAAGTCTCACCCTGAGTGTCTGTGTGTAACTGCAGCCGGCCGGCCGCACTTGCGTTATGGTCTCACCCGCCTTGGTTACACTGCAAGGTGACCCCCACACACTCCTAGTCCTGGATCTTCCCCCCAAATTGTATGTCTTGTAATGCCCATCCCTCTCCTGGCCAGTCCAAATATATTAAGTCCATTGTTCCTTTAAGGGAATAATACACACCAGTTTACCACCTTAAATGGAGTTACCCAGACACTTTAATTTAAACAACCTGGATTAGATAAAACAATAAAACAAGTTTATTAACTACAAAGAGAGATTTTAAGTGAGTACAAGTTTCAGTCCCGCTTTGAAAAAAGGATTTCCAGCTGAGAACCAAGAGACAGGAGGTCTGGTGGAGGAAGGGAGACCCCATTCTGTTTCTTTGCTAAGATGCAGATCTCATTGTCCCTGCCCCCCTTTTTGCCAAAGAAGGTCACTTGTTAGGTGATGGCCCATCAGCTTTGTTGACCCCTGGCTGGGCATCAGCTTGTCCTTTGTCTTTGTGTAACTAGTTTAACCACTTCCCAGACGTATCTGGGAAACACCCTTTAGCCATGATTTCAGCTTATGTTCATAACTTTACACATAAAGTTGCTACATGCATTTTACCATGATATTGATCAGGTTATGAGTTTTCAAATAATACCTCACAAGGCATGCCTTGTACAAAGATTATTACAGTAGTGTGTAGAGTGTGAATACAGGGGTGCATTCCGTCACATCTTATTTCCAGTCTGAATTTTTCTAGCTTCAACTTCCAGCCATTACATTGTTATACCTTTCTCGGCTAGATTGAAGTGCCCATTATTAAATAATTTCCCCCCAAGTAGATACTTTTAGACAGTAATAAAGTCACCCCTTTAACCTCCTGTTTGTTGAGCTAAATTGATTGAGGTTTTTGAGTCTATCACTATAAGGCATGTTTTCTAATCCTTTAATCATTCTCTGAATCGTCTTCCTGTATCAACATCCTTCATGAATTGTATCCTTCCAGAACTGGATACAGTGTTCCAGCAGTGGTCAAACCAGTGCCCGATACTGAGGTAAAATAGCCTCTTTACTCCTACTTGACCTTCCCCTGTTTATGCATCCCAGGATTGCATTAGCTCTTTTGGCCACAGCATCACACTGAATATCACAGCTCGTGTTCAGCTGATTATCTGCCATGACCCTCAAATATTTTTCAGAGTCATTGCTTCCCAGGGTAGAGTCCCCCATCCTATAAGTATGGCTTGCACTCTTTGTGCCTAGATGTATACATTTACATTTAGCCATATTCAAAAGCATACCAGATTGCCTTGAATCAGTGACCTGTTCTCTTCATGATTTACCATTCCAATTTTTATATCATCTGCAACTTTATCAGTGATGATTTTATGATTTCTTCCAGGTCATTGACAATAATATTAAATAGCACAGGGCCAAGAACCAATCTGCGGGACTTCACTGGAAAAACACCTGCTCAGTGATGATTCCCCATTTACAGTTACATTTTGAGACCGATCAGTTAACTAGTTTTAAATCCATGTAATGTGTGCCATGTTAATTTTATATCATTCTAGTTTTTAATCTAAATATTGTGTGGTACCATTGTAACGGAGTGTGGGGGAGTCAGGGCCCTGCACCCCCACACTTCCTGTGATTCACTGTGACTCTCAGCCAGCCAGTAAAACAGAAGGTTTATTAGATGACAGAAATACAGTCCAAAACAGACCTTGTAGGTACAGGAAACAGGACCCCTCAGGCAGGTCCATCCTCGGGGGTAGGGAGTCCAGATGCTGATGCTGGGCCTCCCTCCATTTCCCCAGCCAGTTCCAAACTGAAAAACCCTCTCCAGCAGTCTCACGCAGCCTCGCACCCCGGCTCCTCCTCCAGCCTTTGTCCAGTTTCCCAGGCAGAAGGTGTCACCTGGCCCCAACCCCCTCCTGGGCTCAGATTACGTGCTCATGTATCATCCCTCAAGTGAAGTCACACCCTGTTATCCCACCACCATCCAGCACCAATGCAGACAGTACCAGTAAAATTCCCATGCAACATTCCCAGGTCCATACTCCCCACTCCCTACTCTGTCACAACCACATCAAACACCTTACAGAAGTCTAAGTATATTATGTCAACACTTATTTTAACAACAAAACTTGTAATCTTATCAAAAAAGATATCACGTTAGCATGACAGGATCTATTTTTCATAAACTCATGTTGATTTGTATTAATTACATTACCCTCCTGTAATTCTTTATTAATCAAGTCTCCTAACACCCATTCCATTATGTGGCCCGGAATTGGTGTCAGGTTGTCAGGCTTATTACCTGTATCATCCCATTTATCCTTTTTAAAAATTGGCACATTAGCTTTCTTCCAAACTTATGGAACTTCCCCAGTGCTACAAGACTTATTGAAAATTAGCCTTCATGGTCCAGTGAGCTCCTCGGCCAGCTCTCTTACAACTCTTGGATGCAAGTTATCTGGACATGCTGATTTAAAAATGTCTATCTTTAGTAGCTGATGTTTAACATCCTCCAGAGATAGTAATGGAATGGAAAGACTGTTATCACCATAAGATGAGACTATATCACATGTTTTTCCCCCCAACTGCAGAACAGAAATATTTATTGAGCACTTCTGCCTTTTCTGTATTATTGCTAAGGTTACCATTTCCACCTGTGATGGTTGTTGGGGTACTCCCTGCCTCCAGTGTGAGGGATTCTTGCCTGTGCCTGGCTGGATGTCAGTTTCTTAACACTGCCAGCCTGTCAGTCACTTACCTACCTACGGTACCTATCTATATGCAGTATTAAAAATAACTCTAGATCACTTATAATTCTGTGAAGACAGAAAGTTTAGATATGGGGATAAAAGTTGAGAAGCAATGTAAAAATGTCGGAATAACAACAGACACTGCCGGATCCTCAAACTATTTCCAGTGAGAGCCAAGAATAGTTTGCCAATTACAATGGAATTATTCAGTTCCCCAGATGAAGCCTTAAACTATGGACTGCCAGCCATGTGCTCTTGCTGTGTGAAGTATTACTCATAATGCTAGATGAGAACTGGGGCTTAAATCACAGTTCACCATCTAGGCTGACTGATGGGGTCATTATTAACTGAAAGTTGCTTTCTTTCCATTTTTTGGAGGGAGGAAAAATGTTAACTCTTGAAAGAAAGGGATGCATTTGTATGTTCTGAGCTAATTCCTCAGTTTTATCAATTCTAGGAGTGATTTTAATTGTCTATTCAATCTAGTCTTGCATAACACAATTCTACATCCTTTGCTGTGTCTACAATGTTAGACACAAACACCTTGCCAGAAAAAGGTATCACAGTAGCAAAATAGGCCCTGCAGACATAGCTTTGTTTGATCAGCTCTGTATTTATATAACAAGAGCAGTGCCTTAGAAATACTGAAGACAGACCATCCTTGATTAACTAGGGTATTCTGCTAGAAATGGATTTAAAAAAACCCCTTTCATTTGCCATATGCATGTTATTTCTTCACAAGCCTTGGGACTGGATGCATGGTGGGAGGACAGATGTTTCTCCTGTAAAGAGAAAAATCCTCAGGCATTGTATTAAAGAATATGCATGGAACTGGATAGCTGCACAGTTCCCCACATGGCATGTTGGTGTTCTTTTCCATCACATTTTTATAGCCATCACCAACAGAATGATTCATTGGAGGATATATTGATAGCCTTTGTGACAGGTATTGCAATTTCCTGCAATATCTTTGAAAAATCTTAATGAATTAAGTGTGTGTATGTTTGGAGTCCCTTGTATTTAATGAATGGTTTATGTATAATTGTGGGCTGGGGTTGTATGTAACCTCTCTCTCTATAGGGGGGAGATGAGATGTAACTGTTGGGAAGTGTTATGAACTTGAAAGGACTATATAGAACAGTGATCCCCAATGCGGTGCCCATGGGCACCATGATGCCCGCCGGGGTATTTAAGTGCGCCCGCCTAGTGCCCAGCAGGGGAGAGAAGCCGCGGCCTCGCGCCTGATGGGGACAGAGAACTCAGGCTGCAGGTGCGGGGCCCGCCTAGTGCCCAGCAGGGGAGAGAAGCTGGGGCCCCGCGCCTGCCGGGGATAGAGAACTCCGGGGTTGCAGGCTGCGGGCGCCGGTGTTCTCTGTCCCCGGTAGGCACGGGGCTCACCTAGTGCCCAGCAGGGGAGAGAAGCTGGGGCCCCGCGCCTGCTGGGGACAGAGAACTCTGGGGCTGCGGGAGCCTGTGTTCTCTGTCCCCGCGGCTTCTCTCCGGCTTCTCTCTTCTCTCTGGATTCATATATTATGTAATATTAAATATGATGTTTTTCGTATTATTTAATGTACAAATACAAAATAAGCCTTGAAAAATTGTTGGCGCCTGCCACACTCTTCTGAAAACATGAATGTGCTACTGGCCACAAAAAGGTTGGGGACCACTGATATAGAATAATGATCAAGCCAGGAATGGACTTTTGTGGCAACCAGTGTCAAGTGGTTTGCCTGGGGAATCTCTAAGGGGAGATGAATGCAAATTCCCCAGTTCCAGTTATGCAAAAACCCAGCCCTTTGAAGCTACGCCCAGAGGAGGGGACCATTGTCTGCTGATCACCTGTTCCTGGAGTCAGAAGACCAAAGGGCCAAGCTGTACAAAGGAAAAACTAACCCATTCATAGAGTGCCAGTTCTGAGTTGAGGCTGTTATGAACTTGTAACCAGAGAAAAACCCCTTTGTGTAGTTTGAAGGACTGACTATTAGATCCCTTGTTGGAGTTGGGAGGTGATCTCTGGTAAGCTTATTAGCATGTGTGTTTTTATTGTTTTTAATGTTTTCCCTGTAATACTTTCACCATAAGAATAAATGTGCTTGCCTAGAAAGGGCTGTGGGGTAACTCAGCTGTTGGTGACTACTCTGTTCATAAGCCTTCAAAGAGACAGCAAAGCACAAACTGTTTAGGCAGTCTGGCTTGCTCGGAGCATCGTAGTGCAGGTAGGGAACGGTGCAGCCTAGAAAAATCCTGGTCAGGAGGGAGAGAGATGTGGGTCTCTGCCCAAGAAAGGTGATGGCTGATGAGCTAGGAGCCTAAAGAGGGTGCCTTTGGTGGACCCCAAGCAGGAAATACAAGTGCAGTTCCCCTGAGCTCTGACAGCCATGTCTCACGCGGCAGGCATTCAAAGAGATGCTTGGGGATAGGTAATTTGGTATGTGGCAGGCAGAAAAATCAGTTGGAGGTATCCTGAAGAAAGAATTATTGCATTAGTACAGCGGTATACTGTACACTATGAAGCAGAAAGCAGCTCTGCCCTCCATACACCTTAATTATGAAATAGGGGAAGTAATATAGCAAAGAGTTTGATGTTTTATGTTCTTGGGGCTACAGCTCTGTCTGGATGAGTGAGAGATGGGAGGCTAGAAGGACCATCAAAAAGCTGTGCTAACAGCAAGAAAGGAAAGACTCTTTTACAAAGAAGATAATATTAAATATAGACATTTGGTTTTAAATGTGAATGCTTGCATTGTCCATCAACTATTGTCCAGGGAAGTAAAAAGTTTAGCATTGATCTGAATAGAGCTAAAGCCTAACTCATTACAAACTGCTTATGAATCTGTCCTTCTGGGAAACTACAATTCTAGAGAGATAAGATACTTTGATTTCAAACATTCAGATCAACACATCAACTAAATTAGTGGCAGTGAATCCATTCATCAACATTAAGAGAAGCACATGAGCATACTAGGGCTCTCAAGCAATTAAAAAAATTAATCACGATTCTAATAACAGAATACCATTTATTTAAATATTTTAGGATGTTTTCTACATTTTCAAATATATTGATTTCAATTACAAAACAGAATAAAAAGTGTAGAGTGCTCACTTTATATTTAATTTTGATTACAAATATTTACACTGTAAAAAACAAAAGAAATAGTATTTTTGAAATCCCCAACACAAGTACTGTAGTGCAATCTCTTTATCATGAAAGTTGAATTTACAAATGTAGAATTATGTACAAAAAATTTCATTCAAAAATAAAACAATGTAAAACTTTAGAGCCCACAAGTCCACTCAGTCCTACTTCTTGATCAGCCAATTGCTCAGACAAACAAGTTTGTTTACATTTGTAGGAGATAATGCTGCCCACTTCTTGTTTACGATGTCACCTGAAAGTGAGAACAGGTGTTCTGATGGCACTGTTGTAGCTGGCATCATAAGATATTTATGTGCCAGATGTGCTAAAGATTCATATGTCCCTTCATGCTTCAACCACCATTCCAGAGGACATGCGTCCATGCTGATGACTGATGCATGTTCATTTTCATTATCTGAGTCAGATGCCACCAGCAGAAGGTTGATTTTCTTTTTTTGTGCTTCAGGTTCTGAAGTTTCTGCATCAGAGTTTTGCTCTTTTAAGACTTCTGAAAGAGTGCTCCACACCTTGTCCCTCTCAGATTTTGGAAGGCGCTTCAGATTCTTAAACCTTGGGTCAAGTGCTGTAGCTATCTTTGGAAATCTCACATTGGTACTTTCTTTGTGTTTTGTCGAATCTGCAGTGAAAGTGTTCTTAAAATGAACAACATGTGCTGGGTTATCATCCGAGATTGCTAGAACATGGAATATATGGCAGAATGCAGGTAAAACAGAGCAGGAGACATACAATTCTCCCGAAGGAGTTCAGTCACAAATTTAATTAACATATTTTTTAATGAGCGCCATCAGCATGGAAGCATGTCCTCTGGAATGGTGGCCGAAGCATGAAGGGGCATACGAATGTTTAGCATATGTGGCATGTAAATACCTTGCAATGCCGGCTACAAAAGTGCCATGCAAACGCCTGTTCTCACTTTCAGGTGACATTGTAAATAAGAAGCGGGCAGCATTATCTCCTGTAAATGTAAACAAACTTGTTTGTCTTAGCGATTGGCTGAACAAGAAGTAGGACTGAGTGGACTTTAGGCTCTAAACTTTTACATGTTTTTAGTGCAGTTATGTAACAAAAAATAATCTACATTTATAAATTGCACTTTCACAATAAAGAGATTGCACTGCAGTACTTGTATGAGGTGAATTGAAAAATACTATTTCTTTTCTTTATCATTTTTACAGTGCAAATATTTGTAATAAAAATAATATAAAGTGAGCACTGTACACTTTGTATTCTGTGCTGTAATTGAAATAAATATATCTGAAGATGTAGAAAACATCCAAAAACATTTTTAATACATTTCAATTAGTATTCTATTGTTTAACAGTGCGATTAAAACTGCGATTAATCAAGTTTAATTTTTTTAATCGCAATTCATTTTGCTAAATTTTGGAGGATTTATGGATTGCCTTGTCNGGTATTCTATTGTTTAACAGCGCGATTAAAACTGCGATTAATCAAGATTAATTTTTTTAATCGCAATTCATTTTGCTAAATTTTGGAGGATTTATGGATTGCCTTGTCATCTTATTTCCATGACGCATTAAAGAAAATGAGAACTCTGATCATATCCATAATGAATAGACATTTGCTATAGATTCCTCAGGATTTTACATTGAGGTGGAACTGTAACACCTATATTGAAGCCGTCTTATTATGACCCCCTCTTTTCAATTATTTATACCTTTGGCAAACTTTTTAGGTTAAAATTGTCTTTGGTCTTTGCCTGAGATTGAATTTTTTTTGGGGGGGCGAGGCGGCAAAGCGTGAGTAAAATGAGTTCTTTTCTTTCTAAAGAGAATATTGAAAAATAGGTAACTTGCTAATGTTACATTATTTCCCAGTCAGGCAGCTTTAATATTGCCAATTCTAAACTTTTGGGTGCTCAACTTTGCAACCAAAGATATAGGAATCATTCGGAGAAATTCTATGGCCTGTGTTATGCACAAGGTCAGTCTAGATAAAAATGGTCCCTTATGGTCTTAAAATCTATGAAAACGTAGAGTTACTTTAATGTAGATTTTGTATGTAAATGTAATTTTTATGTCACAATATTAATCGAAGGTGGGAACTTATTTTAAAGGTGGAAATGTCCCATATCCCTAGACAATAACTTCTACAGAGAAGAATGTAGGCTAAGTGGAATTCTAAGACTTCTGATACCATTCTGATATATTACATCACAATTCATTTGGAGAACCTGTATCTCTTGCACACAGGAGCATGTAACTAAAGGCAAGCTTCTTATATTCTTATCCATTCTTTGGCAATTTAGCAAATTTCTACTTCGTGCAACTTGCTTTTCTATGACTTTCTTGATAAGCCTGTTACTAGAGTACAAAATCTTCAGAATACATCAACTCTTATCTCAACTTGTACCGGCTGCAGAAGCCAGATATTATTACTGTGTTGGCCCGTCCTCTTTGGCCAGGATTTTCTAGCATTTTAATTTTACCTTTCAAATCCTAGCATGGTCTTGCTTTCTCTTATCTCTGAGCTCCTCACTCTCTCCAGACATTCTTGTCTACTGTGCTCTATCGACATACGACCTAAGGCTGTTTTACAATTATAGATATATAGCTCAAGGATTTTTTTTTGTTACTCTGGAACACTTTCCCTGGTGTATTTTTGGATGTGTGTTCAAGTTTGCATTAAATAGTGACCTCTTTTCATGGACTTTAGACTGATTTGTGTTTTATTGTATTGTAGTTATTTGGAGGTGGGTGAGGATTTTAAATAATGTTTAGTTCCAGGCTTTTCACCCTCTCCTTGTCAAATCCCTCCTAAAGACCCACTTCTTCTGGGAGGTCCACAAACAGCAAAAGTAAAATAACTCTCAGCTCCTCCTTCCTTTAGGTCTCTCTCTGTGTCCTGTCTTAGGGTCCTTAGGCCACCTGTATGCCTGTTTTGTACAGCACCACATATACCTTCACCACTTCAGTAATATTTGAGGATGCTTACACATTATGATAGGCCATTATAAAAATGTCACTTGCAGTTGCTGCTGTGCTAAGCTATTGTTTTATTCCTCTCAGATTTCCCCCTAAACATACTCATTCAACCAGGTAGGCAGCGCTTTAAATAACCCAGTAACACTGAATTTGAAGTGATGTGAACTACTGTCAAAAAATTGCTACCTACTTCTGTGTTCCTAACCACATGCTTCAGAATCTTTGGAACAGGAATCAGGAAAGCAACATGGCACCACTTAGACTTTAGACACTTAAGTTTCAGTGGGGAAAAAATAGTTTGTGACTGAAGAAATCAAGTAAAAGTGAAATGAGACATTCTCCTCTTGGAAAACATAAACTGGCTGAAAAAAATCACAACTGCTTTTAAGTAAGCTTGCATCAAAATAGCTTTTTGTGTGTGCTGATGGAAAGTAAACTGTAAATGACATTAATGGGTTAAAATAATAATGTGCACCCAGTTTTACTTTGCTTCCTTCCCACTAATGCTGCTTGAAATTGCTTTGGTGGGAAGGTGATTCCGCTTGACCTTTATCCAGCGGGATATTATTGAGGCAAACAACCACCTAGTAAGTTAAAAAACTAGACATTACGTATAAGAACAGCCTCTGCAGTTTATACTTGCTGGGATAAAAAGGTTATTTATCTCTATGCTTCAGGGCATAAACTAATCACCAATGGGGGTCACGAAGAAATGATCCCTTCCATCTTGAGTATAGCATTATATAAGTAGGGGCATCCATGGATATTTTGCATCTTCCTATGCAATATACAGCCCTGGGCAGTTGGAGACAGGATACCACATGAGTTGGGCCATTGATCAAGTCTGATGCTCCAAGAGGTAGAGTGCTGGTTAATATGGTCCATCTTTGAAACATGGACACTTTCATTTTCAATGATGATTCATCTGCACAAAGTCCTTTTCCACTGAGACTTTCATTCTTGCCAATGAAAATATCAAAACCTGAATAAGTCTGCTAACTGCTGCTGAGCGTTCCCGATATCTAGAGCTCACCTCCTGTTCTGCTGATGTTTATGGAATGGGAAATAAGAACATAACGGCCGTACTGGGTCAGACCAAAGGTCCATCTAGCCCAGTATCCTGTCTACCAACAGAGGCCAATGCCAGGTGCCCCAAAGGGAGTGAACCTAACAGGTAATGATCAAGTGATCTCTCTCCTGCCGTCCATCACCACCCTCTGACAAACAGAGGCTAGGGACACCATTCCTTACCCATCGTGGCTAATAGCCATTAATGGACTTAACCTCCATGAATGTATCCAGTTCTCTTTTAAACGCTGTTATAGTCCTAGCCTTCACAACCTCCTCAGGTAAGGACAATTACAGCTCAGCCCATGTCAGCAAAAAATGGTTAAAGTCTGGGGCCAAATCTAGAAGCCCTTAGGCGTTACTTGGGCAACACTCCCATTGAAATGAGTGAAGGTTTTGGGTAAGGACAGAAGAAAAGCTAAATTGGGAATTCAACTTTTGGCCCGTTAATTGCAGCCATTCTCCGTAGAGCCCTACAAAATATAAATGCTTACCCCGAGATTGATTTTACATCCCTTCTCCTGTCACCATCTTTTTATAATCATCAATAAAATAGATACCTAATGCCAAACTAATTACAGCTCTAAATTAATTGGCTTCAGCCCATACATACTGCATTATCGCTTGGAAGCCCAGATATGTCGTTCAGCAGCCCCACACTTTATTTTTTTCAAGCCAGAGTGTGTTCACCTGTGTATGTGGTGAGTCAGCTAACTTCGTCCTCCAGCATCATTTCCTGAAAGAGAAGCAACATGGGTTTTAATTGATTTGATTAAATAATAAATGATACATTCTCGTATCTCAACCTAGGCAACATTTCCAGCCCATAAATCTAGGGCTATGAAAGGAAGAGCTTTTAAAAAGTGTATAAATTGCAGTAATTCCTCCACCCAAGGCACTGTTGTACAACAATGTTACATTATTAGTTGCTGTCTTCTAGCACTGAACAGGGAACTTTAATAGAATAACTAAAACATTGTTATCCCTTAAAGCTACTGTGTCTCCATCCTTGCTTCACTGTAGACGGTTTAGTACAGGAGCTTTCCCCAGCCCCTCACTATTTGGCTTTCTGCTACAGATAGGAAGAAACCTTCTCACAGTGCTTAGTGAGGGAGAATCTCTCAGTTTCATAGCCAGGCTTGTACCTTTGTTATGTCAGGGAGCTGTCTTACAACTTTTCTTTCCTTACATGACTGCATATGTCTGTCTCTCTTCCCTCACAGCCTTTTAAATAGGTAGAGCATGATTTTACAATAGTAACCCAAAATATGATAGTAACACTACAATCAGATGCATTGTTTAGATCTATTACAATAGAATATTGGTTGTTCTAGGTGTCTGGCATCTGATACTTCAGTTAATGAACAAAGCTGGCAAATGCCCAGCCTCTACCCTTCCACTTAACCCAGCCCACGTCAGTGCAGTGGGCTCACCTGTAAGTGTACAACTCAAAGATATTCAGCCAAATTTTCACAAATGGCCACTGATTTGGGGTGACTAAGTTTCTGGGTCCCCAACTTGCGACCTGGGGCCAGATTTCCAGAAGTGCTGATCATCTGCCGCTGCCATTGAGCTAACTGGAGTTGAGGATGCCTTAGTACTTCTGAAAATTAGGTCCAAAGGGCATCTAGTTAGATGCCCAAAAACCAGTGTTTGAAGTCAGTGTCAAGGGGGGATTTTCAACCTTTCTGTATTATAACTTCTTCACTTGATCTGTAGATTTACCAACCGATGTTCAGCAAGGCAGATGCCTATGGGTATGACCCAGCAGATGCACATGGTATGTCCTCAAGGTCTTTTGAAAGTAAAGTTTCAACATTAAGATGATACAGGCCCTGTGTGTGCAAACAGTTGATAACTCAAGTGAAAACTACCCTAAAATGTATTGCTATGTTGCATCTATGGCCAGCGCTATAAGCTACAGTATGTAACTGGTTGGAGAAGGTGAGTGCTAGTCCTGTGTACAGTAAGTACATTGTTAATTACACTCTGGGGGCTTTCCTAGGCACCATGTAAACTCTGAATGTCCTGCATTATTTAAACATACAGCAGACAAAAGGGTCCCTGAACTCCAGTGTGATTTCATTTCAGAAGGAACCCTGCACGTTTCTTTTTTCCTTAATCCAATTGCAACAGGGAATTAAAAGCCTAATTATTTTCTAAAGGATGGTGCAACCTGCACAGTCCTTCTAACCCCTGGGGAATTGCAGCTTCACATCACTTCTTCCTTGGGACAGCTGCCAATGCCACAATTTGACTCGTAGGCCCAGATCCAGCAAACTACTCTGTGTGGATGGACCCTGTGCTCTCACACAGCTCTCCTGACTTCACGGGTGCTCCCTGCAGGGTCAGGAGTCCACCTGTGCTGCAGCATGCAGGATTGGGGCCGTAGATTTTAAACTCCCCAAGCTAGGGACTTAGTATGTGAACTTGTTTGTAGCCTGCCTCATATATTTTGGTGCCAGATAAATAATAATAGTGGATGAGATTTGCAAATGCAGATATTTGTACAGCCCTCTTAATGCATATATGTACATTTGAAAATCTGACCCAATCATCATTTTGATATTTTGCCTGTTTGTTCTACGCATCATTCTGGATAACTTGAAAACATGCTTGATAGGTCTCTGGTATTTCCTGGTTCTGGCTTGGTTGGGAAAGACTACAAATCTGTCCTTATGGCTATTTCCGCACTTTGATTTCAAGTTCTATATTGTGAAAACGAGAGAATGGTTGTAACCAAACTCTTTTGAACATGAAATAAAAATTGTATTGAAGTCTGTTCTCTGAAGTGGCTTCAAGGGGTTGTCAAGTATTTGCATCTTCTGACTTTCGTTTCTGTACTGTATTGTGATGATGAATCTAAAGCATATAAACCAAGAAACTGTGAACATTTTCCTCAAATAGAGCTGCTTCTTTCTAATGCTGGTATAAGGTTTCCCTTTTTTATATGGCATTTGCTTTCAAGCTTAGCTCCACTGCTGCCCATCATAAGTTCCCCTTTAACTTGGTAGCTCTGGCATTTGCACATGCCTCACAGCACCATAACCATTAAATATCTGGCTGCCTTTGGCAACCTTCTTCTCAGTCTTTGTAATGCATTTGGCCCTGCCTTCTTAGATGCGTCCTGTTTGAAAGCCTGTGTTCCAAAAACAGCCATGTACCAAGGGAACTCTGTATTGGTCAATGTGTTGATACTTTACAGGACATCCGAAGAAGTGGGTATTCACCCACGAAAGCTCATGCTGCAAAACGTCTGTTAGTCTATAAGGTGCCACAGGATTCTTTGCTGCTTTTACAGGACAGATATTCAGAAATTCCAAGAATTTCCCCCCTATATCTTTAAGCAGATCATGACCTTGTATTTAATTTGATTGTGCTTTCCCTCCATTAATCTTTTATTCTTAACACTGGTATCTTGCCATTCACAGATGATGGGAAGTTGTCCTTGGAGGAGTTCCAGGCTTTTTTTTCAGATGGGACTCTTAATGAAGAAGAACTTGAACAGCTCTTTCATACTATTGACTCAGACAACACCAGGTAAGCATATGAATCTGTGTCAATTTCTTTCCCGCTGACATAGATTTTAGGATTCTTGGTGTGCAACTATTAAAGTTTTGCTTCTTAAAAGATCTAAACATGTGCAAAGTGCACTGTGATGGATTTCCTCTGCCAGCCTAGAGGGGCTTCATTTCTTCAGGGTTTGACCTCCCATGGTGAAGACCATTAGGGCTCCTTGTTCTCCTGGTATAAGTTCAACACACTTCCTGAAGCACAGTCTCTTTTATGAAGATCTCTGAAATTATACATTTTGAATAATGGGGACAATCAGATAACCTTTTGATTTTTCCATTGCTTCTAGAAAGCTTCGCTATGGCTATCTAATCTAGCTATCCTGATCTGTCTGTGAGTTTCTAATGCAGCTTATTAGAATCATAGGCCTGGAAGAGACCTTGAGAGGTCATCTAGTCCAGTCCCCTGAACTCATGGCAAGACTAAGTATTATCTAGACCATCCCTGACAGGTGTTTGTCTAACCTGCTCTTAAAAATTTCCAATGATGGAGATTCCACAACCTCCCTGGGCAATTTATTCCAGTGCTTAACCACCCTGACAGGTAGGAAGTTTTTCCTAATGTCCAACCTAAACCGCCCTTGCTGCAATTTAAGCCCATTGCTTCTTGTCCTATCCTCAGAGGTTAAGAAAAACAATTTTTCTCCCTCCTTCTTGTAACAGCCTTTTATGTACTTGAAAACTGTTATCATGTCCCCTCTCAGTCTTCTCTTTTCCAGACTAAACAAACTCAATTTTTTCAATCTTCCCTCATAGGTCATGTTTTCTAGACCTTTAGTCATTTTTCTTGCTCTGTAATTCCCTGGGTTGTCCTTGTGACGGGTTGGATCACAGAAACCCCACTTGGGAGCTGCCAGCTGATGTGCAAAGGCTACCTCTGTTCCTGTTCTACCTGCCAGCTCGGTGGCTCCAGCACCCTGTCTTGCTGAAGCCAGACACACCCGTCTGCTCCAGACACAGACCCAGGGTCTGAATCACCTGTCCCAAAGCTGCAGGTTTACCTGAAAACAGCTCACAGAAGTGTGCTTGCCCTTAGCACTCAGATGCCCAATTCCCAATGGGGTCTAAACCCAAATAAATCCGTTTTACCCTGTATAAAGCTTATACAGGGTAAACTCATAAATTGTTCGCCCTCTATAACACTGATAGAGAGATATGCACAGCTGTTTGCTCCCCCAGGTATTAATACATACTCTGAGTTAATTAATAAGTAGAAAGTGATTTTATTAAATACAGAAAGTAGGATTTAAGTGATTCCAAGTAGTAACAGACAGAACAAAGTAAGTTACCCAGCAAAATAAAATAAAATGCGCAAATCTATGTCTAATCAAACTGAATACAGATAATCTCACCCTCAGAGATGCTTCAGTAAGTTTTTTCTCAGACTGGACACCTTCCAGGCCTGGGCACAATTCTTTCCCCTGGTACAGCTCTTGTTCCAGCTCAGGTGATAGCTAGGGGATTCTTCATGATGGCTCCTCTCCCTCTCTGTTCTCTTCCACCCCTTTATATATCTTTTGCATAAGGCGGGAATCCTTTGTCCCTCTGGGTTCCCCCACCCCTCACTGGAAAAGCACCAGGTTAAAGATGGATTCCAGTTCAGGTGACATGATCACATGTCACTGCAAGGCTTCATTACTCACTTGCCAGCACACACATATACAGGAAGACTCACAGGTAAATACAGCCATCTGCAGACAATGGCTCTGGTTAATGGGAGTCATCAAGATTCCAAACCACCATTAATGGCCCACACTTTGCATAATTACAATAGGCCCTCAGAGTTATATTTTATATTTCTAGTTTTAGATACAAGAGTGGTACATTTATACAAATAGGATGATCACACTCAGTAGATTATAAGCTTTGTGATGATACCTTTTGCATGAAGCATATTCCAGTTACATTATACTCACTTATTATCATGTTTTTATAAAACTATTCCAATTACATTATATTCACTTATTATCATGTTTTTACAAAATCATATAGACTGCACAACGTCACAGTCCTTATTTCCCTTTTTATAGATTGGCACTATATTTGCCCTTTTCTTCTGGTTTAGATAGAATTCAGGGTTTGGATTTGTCTTTGGCTGCATTTGGGTCCTGCAATCACCAATTCAGATTAAAATAATCTATTTAAGCCGTGCAGTAGCCCTATGAAGTAGGTGAGTGTGTATTAATATCCCCCTTTCACCGATGGCAAAACTAAGAAAATTGATGCAGTGGAGTTCAGACCCTGTCTGTGTAACTGCAGAATAGCTCCATTGACATCTCTGGGAATTGCTCATGCAAGTAAAGTTACTCATGAGCTTAGTGTTTTCAGGCTCAAACCTTATTTGTTTGAAAAGGTTTCAGTTTAGGAAATCTAGGCATGTTGTCATTAAAGGCATGTGTAGTCTTTAAAGATCCTATGAATTTTTTTTAACATGAATTGGGTTGGTGATCCTGATGGCCAAACTCTAATTTAGCTATTTGCATTCTGCCTACCCCACTTCCCCCTTTTGGTTTCAGCTGATTGTATTCTTCACTTTCTGTACTGAAGCTGTATGTTGTGAACTACTGAACAGCTGCCATGCTCCTCTCCAGAGGTGGTTGTCTTATGGTGAAGGCCAGAAATCACTGAAGGCATTGCCTGGGCCACTTGAGCTCAACTCACTTCTTATCCACTGTTTTTATGGTCCACAAAATGCAGGAGTGTCTTTTCAGAGTTGAATTTTCATAGGCTCTGCTGTGCTATCAAATTAAAATCACAAACTCATTTGCCTCCAATGTGTTCTTCCCAGAATATGTAATTTCAGAGCTTTTTGACTGTTGTTGACATCTGTCCATTAACACTCTCCTACTGCATTCTCCTTGGATGGGATTTGAAGTGTTTATGAACTTTCTGATGACAAGCATCTGGCACAGGCATCATCCTGGGCCAATCCATGATATTAATACACCTCTGCTCAACTCCTTGGCACCAGCTTTTTGGCGTGACATTGCCAGCCAGAGCCACTGCACAAGGCAGCGGAACACTGAAGGATTTCTCCTGGGAGTTTTCTTTTCCGTTTCCAAGAGGAGTTAGTCTCCAAAAGACTGAGGTTTTATGCTCTTAAAAAAAAATAAAATGAAACCCACCTTTGAGTTGTATTCCAATGTAATTTAATTCCTCTAGGGATAACAAGCCTGCCCAAATTAAGAGATGAAAAAGGAATCCCATTTAAAGTAAAAAGTCTCATGGTAAGGCTTTAAAAATAATAGTATGGTTCATTAATGCTGCGTTAAGTGGGATCTTGCCGAGGCAGACCCAGGTTCTGGAAGCTGAAATATAATACACTAATATATTAAGCTATGTAGGAGAGAGAATAGTTAACTTTTCAATGCCAGGATTTAGGAGTTTCTTTTGTGACACTCTATGGTTCAGAATGAATCAGTGTCAAAAACTCACTACCGCTCACCTGCTAATATTTTTGTAAGTGCTTTGATGTGTATGTTAGTATGTTTTTTATGATACACTTTAGAAGGCTGCCCTCTCCATTATGCTTCTATCCTGTCAGCAGTTTTTAATATGCTGGTGGAACGTTTTAAAGTAATGCTGCACATTCATGCCCCGTTAGTGTCTGTATTCTTACTAAACTATGCTAGCCCCAAAATATCAGAGAGAAATCTCAGAATCAGTCTTGGGTTTGCATACTGAAGACTTGTTTGCAAGCAAAACCAATTAGTGACTTCTTGTAATAAAGTTACCCTAATGTTTGCATAGTTGTTTGCCCCAGTAAATCACTTCAGGATGAGAAATGCAAAAAGACCAGAGGAGCTTTGTGTCCTTTGTTGTATAATTTGCTAAAGGAATTTTGTGGATCTAACTGCTAAAATAACTACTGGGTTAATCAATCTCTTCTAAGTTTTCTTTTTAAATAGACAAAGCATTATTACCAATTTGTGTCTGCAACTTATTTTTGTAGTGAATGAGCTCCAGTTCTTGACATAAGCTAACTGGAAACACAACCCAATGGAAGCTCTGTGGTTTGAAGATTAAAGGATCAGGCTCTTAATTTTACACCATACACATATTGGCTTTTCCTTAATTAGTAGGGCTGGATAAAGTGGTTAAGAAATGGTAAGAATTGACCTGAACCTTTACTGCAGAACTCAGACCAAATCCAAGTTTTGTTTTCTGTAGTTTGAAAAAATTTATTTAAAGGAAGTAAAAATACCAAAATACCTTGAGTGGCCCTTGTAGGGTAGTAATACATCTTGGAAAGAATTAAAATACCAATGTGAAGGATAGTGTGGGAGTCATGGGAATAAAAAGAACAGCGCATTCAAAATCGGGATTGTAGCCAAAATCAGATTGATACTACTCTGCCATAGTAGCAGAGACACTGACTCTAGATTCCTTCTCAATATAACAGAGAGGCGGTACATGTCAGGGTGTACACGGTCAAGGTTGTGGGTTCAGGAAAGCTCTGCCTCTGGTCTGAAATAATCCATATTTGCTAAGTTTTATGGTGTTGCACAATGCCTGTTAATTTCATTTGGCCTTTGCAGAAAGGTAAGGGGACTAAAGTCCAGACTGCTGTATGGAGTTTAGTATCTGGTTATGGGTTGCTGCTTAGTGGAAGTGGTGAGCTTGATTATATTGCATTTTGCTTTTGTGACTTTAAATAATCGGCAACGTACTTAGGGACTGTGTATGGGCACTTTTTACTTGTAAACTAAAAGGAAATAAAGACAGGCAACTGTTCTAAATGTTATGCAGTAGTGAGCATAGGAAACACGCTATATAACAATGTGCTATGCAAGTTATAGCACATTGTGTGCTTGACTGATGTCTGGATTCTAGCACAGTCCCCAGCTGCTACATGTGTTGTAACTAGCTTTGGGTTATAACGGGTTGTCATGTCTTTTACTATTTTTACCCACAGTTAAACTAGTGGGCATTGCATTAGAAAGAAGTCAACTTAAAACATTTTCTGTTTTGGCTCCTCAGCTGAGGATGTGAAATAAGCAGCCCATATTTTTTATAACTATTTTTTCAACTTTTGAAGAACAGTTTCATCTGAATACTGAATATCCAGCTGTTCTAATTAGATGTGTCAGATTCTTGCATTGTTAGTGGTAGTTTGCTTAGCAGCTCTTGGACTCCTGGTGCCTGCAATATCACAGTTTAATACAAAAAGATCTATAAAATGTTCAGCAAAATTTTCCACCCCTTATATATATATATATATATAAACATATTGATCTAGTCATTGAAATCCTTAAGGACAAGATACTTTCAGAGTGCCATACTGGTTTAACATCTGGTGTTCTTGGCTGAAGCAAAAGCTTCAGATTTTGGTCATAGTTCCAAGTTAAATCTTAGCATACATTTATTAATTTTTAACATTCAATATGAATTTACCAAAATTCAGAGAGAGAACATTTTTTAAGTGGCAGAAACGTTGTCCCCAATCCCTAGCTCGCTAGTGCCAGGCTTCCCTCAAGCAAAAGCAATTTATGTAATCTGCTCTAGAGTTGGGTGGATAGTTTTCAAGCTTTTTAAAATGCTTTTAAATGTTTGGAATAAAAATGGAAGTAAATTTCAAAATAAACCGACATTTAGAATTGAAAACTCAAAACATTTCATTTTGAATATGTTGAAAGAAAATGTTTTCAGATTTTTTTTAGCTTTGTTTTTGATCAAAACAATTAATTGATTTTTGCCAAGAAACTGCTAAAAGTTTTGGTCAACCCGAACCTGCATTTTTTTGGTGAAATAAAAGTTTCAGCTGAAAATTTTCTCCGAGCTGTAGTCTGCATTTTGTCACAAAGGTCAAAAGACTGTCAGACTACCAAGGGAAAAGAATTTGTGTCACCTGCACTGAGAATGCCTTCCCACCAGCTCCTAGATGTCTAAATCTATAGCTTGTTAGCGCAAATGCTCCAGCTAATCTCAACTGCTATGGAGCGTATAAGGAGGGGAAAGTTAATCTCTCTAACCTGAGTTAGCCTCCATTCCTGGTGAATCATAGGCACCCTGCGCTAGCTGTTCCTCTAGAGATATCCTGTTTTGTACCAGATCTAACTTCCAAGTGGGTCACCTCATGTAGGCCATATAATAATCCAAATTAGGAATCACAAAAGCATGTATGACAATGGCCAGGTCCGGAGTTGAGGGAAATGGTCACCTGACCAGGAAAAGTGCTTTTAAACTTTTCATGTCATCTGAGATCAGTTGGGAAACCTAGAGTACTGTAAAACTTCAGCACTTGGATAAAGGGCATTGAAATCACTCAGCAGTGGGGACAGGTGTCACCCCCTCTCTGCCATTGTGATCTTTTCTCCTGACGTCGGTCTTGTCTTGATTACACCTTGGTCTTATTCAAATCCCTTGATTACACCTTGGTCTTATTCAAATCCCAGTCTCAGCAAGGCACTAGAAAAACCAAGGAAATTGTGTCATCCAGATCTCATGAATATAAGACATCTACTGTTGTCTGCATGCTGATGACATCAAAGCCCCATACATTCCCATTGGACCGGAAGAATTAAGAAGAGAATCCTGTGGAATCTCACATGAGATCTCTTTGGGCAGGTGGATCATCACAAAAGCAAAAAACAAAAAACCACCCTGGAGATGAGGGAGGAACAAAAACCACTCCAATAATATTCTCTAACCCTGCTAGGGTCTGTAAGAAGATCAACAATGTCCTAGGCTGCTAACAGACCTGAAAGAATTATTATGCATGCCTGACCTTCATACACCAATGAGAGTAGGGCGCTACCCAGACTGACAGAAAAGGACTGAGGAAACCTGATGACTCCAGCAGGCACTCCAGGATGCCTTTTCTGTTCCTTCGATAAGGAATTTTGGTAACTCATGCTTTTTAAATCTTGCAAAATAAAAAATTCTCTGGCCTACTGGGATAACACTGTTCAGTATAGCATTTAATCATCTAACATTTGTAGTTGGGGACAATGCTAAATATGATTAATAATGTTCCCTTTATTGTTATCACCATTCCAAGAAGTATTACTCCCTTGTTCCTGCTTCTTACATTCTGTCTGGTGTCCGGTATGTTCCGAAATTATTGGTTTTGAATTAGTTTATTGTCAGACATAATATTTACCAGGGATTTTTCTTATAAGGAAATTGCTTTCTACAGTAAAAGACAAAGGCTGAAATATCAGATGGGTACTGTGCATTTTCTTTCATATAGGAATATGGGGCATATTAACTTTATCTTTCTAAAGGCAATTTGAATTAAAATTAATTGCTGGTTGAAAAGATAAGTTAATTTATTTTCAAAGCTATTTTGGTATTTCATTTTATCTGTGTGCTTTTCTCTTACTCCCCCATCACGTTTGCTTAGTGTGCAGTTCTAAAGATCTTGTGACTTAAATTACTTTATAGCTAGATTAAGAAAATTATGTTCTTGCTGAATATTAATAATTGCTGTTACCAGCCAAATTATAAAATGTTGATTCCATTTCCAGAGTTCTTATAGGCACAGGGGAACTGACTTATTCGAATAGGAACATCTAGTTTGGTTTCTTGACTTCCTTGAGACAATAAAGGGTCATTTGGAAGATGATGGTTAACCTGAGAAAAATGAAGAGGAAGCTCACAATGCGGGGGGGAAGATCATAGAATCATAGAATATCAGGGTTGGAAGGGACCTCTGGAGGTCATCTAGTCCAACCCCCTGCTCAAAGCAGGACCTAATCCCAACTAAATCATCCCAGCCAGGGCTTTGTCAAGCCTGACCTTAAAAACCTCTAAGGAAGGAGATTCCACCACCTCCCTAGGTAACCCATTCCAGTGCTTCACCACCCTCCTAGTGAAAAAGTTTTTCCTAATATCCAATCTAAACCTCCCCCACTGCCACTTGAGACCGTTACTCCTTGTTCTGTCATCTGGTACCACTGAGAACAGTCTAGATCCATCCTCTTTGGAATCCCCTTTCAGGTAGTTGAAAGCAGCTATCAAATCCCCCCTCATTCTTCTCTTCTGCAGACTAAACAATCCCAGTTCCCTCAGCCTCTCCTCATAACTCATGTGCTCCAGCCCCCTAAGATGAGTACTCAATGACCCAAGAGCAAGTCTGTGCTACTGCCTATGGGTACCCAGCTAGAACATGCTACAGCTTGGCAAGTTATTTTTTAAAGGATAACAATCCCCCAACAAAATGTGTTCTTGTCATTGGGGGGAGGCTTTAGGTGTTTAACTAAAATGAGATATCCCTATACATATCGTCAATGGGCTAGCAGATGAACAAAGTTGTGTGTCCATAAGCAGCTTCCCCCCGCTTTTCTTCAGGGGATTTCTCATCCTTTTTAATAATCTCTGCTCTGTTCTTGGCCTTTGTTTTGGATCTGAAACCAACCTTATTCATCTTTCACTGCTCATACTCTTGCTTGTTGCTAAGGCACTCAGATACATGGTATAAATGGACTGTGACAAAGAGCAGAAGGAACATGTACATCTTGCCCTCTGTATTCCTCCAATGGTTAAGACTAGCAGAGGAAGCATGCTTCGCTCTCCAGAAACAACTTTGCATGTAAAGCAAATACTGCAAAATTCCGTACTGCTGCCACTGACTTCACAGAAATGAAGAATGAAATCATGTTTCTCTTATTAGTTACTTCCAGGGCCGGCGCAACCTATTAGGCGACCTAGGCGGTCGCCTAGGGCACTAAGATTTGGGGGCGCTGGTGCCCCGGTCGTCAGTGCATTTCGGGGGAGGGACCTTCCGCCGCCCTGGTCCCTCCCCCAAAATGCGCTGATGCTCCTGACGGGGGGCACGGGGAGGGCCGCCTACAGTAATGGGGGGGGGGCGCACAGGGGAACTGCTCCGCCCCAGCTCACCTTTGCTCCGCCTCCTCCGCTGAGCACACAGCCCCCGCTCTAATTCTCCTCCAAGCGGTGCCGCAAGCCTGGGAGGGGAGGAGAATTACAGCGACGCCGGCGTGCTCAGCGGAGGAGGCGGAGCGAAGGTGAGCTGGGGCGGGCTCCCCGGGCAGAGTTAGCTGCCGCGGGGGGAGGCTCCCCGAGCAGGGTTAGCTGCAGAGCGGGGGGGCTCCCCGGGTTGGGGAGTGGCGGGCGGGGTTAGCTGCTGCGGGGGGAGGCTCCCCGAGCAGGGTTAGCTGCAGAGTGGGGGGGCTTCCCGGGTTGGGGGGTGGCGGGCGGGGTTAGCTGCCGTGGGGGGGGGGCTCCCCGGGCGGGGGTAGCTGCAGAGCGGGGGGCTTCCCGGGTGGTGGGGTGGTGGGCGGGGTTAGCTGCCATGGGGGGGAGCTCCTCTGGTGGGAGGGGGGCGCAAGGTGGAAGTTTCGCCTAGGGCACGAAACTTCCTTGCACCGGCCCTGGTTACTTCCATAATGTCTTAGCGGTATTCCAAACAGAGAAGATGCCATTCCTGTTCCCACTACCATTTGTGAAACATGGGAGAAGATGGGAAGGAAAGAGATCCACCAATACCTTCCCCTTCCAAAGATTCATATGAGATACATGATCACTGCTCCTAGAGGAGAGAATTAAGCCTAGATATCCCTGCCAATATCCTGACCCCAAATTTAACCATCAGGTTAGGCTTGAACATGTGAGGGTAAATCACCACATTAAGCATCTATCCAGTTTATACCCCTAATGCAAATTGTCTGTTCCCCCCCTTAACATTTGCTGATGGTGAAAAGCTCTTTATGTATAGCAAGGCCAGAAACAGCACATCCGCATGTGGGGAGAGGAGAGCCAAAATCAGGGGGGCTGGAACAATTTGTACAGTGAGGGTGCCGAGAGCCATTGAACCAAATGGTAAACCCTGCATATGATGGAAACCCCTTCAAGCCAAGGGGTGTGGCCACACCCCCAGCACCCCTAGTTCCAGCACCTGTGGCCAAAGTGGAAAATCACTCTGACTACTCTGTTTGATTTGGAATCTTACACGTGTGATCTGCCGCACCCATTGTCACCAACACAGACTGATCAAATCTGCCTCCAGAATCATAATCTTCCACCGTGTATCTAAAGCAGACCCTGCTGCCATGGGTTCCATCATCATATCTTGCCTCTTCCCGGGGCTGAGCAGTAGCCCGATGATGATAATAACCTAGACATAGAATGGGGAGGCATAGCACCACCTGAAATTAATTTCTAATGGAGGGAGAAAGAAATAAAATACTGAAGGAAATAAAAATATTGGGTCAGGTGATCAAGCAACTCTATAGCTCTCTTACAGCCAGGCAGAAGCTATCTCAGAATTGTAAAAAGTGGTGACAGTCGTAGAGTATTTGTCAGGTAGATCTGAGGATCACTGCAAACAGGATGCAGAACTCTTTGTCAAAACAAGATGGGGGGGGAGGGGCGCTGATCCAGGAAACTCCAGAGTCTGCTCTCAATTGTGAATTCAGTGGGAATTGAGGGAGGTCAACAGCTTACTAAGTTCAGGCCCTTAATGAATAGGAGATATTCGGTGATGCTCCACTTTCTGCCCTACAAACGCTAACAGTCAGCAGCTCTTGGACCGGCTCTTTCATTAGCTAGTTTTGATATAACAATCCCAAATGCAAGCAGCTGCATTAGCAGAAAGTACTAAGTCATCACACTGAAATTTTATTAATTGGTATCGTGGTAAGAAACGGCTATTAATGGAAATTGGCACACTGTCTGGAGTGGCTCGTGTTCTTCCCGGGCTGCCTGGCACTGCGATTGGGCCAGTTCCTCTGCAGTATCTGCGGCAGCAGGGTCCTTGGATGCCTGGCCAAAATGTACAAGCTAAGCTCTCAGTTCCTGATCTGGGGCTTTCTTTTTATTGGCTATTCCCCGCTCCTTACATAACTTTTCAAGGTCTTTTATCTCAAAACCATCCTATGACTGCGCTCCACTCCTGGTGTCTGCCCTTTAACCTTTAAAAATTCTCAGTGTCAAGTTTAAACTCTTAACAGTGCTGGGTTATAATCTATAAATCCAATTGACTGTGGCATGTGAATCCTGCTGACTATGCCAATAGTCACACTGTCTGGAGTGGCTCACAAGCAAGAATACCAACCTCCGAGCAGAGCACAAACCCCAAACTGGTTGTGAGTTCTATACTTAGACTATCAACCAAAGAACAAATGTAAAGTCCTCAGGCACTATACAGCCTTAACGTGGAGTCACAGACAGTCCCCTTGGGCATTCTGAACTATCTTGCCACCCAGGCAAGCGTGACTCTGTGATAGATGGTAATTTTACATGAAGATCACAAAATATTCAGGTTACTCCCAGTCCCAAAGGACCAGTTACTGACCCCAGGTCAATTTGCACCAAAGACAATGCTTGTAGCCAATCCTGTAACACACTAACTAAAAGTTTATTAACTAGGAAAAAGAAATGAGAGCTATTTACAAAGTCGAAGGAGGTAAGCGTACACTCGCAAATAAGATACAATCTTAAATTCAAAAGGTAATAGAGACATCTATAAAATCAAGCTTTTATGTCCTTTGGGGCTAAGCCAAGTAGCTTAGGGATCTCTTGCTTATGTTTAGGAATCTTTGCCCCTCAGAGTCCAGACAGCATAAAGAGAACCTAATTCCCTCTGGTCAGGGATTTTTATCCCCACCTTCCTAGAGCCCAAGCTGATGATGGGACGAGCGTTTCTACATGGGTGCGTGGGGGGACAAAGTATTTGTTCCACAATGGCCTGTTTGGATTCCATAGTCCTTCCTGATGGGCAGGAGATCACACCTTCTGTAGGAATCCAGCATTTTACATTAGGTGAAGTTTTTTTTTCCTGTTTGGTGAGTTACATAGTTTCAGAACAAACATTTTACAGTTATAGAGCAAACACATAAGTAGTACCTATAGAATGGGATAGAGATAGTATAAATAGGATTAATACATGCAGCATCCTTCAAGAAAAATAGAAGGAACTCTGACTGTGAAGGGAAGAGAGAAAGGAAATTAGAGAGAGGAGGAATGAGAGGGACCTAAATGTGTAAATTTGTACATATGCTGTTACACAAAACATCATTGTAATCTGTGCAAGTTAAAATGTATCAGAGTGAAACTGGGAAGAGTCTTAAATGTTGAATAAGTAGATTTAGTGCAAATTTTTCAACAATGCTGAAGTCCCATTTTCAAAAGAGACTTCAGTTTCTAAGGAATTTAGACTACTTGCCCAAGTCAATTTTAAAAATGGCACTTACGCTGCAAAGTTACTTAAGCATTTTTGAAAAAGTTACTTCTACGTTGCGCTTGATCAGCATGACCCAAATGTCTGAAAGTGTTACATTTGTATGCAGTCAACCTCTAATGTCTGTGCTCAGATTGGGGACTTGTGCAAGCTTTCTTAAAAACATGGACCTGGGAGCCTGAAGTGTGCTTTTGTAAAGCAGAAGTCTCCCAGTATTTACTACTTTTTAAGCTGCAGGAAAGAGCATCATTTTCTGAAGTCTGATGACACCATTCCACAGGGCTCTTTCTGTTGACAGCTAATTTTTCGCACAATAATAGACCTCCAAGACTGAATTTTCTTTGGTTTCTTGTCGTATTTCAGATGAACTAATTAGTTTCACAGGAACCCTCCACCTCTTTGTGTGATGTTCAAAATGCCCCTCATTTGTGGCATGTCAGGAGTCTGCTGTAGGTGAAAATGATGTGAGCCTTTAAATTTAATCAGTGATCACAGCGGCTCGTCTGCATTGCCACAGGATATAACTTTCATGTCTAGTTTGTGGTGTTCTTCCCACTCAGACCCTCTCTTTGCTAATGATAAATGTCACATTGCATTTGTTGATCTCCTAGATAAACAGATCTTCATAATGGTAACACAGGCTTGTTTTGAATATCAGTGAGGGAAATTAGGGAACTGGAATCTTTGCTGATGTGACCGGGGTGCAAGTGGGGGCCAGCTGAGGTCACTCAATTAGAGTGAACTGCAAAGAAAGGGGCAGACAAGCCCCCAAACTGGTGGATGATTCAATACTTAGATTTACCAAGCCAGCATCAAACAGCTTCTTTATTACCTCACTGCTTACCCAAAACCCAGCACATAGTTCCCCTAAAGCAACCCAGCCTCAGGCCTCCATCCAGGTACCTAAGTCAAATATGATGATGATTTCTGAAAATCATATTTCATCATATAAAAGAAAAGGTTCTACCAATCCCAGAGGATCGGACACATCACCTCCCAGGTTATTGAATATTCCAGACCTTACCCAAATACACGCTTACAGCCAATTCTTATTAACTAAACTAAAATTTATTAAAAAAACAAGAGAGATAGTATGGTTAAAAGATCAGTATACGTACAGACATGAATTTAATTCTTGAGGTTCAGATACATAGCAGAGATGGTGAGCTTTGTAGTTGCAAAGAGTTCCTTTAGAATTCAGTTCATAGGTTATAGTCCAGTGTCCAATATCATATTCAGGGCATACCAGTCAGCGCT
Source organism: Platysternon megacephalum (assembly GCA_003942145.1). NCBI lineage: Eukaryota > Metazoa > Chordata > Testudines > Platysternidae > Platysternon > Platysternon megacephalum. The sequence continues at coordinate 845,650 of QXTE01000322.1, read as the reverse complement.
GGGATCCCAGTCTGGTGGCTTAAGCTTCCCCAGATGATGCATCAAGCAGATCTGAGATGGACAGGATCAGGACCCAAGGGTCTTTTTATACAGTGTTCTAGCATACACTTGACTACACAGTCCTGGGTAAATAATAGGCTTTTGATGTAACCTTGTTTTCTAAACACCACCAGTAATTAGTTACACAAATTAACGCAGGGCAATGTATCCATTAGGCAGTCTATTACAAACTTCAAAGAGACATATAGACAATGACATTATCTCAGCCAAAATTTATCTAAACGTTAATATTCCCTTTTAATCTTTGAATCGATAGTTATAGTGACAGACGGGAATTGTCTGTTTACATGGCTAGCTTTTAAGATACACACAATTAGTATCACTTCTAACAATATAAGTTTTCATGTCAAAGTTCTAGCCTATTTAGCATGAATGGCCCTAATTACCATTCACATACCGTCTAACATGACTTCAAAGGTGGGCTCTGGGTCATTCAGCCTGCAGGCTGGTTAACCCTTTCTAGCCAGGAGTTATATTTTGTATAAGATTTGCTGCAATTATATAACAGTGGTAGCAATAATGATTTGCGTGGTTATATTTTAATCAGACAATGTCACAGCTGAATTCAGGGAATCTAAAATCCCCCTAAACACAGGAGTGTAATGTTCCTAAATAATTAACTCAGGTTCCCAACAGAGGTTTTTTTTTTAAATGAAGCTCCTCTTCACAATGTTGGTTTTAAAAGGGCAATGCAAAAAAGGGCAAGTAAAAGAGAAATATGCTTAGTTTATTTACTTTAAAATGAGTGGGCAGCTATCTTTGAATTTTTAATGTACCTCTTATTTAATTTTTAAAATGATAAGACCTGACTTGGTGTCCCTTGAAAGCAATGGGAATATTTTCATTGGGCATGGGATCAAGTCCCATAATTAGCTTATTTTTAAAAATCTGTCTAAAGCCACATAGTGGAGTAGATTGAGCATAGGGTTGGAGTCAGGAGCTCCTACTTTTTGTGATCAAAGAGAAACCTACGTAGATGCATGGAAAGACTTCTGTCTGAGGGACAGTGAAAATATAAGGCCAGTATTTTAGAAAATGGACAAGTAAGAGGGACCATAAAATAATGGTACAAAGAAGGTGATTCCAGTGCTCAGATAGTTATGATGGGGGACATGCACGTTTCTAGATACGTAGATTCTAATAACACAAATGAATACTCAATGAATGTTAAAGGTAACAAATTTAAAACTGCTAAAAGCAAATACTAGAATACAAAATTCATAATCAACCTGTGGAACTCATTGCTACGAGAGAGGGAGGCAATATTTTTAGTAGGCCCAGAGGTGAAAGTAAGCCGGTATGGTCCGGTACGGCGTACTGGCAAGAGCCGGCACACAGCCAACAGTACCGACAGGGGGCAGCTTCCCCAGGCGGGCAATTTAAAAGGGCCCTGGGCTCCCAGCAGAAGCTGGATCCCCGGGCCCTTTAAATCGCCATCAGAGCCCTGCCGCCGGAGCCCCGGGGTAGCGGCGGTGGCCAGGAGCCCCAGGGCTCCGGCGGCAATTTCAAGGGCCCGGGGCTCCCAGCAGCAGCCGGAGCCCATGGCCCTTTAAATCGCCACCGGAGCCCTGGGGCTCCCGGCTGCCACCACAGCTACCGCAACCATGGAGCTCCGGCGGTGATTTCAAGGGCCCGGGGCTTCTGCCCGCCGCTACCGAAGCTGGAGTCCTGGGGTAGTGGCAGCGATGTAAAGGGCCCCGGGACTTAAAGGCCCCGCCTCTTCCACCTGAGGCTCTTTCCTCCCCCCGGCCCCGCCTGCTGAGGACCCTGGCCCTGCATACTGGTAAGTCCCGTAAGTTACTTTCACCCCTGAGTAGGCCTTACCAAGCTGTTTATCCAAACTTTCTCAACTTCCTTGGTCTGCAAAGCTCATCTGGAAATCGCATGAAAAGAACCTGGGCTGTATGGAATTTCAGCATTTCTGCTTCTAGTCCCAAGCAGAAGGTTCAAGATTGCTCATAACAAACAATTTTTGAACCTCCAAAATGGTTTATTTTGGGTTTGTTTCAAGTTCTGGACAAATGTTCAGGTCTGTGTTATCAGAACCCATTCCCATACCCAAGCTCAGTACTGAGGCCCCGATCCAGCATAGCACTTAGTCACATACTTAACATTAAGTACCATTGATTTCTGGAACTACACACATTTAAATGTTTTGCTGAATCTGGGCCTTGAGGTCTAATGCTGCACTATGGAGGCCAAAGGGATTTTTGCCAGTGACTTCAGTAGATGCAGGGCTGGGCCTGACATGACGTAGCATGTGTCAGAACTATCGCTATAAGCAGCAGGCTTTTTAAAAACACACACACAACTCCTCACCCCTGGATATTTCCTATTCTAAAAAAAAGTCAGTGAATGAGGACACGGAAGTGGTGCCATTGACAGTACAAACCAGTCTGAGCACCACTTTGTACTCTAAATAGATGTTTCCCTCCCGCACAGAAACATCAGAGATCTCCTTCCGTGGTTTTAAAACTTGAAAACGGCCCTCCAAGGATGAGCTGGGCTCCACTAACTACCCTGCGGCGCGTACAATGATGCAGCTGCACTGCTGCTAGTGCAGACACTCGAAGCCGACGAGAGAGCTCTCTCCTGGTTACTTACTTACTCCAGCCCCTGTGAGCGGCTGTAGAAGTTCTCCCGCTGACATAGCGCTGTCCACACCAACACTTAGGGCTGGTCCACACTAGGGGCGGGATCGAACTAAGGTACTTCGACTTCAGCTACGCGAATAGCGTAGCTGAAGTCGAAGGACCGTAGTTCGGAGTAAGGCGGCTTACCTCGCGGCCGGGCGGCGCCGCGATCGAAGTTCGCGGCTCCTACTTCGAACTCCGGTACTCCGCTCGCCCTGCAGGAGTACCGGAGTTCGAAGTAGCGCGTTCGGGGGTCGATCTATCGCGTCCAGACGAGACGCGATAGATCGATCCCCGATACTTCGATGGCTACCCGCCGATCCGGGCGGGTAGTCTGGACGGGGCCTTAGGTCGGTGTAACTTATGTTGCTCAGGGTGGTGGCTTAGGGCTGGTCCACACTAGGGGCGGGGTTTGAAGTAAGATACGCGACTTCAGCTACGCGAATAGCGTAGCTGAAGTGGAAGTATCTTACTTCGAACTAACGCGACTTACCTCGCGTCCGCGCGGCGCGGGATCGATGTTCGCGGCTCCCACGTCGACTCCGGTAACTCCACTCGTCCTGCAGGAGTACCGGAGTTCGAAGTAGCACGTTCGGGGATCGATTTATCGCGTCCAGACAAGACGCGATAATTCGATCCCCGATAGTTCGATGGCTACCCGCCGATTTCGGCGGGTAGTGTAGACGTACCCCTATTCACACTCCTGAGTGATATAACTTATACCGATGTCAGCTTTTGGGCTGCCTTACGCTACCGCTTCAGTTGATATAATTTACCTCGCTCAGCAGTGTGAAAGAGACACTCCCTGAGTGACATAAGTTACATCGATCTAACTGCTGTCCACACCGGCACTATGTCGGTGGGAGACGCGCTCCCGCCTTTCGCGGAGGTGAGGTAATTATGCCGAGGGGAGAGCGCTCTCCTGTCAGCCTAGCGCGTCTTCACCAGATGCGCTACAGCGGTGCAGCTGTGCTGACGTAGCACTCTGGGGTAGACGTGCCCGTAATGTGTACGTAGCCTGAGTGCAGTGAGTTAACGTGTTAGCTTTCCCCTCTGGACACCAGGGCTTGCGTTAGGAAATGAGTTGACTGACCCAGACTGACCAGCGTCCATTTGTCCATATACAGAACAACTACCTGTTTCAACAAATTTGTCAGTCTCAGCCTAAGGAAGTCCAGGAATGGAATAACTGTGGAAAGTCAGGATGTAGATGCATTTTGGCAGCACTGTGGGCCATTCAGTGCGCGCGCACAACTTCTATTGACAGTAGTGAGTGACTATTCGTGTAAGCACCGAGGAAAGAACTTTGTGAGGAGGAAGCTTGCACAAGCCCATCATGTGGTCTATTTGGCTCTAACCACTGCTCTCAGCCCCTGGATTTCCTAAGCAGCCAATTTGCTCAAGCCATAGATCTGGGCAGTGTCTGACACTAAACTGTCCACGTTTCCAACCTTTGCATTTAGTGGTGAGAGTGTATGTGACTTGAGTGGTGTGAGTACAGTGGTTAATTTCTGATAAATGCCGGCCATGCTCCATTTAATGTTCCTCTCGGCTGTAGTGCCACTTTTTATTTGTGGTATATAGCAAAGTTCGTTCAACGATCTCAGAAGTGCTCTATGTATTTTAATTTGCACGCTCCTGTAAGGGAAAAGTAATGGTGTCCCCATTGTTCAGGTGGTTTAGCAGCAGCTTGAGTAGATTAAGATTTGCCCAAAATTACACGAGTCAGGGGAAGAGCTAGGAATATAATCCAGAAGTCCCAATCCCCACTCTTCTGGTCTAACTACTAGACTACATTACCTGTCTCTCACTAGTCAAGCAAAAAAGAATTGAATCAACTTGTAAAGAAGAGAAAGCAGAAAGCTGTAAAAAGAGGAGGAAATACAGAAATGGCTATTGGCCAACCTAATTTAGTACTGGAGAGAGAGTTTTTAAAATCCTTTTTTTTTTTTAATCTCATGCATTTTTCATAAACTAAGAGAACAATTCTCTGAAGAGCTGATCTGTCTATTGGAGCACAACTTTTCAGATGGGTTGTCCGTGTCCATTCAAAAGAGGCCAGGAAAATGGAATTAGCATTCTCCAGTACCAGTATTTATCATCACTCAGCTAGGCTTATGGTTATTATTTTAATTGCTTTTTTTCTTTTCTAAATGAGCCCTTGTCTCCAGTGGCAAACATTAAAGGGACTGGAACTTGTAGGCAGTATTAAATTAAAAAATGTGGTATCTCTTCTCAGAGGCACTTTGCATTTCCCCCAGACTGTCCATAACTTCAGTCATAGCCAGCTGTGAAAATAGAGAAGCCAATGCAGTTGGATTTCACAGGATTTAACAAACGGACAGAGCTTCAGTGTGATGGTGGAGCACTGTATTCTGGTGGGAGCAAAGGTGGGGTATGCACTTTTGAAAAAGTGAAGAATTTGAATGCCTGCCTAGCACTGTTGATTCAATGTCTTCTGCTGAAATTAAACTTTTGGAAACTTTTGAAGTGTTACCTTGTTTTCCCCAGCAAATCCCAGTTGCCCAGATACCACAGAGGCATATTATCAATAGGCTAATTCAGTTTTGCTTGTGGAATTGGAATTACAAATGGTGGTAGGGTATCAGCAGGGCTGTTGGAAGTGGGGGAGGGATAGCTCAGTGGTTTGAGCATTGGCCTGCTAAACTCAGGGTTATGAGTTCAATCCTTGAGGGGGCCACTTGGGGCAAAAATCAGTACTTGGTCCTGCTAGTGAAGGCAGGGGGCTGGACTCAATGACCTTTCAGGGGTCCCTTCTAGCTCTATGAGATAGATATATCTTCTTAAATTTAAAAAAAAAATTTAGCAGAGAGGTGCCTGAGTCAGTTTGCATCTGAAATTGTGAAGAGTAATGGGAGTAGGTGTTCACACCTCCTATTCTGCTGGGTCTGCTGTGGACCCATTTGCTCCAATGTTCAGTAGCAGTCGTGTGGAGAGAGTAAAACCAAGCATTCAAGGCCTGTTCCACTGACTTCAGTGGTCTTGGGATTAGGCACTTCTATGGCAACAATGAGCTATAACAGAGCAAAAAACACCATGGGAGTATGTACAAATGAATTAGGGTTAAATCTCAAGTGGTACAGCAATTCTTTTGGATTCAGATAAATGCCTCGATGTCTGACTGCCCACTCTGACCTCTTGAGTTGGCAGAATTCATCTGCCAATCACATAAGAGGCTGCTTTCCCATAAGATTTGCAGTGTTTTCCACTTTTATTCAGATTGGAAATGCCACCTGAAAGGCTGTTCTTGTGTTATTTTACCATTTATGCTTCCAATTCTGGCTAGTCCCCAGAAAAGTGTATTTGTATAAAACTAAGAATGGTAGAAGGTTTATTTAAATTTCAAACCTTGGAAGGTTCAAGTCATGTTTTGTGAAGGATTTCGGCTGGCACTTAATTTATTCAATTTACTGTTTTGCCTATCTAACCTTAGCAAAATGAGGGCGGGACAGGGAATAATAATTGCTAATACTCTTTAAAGTACTTCCAACTATTAATGCCTCATTCCTGCCTTCTCCCCACTGTTATCCCCATTTTACAGATGAAACAGAGGCACAGAGGTGACATGACTTGTTCAAAGTGTCACAATAGGGATAAGTGGTAGACCTAGGGTTAGAACATGGAAACTCCTGGCTCCCAGTCAGGTAGTCAGACCATGAGACGTCTCTAAATATATCAGAAGAGAGAAAGAGAGAAGCTGACCATGAGAGAGTCTTATAGACAGAGAGAGATATGGAACCAGACACCTGTGTTGCTTTCACACAAGACTCTACAAATTCAGTGAAGAGAAGCATTGGCTATGGGATACTGGGGAGGCAGAAGGAGCAGAGGACTCAGTGCATTTGGTTTTTCAGTTAAAGTTGGATATTGCATTCAACTTGGAGAAATCTGCCTCTTAGTGAAGTCAGCAGAGTTCTCTGCCGAGTGATATCTTCCTGCCCCCCGGTGATGCTAAGCAATATTTCTCTTATTGCCAGCTTACAGTACATTGTTATGAAAACAGTGCCCTTTTGTCCTGCTGTGATTGAGGGGATACTGGTTTATTTAAGGTTGGATGAGGTAAGAGAGATAGGAGATGAGATCCTCATGGTTTTTGATGTTTACTGCTGTAATTATACAAAGTTCAAGGCGAGTATTTGGGACTCCTCATAGTGGAGGAGATGATAAAAGATAACGAGTGATCAAATGCTGAAGCAATGTTGAGGTTTGATTTAAAAAAAACAAAACTCTTTCTAGAAGAGTACTACTTTATTTCCTGAAATCCAGAATCCCTGCCACACAAGAACCAAAACCAGAGCGAGAAAAGCAGGCTGCTCCCCAAGGCAGAAAGGGCCGTCTCAATCCACCTTGCTTTAGGCTGGCTATTTGGAGATTGACTGCTCAAAATCCAGTTTGCACATTTCCCTACATATACCCCTTTAGCTTGCATGCAGGACCAGGAAACCCTTTACACGCTTAAAGTGATAGCTTTTAACACAGTTTTCAATACACCATAATTAGAGGCTAATGTTTGATTTCTTTTTATTGGGGGAGGGAAGAGAAATGGCTGTGGTCATATAAAACCCTTCACTTGTTAAATTATCCAACCCTCCTGCTCCTAGCAAGGACAGAGATGAAGCCTGGCCAAAGCACCTGTAATGCAGAAGCAATGAATAAAATCTGAGTCTGCTAGAAAGTGTTTCTGAAATCGATGTGCAGCTTACTGCACCAATGCCTTTCCTTAAACATAACTAGACCCACCCCTTCTGAAATGTTACTCCTGACTAGCTGATGTCTTGTGACTATTTATATATCATTAAACAAAGTTCCAAATGTTAAAGAACTGGTGCCATTTTCTGTTAGCTAAGAGTATATCAAAGTTTAGTACATCGGACTTCCAAGATACCAAGCACATCGGACTTCCAAGGCTCCTGTTTAAAATGGCTGGAGGGCTGCTGCATATTCTGACCCTGCTTGACAAGCCATGGGATGTTCCAGTGCAGTACTTCAAACTTTATACAGGATGCAATGAGACCCTGTGAAGGTATTTTTAAAAGGGCAAAGGAAACCTGTGTGGGAGGTGAGGAATGTAAGACATATCTGTTCAGATAGGCTGGAAAACTGAGTCAAATTCAGTCCCCAGGGAGGCCAGGATGAAAGGACCAGAAGTGGTTTCCACCTAGGTATATTGCAAGAGTGAGCATTAATCCCAGATACCTTGAGTCTGGCTGGGGACAGGGCTCACAGTGAATGGGTTACCTAGGGAGGTGGTGGAATCTCCTTCCTTAGAGGTTTTTAAGGCCCGGCTTGACAAAGCCCTGGCTGGGATGATTTAGTTGGTTTTGGTCCTGCTTTGAGCAGGGGGTTGGACTAGATGCCCTCCTGAGGTCCCTTCCAACCCTGGTATTCTATGATTCTATGAAATAAAAGTTAGAACTAATAAGCTTAACCACTGAAAAGCTTTTCTATACGTAAAGTCACTATTTTAGGGCCATATCTCACAATCTTCCAGGGCTGGAAGCAGTTGCCTTTGAAATATTGGACACATACATCTCCTAGCCAATGAAATAAAATTCTCTTTTCAGGCCTGGATAGGTCACAACATTTTGGATCTCACACATGTCTGTTGTGTATCTCTCATTACTGCTGGTCCTGGGAGTCAGGGTATTGTATATTTGTTTGGGAGGCAGGTATCGGTAGGAGGCAGAATTCTTCCAGTAAAGTATGGGAGGTAAATCCCTAATTTGAGGGGGAGAAGGATTTATTTGGTGGGCAGGTTGTTTTCGTTACATGTCTATAAAGCATATGCATAAGTGTTTTGAAGCTTCTTCGAGGTTCGGAACGTTAGCAGTGGTCCCAGAGGAAGTGAATTAGTGAACAGTATGCAGGTGATACTATCAAAAGTGTATGATTAATGCAATTTATCACATTAATCTCCCCACCATATATACATAGTAAAATCCTATTTTAATATGTTTGTGAGATACACAACATTATTGTAATATTGTGGGGATATGTGCTAACTTACAGGCTGAGGGACACAGATTCCTATTGGCTTTAGTGAGTTTTTGGTCAGGCTAACAGACATTTTCTATTAAATGGTCTCAAAAAATTGAGATTATACTGTATTTTTATGTATATGTGTAATATGCATATAAGTTAATATGGGAAAGACTGTTCATCTTGCAATTTATTAGGAGAAACTAGTCTATTTTGCTCAGATCTATGCTACAGTGATTTCAGCAGCTTTGCAGTGCTATCAATGAAACTGAAATATGTTCAACGAAAACTGAGCTTTTCTTCAGCAACTGGGACGTGACCTTTCTCAGTAAAACTTCAAACCACCTCCTGGTAAATGCAGTTCTGGGAATTGCTGTAAATTCCTTATACTTATTTCCTACACAGTTATGCAGTGATTGAACAGGCTTTGGTCCCTTTTTGTTTCCTTATCCCCATACTGTTGTTCCAGTTTTACTGTACAGTATGTTGTCTCAGTTTGAACCTGCAATGGGTTAACTAGAGTACACAGACTAATAATAATCACCATTTCATACACTAGTCAAATATCATTGCTTCTAGCAATAGGAAACATAGTCTTGTGATTAACACCCTGGCCTGGGACACAGAAGGTATGGATTTGATTATTGGCGCTGCCACAGATTTCCTGTGTGACCTTTGACAAGTCACTTAATCCACGTGCCTCAGTTCCTCATCTCTAAAATGAGGCTGCTTCTCTTTCCCACCCTTGGTCTGTTTTGTCTATTTGGAATGGAAGGTTTCCAGGGCAGAGATTGTCTCTTATTCTGTGACATCTACACACTAAGTCTTCTCGGTGCTGCTATAGTACAGATAACTGATAATCTGCTGGCACCAGCCACAGCCGAGGTCTTGTCAGACCTGTCCCTGTAACCAAGTCTTATGCCCTCAGAATAGGCCTGGGTTTGTTGCATCAGAAGAAGGGAGCTCCCCCATTAATGCACCAGAACACTTGTGCAATATAGAAAGTGTAAGAGAGACTTTCCTGACCTCCATAGACAATTCCCTTAACCATGAAGCATAAGATATAATGCACATACGTGGCACTATGTAAATAATACTTAGGCTTATCATTCACTCTTAGCTTGCATAGATCTCTCTCATGCATATGGCATCTGCAGAACAATGCGGTATAGATGTAGTTGTAGATCCATAAGCCATTTCAAGGCCTCTGTGACATTGTGGATAACATCCAATTCACCTTTCAATCTATATTTGGGGCACTGCATTAAGATGTGTTAGATGTTCTCACCACAGTTGCACAAAGGGATGTCTTTGATTTTTCACTTGTATGTCAAGTAGCCGCATTTTCCATAGTTTATTTGGATGTGGTTCAGTATGGTCCAAAGTTTGCTTGGTAGGTTGAAACAGGGAGGGTGTCTTGTTGGGTCAGTAATAATGTGCTAGTCTGAAACAGTAGAGGAGGTCCGGTCACTTTGCCATTACCTGGCCGGATCCAGAGACATGAGGCAGTCATGTGTGGTCCATAGTGGCTTTCATGGTTTCAGCCATTGTTGGGGTATGTTACCCATACCCTGCCGGATGGGATGTTCTGAGTAGCCTTCAGTGCATTTGAGTTCTTGTGCTGTGGCTATATCTCAACGGATAGCTGGAGGTTCGATGTTTGCTAATACAGAAAGCCACAGTAGAGATGTTGATTTTAAAGTTCCCGTGATGATTTGTGTGGTCTGATTTAGCTGCCTATCCACAAGATGGGCATGGCAGCTTTTTGGCCACACCGATGCACAGCACTCTGCAACTGAGTACACCAGGACCAAGGCTGATGTTTGTAGCATCAGGGCAGTTGATCCCCAGCTTGTTCCCGTTAACTTTTGAACAATGTTGACGAGAGTCTCCACTTTAAAGGCTACTTTCTTGAGGTGGTCCTGAAAGCTCAGGGTGTGGTCAAGAATGACACTGAGATATGTTGGCTTTGGGTCAAAAGGCACAATTTCACCAGAAAACTAGCCAGAGTGCTTTGTGCGATTCTATTGTCAAGGTGGAAAATAGAGACTACCGATTTGCCTGGATTTAGACTTTTGAAAGTACTCCTCCATGATCTTAAAGTGAGATGTAAGCGTCACTTCAAGTTCTTCAAAGCTAAAGGCCTGAGTTGCGAGTGCCAAATCATCAGCATATGCAAACTTCTGTGCGCAAGTACCGAGCCTTCTGGTAGCCCATTATTCAAAGTGCGCGGCTTGCTGGTTTGACCTCTGAGGCATAGGTACATCCTTTGGCCACTGAGCATGGTGTTCAGCAGCCTGAGAATCCGCACACGGGGGATCACTTTGGCCAGTTTCAGTCGCAGACCATCCTTCCAGACTATGTCATATCCCGCTGACAGAGTGACAAAAGCAATACTGGTCTTGAGTTTTAATTGGAATCCAGCCTCAATGTCTGTAGTGAGAGCCAGGACCTAGTCACAGCATCTTCTGTGGAGCTGAAAACCAGCTTGCTCCTTGGGTAGGCTGCCATCCACAATGCTCCCGATTCGGTTCAGAATCATATGCTCCCTTCTCTGTTTGTTTATCTTTGATTGAAAACAGAGTAAATAAGACAGGAAAACTATATATATCTCAGTTCATTGTGTGGGAGAAACTCTTAATACTGTTTTATAGCCCTGTTAATACTACTCCGGTAGATGGGCAAACAAGAGTTCTCTAGTGCAAGTGTAACCCACATCATTGTCAATGTGTTACCCTCGCCCTCCTTACCTGATCCACAGAGGACATGTGTCTCATAGCCACAGAGCCTTGGCTCTCTGGTTCAAGCTGCAGAGGCTCATTGTTCTAGCTGTGGAGGTCCCCCCTATCAATTCCCAGTGTTTGCCAAGATGGCGGTGATCACACATTCATGCTGTGAAAAGCATACGGCCAGGACTTCTCCCCACTTGTCCCTCTCTAATGGACAGGACTTATCCGGCCCTTTGAACATATGGGCCGTTCACAGAAGCACATTCCTTACCTGCCCCTGTCTTGCTCCTGGGGTTGATCTGCTGCTGTTCCTGAGCAATGGCAGACCATTATCCCTCATCCCTGTGCTGGCTGGCGGGTTGAGAGGCAAAGCCAAGCCCCCACGCGTGCTTTGCTTAATTGCAGGGGCAATGAGGGAGGGGGAGTTTTGAATGCACAGGCCTCGCTCCTTTCCCTGCCCCCACAAGTGTCTGCAGCAGAAATGCAAGGAGATGGCAGTGGGGTTTGCTGGGTGTTTATCACTTGCTGCCCCATATGCCCCTGCATGGCAGCAGAGAGCCTGGGGTGCATTCTCAGGCAGAGCTGTCCCGTATATCAGCAAAACTACATGGCTCACTGAATGCTAACTTGCTTTTGGGCTAATTGTTTAGGGTAGATGCCTCCAAGAAAGTGTAATAAATCCCCAACTGCCAGGGGAGTGAGCACGTTAATGTGCGGTCGTTTTGTGACCAAGATCAGCGCTTCTCATCTAATCTAGTCATCCTGGAGGTAGGAATAATTTACCTGCGGACCTATGCAGAAAGGGCCTGATTTTCCGAGGTACAGAGCACCGATAGCGCCATTGACTGGTCCTACTGAGTGCTCAGCACCTCTGGAAATCAGGCCCAGATGTTGCTATCAAGGCAAAGCGTTTATGCACATGAATGATTTATTATTTGTATTGTGGTAGCATCCAGAGGCCCCCATCAGGCTCAAGGCGCCTTCGTGCTAGGCATTGTGCAAACAGGCAAGAATACAGTTCCTGCCACACAGAGACAACAAGCAACACACAAAGGGTGCAGGAGAGGATACAGTCAAAATGAGCTACTGTTACAGATGGGGCCTGGAGACTTAGAGTGACTCCCTGTGGTGATTCAGAATGGTCAAAGTAAGGGCGGCCAGATTCTGCCCTGCACTCCCAGACCCAGTCCGCAGGTTTTCTAGATGTGTGCCATGCCAGCTGCTCTATAGACCCCTATTTTGCTTCTCTAGGTGGGAAGATTGGAATTCTAATGGGGTTAGAGATAAATAAAAATGAAAGGGACCATCCAGAGTTAACGATCTATTCCTGAATATTAAACAGAGCATCACTTTTAAAGATGTTTGGTGTCGGCAAGTTAAAGCTATATTTGTGCTTTCAGCACTTACGCAGCTGGTGACCTGAACAGAAATGGACCTTGAGAGCATAACAAGGGCAATTCCTACGCAAGGAAGAACTGTTATTGTTGTTCAAAGAACAGGATCTTGTTCCAAAACCAGTTTTTTAAAATGATTTCCTGCAAGCCTCCAGGAGTTTAAATAACAAAGTCATAGTGTATTTCTGCATCTGTAACTCTTTATGTTCCCAGGTGAGAGAAGATCTTTCTTCATTACTAAACAGGTCCTGCTGGATATCTTCAGTTCCTCCCCCTCTTCTCTGCCTCCTCCCCTCTGGCCACACACACACGTTATTTTTCCAGAACCTGCATCATGCAGTTTTTTTACTACGAATCCTGTCCAGACCTCCTGTTTAGAATCAGGAATGGGTCAATAGGCGATATTCAGATGACATTCATATTCGGTAGTCCTATATCAGGGGTAGGCAACCTATGGCATGCATGCCGAAGGCGGCACGCGAGTTGATTTAAAGTGGCACTCACATCGCCTTGGTCCTGGCCACCGGTCCGGGGGCATCTGCATTTTAATTTAATTTTAAATGAAGCTTCTTAAACATTTTAAAAACCTTATTTACTTTACATACAACAATAGTTTAGTTATATATTATAGACTTATAGAAAGAGACCTTCTAAAAACATTAAAATGTATTACTGGCACGCGAAACCTTAAATTAGGGTGAATAAATGAAGACTCGGCACACCACTTCTGAAAGGTTGCCGACCCCTGTCCTATATTTATGTTTCCCCAGATCTGAATAGAAATTATTACAGCCTCGCAAGGTGGGGAAAATATTTTTATGATTTCCCCCCCTCCCTGATTTTAACTAGTTCTAACCATGAGCATCCACACTGGAAATGCGACACTAACCTGTGCTTATCTAGTCTGGGGATAGAAACCTATCATCCAGTGCTATATGTGTCCAATGAAACCAGCTCAGCTTTTGAATATTGAACATGCTCAACGGATGGCTCACGAACCAAGCTACACACCATGAATTATTTGCTGAAACTTTGGTTAACAAATTCAAGAGACGTGTGGTCTGTTCTGAAAGGGACAAAATTATTTGTTACACATTATTTACCCAGCCCTAGTCATTAGGCTGTCAAGCCTGTGGCTACCTGATTGATTGTTGTTCTTTCTGTTTATGTTCAGGATGCTTTTAAAGCACTTCTTAGGCGTTTATTTTTCTCTGTAATTAGATGTACAACAGTGGTTAGCATGTCATTTATACTGTACTACCGTGTGGTTTTCCTTTGAGTGCAGAAATAGTCTTGGCCACAATTTGCGTTCAGCAGCTGTTTGCTAATATAACCACAAAAATAGCACAGTCTGTTAGTTTCTTTTTCTGATATTATCTTTTGGTTTATTGGCCCATCAGAAAATATTTTAGATTAGAACCGCCCGGTGCTAAACTGTAATCCCTTTCCAGTGTATAGGTGATCCTGAGTTTTCTTGCTGTCAAAAGCTCAGCTCTTCTTGCCTTTACCATCTGTTTCATTTCATTCTATCCTGCAGAGTTATCGAAAGTAGGTTATGAATGGTAATGGAGTTGAGGGTTTTCAATCTCTCCAAGTACCACACATATTAAAGGGGCCTGTTTTTACCCTCAGGATAATGAATGGACAGCCTTTGAAGCGTTATTGCTTGACACAGTTTTCTTAATTGAAATGCAGAGTATGAAAGTAATAAAGAAATACACTCATTGATGTAATTTATATGCTAAGTGGTGTTTGTACTCTTCGGCACAAACATGGAGTAATTCCCTTCTCCCCTTGAAATCTGCTCATTCAAGAAATCATTGCTAGGGTTTTATCTCAAGCCCTTTCCTTGGATTGCAAGACTCATTTTGTTTTCTCCGAAGAGTCTCAGTTGTCTGGGACCCTGCCTAAAATGAACAGCAGTGGGCTCTCATTACAGGAAGTTGGATAATTTATGAGAGCAGAGTCACAAAGCCAAACTTACCAAAGTCACAATGGGCAGATTTCTTTCCTCCTCTTGCAGAATTTCAGTGCCCTGGTGACCTGCTTCTTCGTAGTTTCTCTACAGTCCCTAGAAACGTAATTGTCAACAAGCCCAGATAGGTTACTTTGTAATGCAATGCCCATTTCACAGTTACAGGAGGATTTTAGGGACTGACTCATACTGAATACATCACAATGACGTGCTCTTGTGTATGGGCACTGGTGGTTAAACCACATAGCGATTTTATTTGCAGTGGAGTTTAGAAAAAGCCTTTTGGGAAATCATTCTCAACCACATTGAAGAAAGAGATCCAAATAAACCTCCAAAAAACCAACCAACAAACATGTCAGACCCCTCTCCTGTAAATCAGGTTTTAAGGGAAGACCGGGGTGGGGGGGGGGTCAGATCTCATGGAGGGGAGCGCCCCCCGCCCAGCTAACCTTTTGAGAACAGAGAGTGGGGTGTCCAAGGGGATCTTACCAATCCAAAGCACTCCACTGAAAGATGTTGTTCCTGCTACGCTTGTAAGAGATAAAACTGTCTCTTCAAGGCAGGAGGAAGAAAACCTCTGCACTTGGGAAACTTCACAAGGGGGAGGGGTCCAACACAAAGAAATTCCAGAGGGAGGGGCCGAGGGCAGGCATGGTCCTAGTACACCCATAACACACTAGTTCTACCACCTGGAAAATGCCTCCTGGAAAAAGTCTATAAAAAGTAAAAACCTGAAAAATTGCATAGAAATGTGTAAATCCCATATGATTGAACAAATATCTGAGAGCTTTTTTTTTTTTTTTTCAGTTTTAATAATATTTCACTGTTTTCAAATACAACCTTTCTGCTGGGTCTCCAGAGACAGCGCCTACTTAATGCTTACAGCAAGATGGATTTGGGTCTAAAAGAGTAGGCTTTATGTGTACTGTGGGGAGCTTGTAGTGAGGGGACAATGTTTGGCTGTGCCAACAAAGTCCCATACAGTCTTTTCTAGCCAGGAATGAGGTCCTGCTAAGCATTTTCCAGTACGTATATTGTGTTTTGTGGGCATAGTTTCTCTTTTTAGGGCATGGACGCCCAGGACGACCTTGGATACAATTTTCAAAAATGCCTAATTGACTTAGAGTCCAGGTGGGTGAGGTAATATCTTTTATTGGACCAACTTCTGTTGATGAACAAGCCAAGCTTTTGAGCTACACAGAGCTCTTCTTCGGGTCTTCATTATGTCTAATGGGACTTAGCTGTCTAAGTCATCTAGGCACTTTTTAGAAAATGTTATCCCTCTGCTTAGGCCCTGAACCTGCAAACTTATTCATGTGTTTAATTTTATATACTGCAAGTAGAGTCAATAGGGCCACTCACAGTGCATAAATATTTGCAGCAGCAAGTCCTGAATTTGTCCTGTTAATTTATTTCAGTGTGCAGAAAAATGTTTAATGGGAAATGGTGCCTATGCTTATAATGGGCTGTAGGGTTCTTTTTTTAAAAGAAATGGTGGCAGGAGAAAGAAATTCATGGAAAGCAAAGATACCGGTGAAACATACATCATGGAAAATAGAGTCTCAAAGAGGTTTCCCACTTTTTAAGTTTTTGTTCTAAGTTTCCAGCACTGTTGCCTATAGCAACAGCCACTAGCAAATCCCAGTGTAGTATATTTATCTTTCTGGTGTTTTCCTTTCCTAAATGCTGCTTCAATGATTATCAAAATAAAAACAAAAAACCCCAAAAGAAAATTGTTAAATTTACATGATGGTTTCAATGTCTTAATGTTTGCCGGATCTGATGCTCTTGCGTGAAATAAACCGCTGTCCAGAGGTGCTGGAACTAGGGGTGCTGGGGGTGCTGCAGCACGACCTGGCTTGAAGTGGTTTCCATTATATATGGGATTTACAATTTGGTTCAATGGCTCTCAGCGGGACCCCTGCCACTGTCAGACAATGGCATACACTGACAGTTACTCAGCGGAGCTCACAGCTGTTCGTTTAGTTGGACTCTGACAGGTGTTCCAGAATTATGGGCCAGCCAGGGATGTATGTTCAGTGGTTGTAAAATTCTAAGCTGTCTCGCTGGGGTGGCAGCAAGTAACAAGACATCTGAAAGAGATGTGAAAAGTAGAGTCACGATAACTATAATATAGCTGCCATAGTGGAGACAGCTTTTTATAGTCAGTGAGAGAGATTATGCGTCTATATGTATGTCACGGAAGCACCCTGGTTACTCCCTAATGAAGATTGTGTTGAGTTTCCCACTTAAAGCAAGGTGTAAATCCCTTAATTAAACATGAACAACAAGGAGTCCTTGTGGTATCTTAGAGACTAACAAATTTATTTGGGCATAAGCTTTCATGGGCTAAAACCCACTTAATCAGATGCATGGAGTGAAAAATACAGAAAGCAGTATAAATATTACAGCACATGAAAAGATGGGAGTTGCCTTACCAAGTGGGGGGACAGTGCTAACGAGGCTAATTCAATTAAGGTGGAAGTGGCCTATTCTCAACAGTTGACAAGAAGGGGTGAATATCAAAGGAAGAAAATTACTTTTCTAGATCATAGAAATCATTCTCTCGCATGCAGACCTTCCCCATTGAGTTTGGTTTGATGTACCAAGACAGACTTTTCTGACTGCACTCCAGACTGATGGAGTTCTGGTGGTTTTCCCCAAGAGGTATCTGCAGGGCCGGCGCAACCCATTAGGCGACCTAGGCGGTCGCCTAGGGCGCTGCTATTTTGGGGGCGCCGGCGCCCCATCCGTCCGTTCAGTTTTGGGGGCGGGACCTTNGACTGCACTCCAGACTGATGGAGTTCTGGTGGTTTGCCCCAAGAGGTATCTGCCCCGAACAAGGAGCTGCAAACTCCATTTCTCAGGCTACTTTGGCTGCCAGTCTCCCTTTCTCACTGCACCTCACACTATTACCAGTGCGGTGTGTGTGAGAAGGTATAGAGAGGGGGAAACTCACAGCTGTCTGAGAAGTGAAGGAAAAGCATGAGGTCAAAATTGCAGTTATGAGTTGATCGTGAGGAACTGGACATGTGCATTGTGGTATAGCTAAAGAATCAAAGTACATGAGGGTTGTTGGTGATTGGGTGGTAAGGCCTGCTGGGAACTGAGGTCGTTCACGGTGCCAGTGTGGCCTTAACTGGTGACATCCTTGATTTTTTTATGATTGCTTTCGCAGAAAGATGCACGACCCACCATAACTTTGTGTTAATAAAGATGTAGGAATCTGTGTATAAGTACTTGCACACAGGCCCGCTGACAGGGGGGCAAATGGGGCAAATGCCCAGGGGACCAGGCGATTTAAAAGGGCCCGGGGGCCCCTGGCTGCTGCCAGCAGCGCAGTGGGGCTAAGGTGGCTTCCCGCCCGCCTTTGCTCCATGCCGCTCCTGGAAGCGGCCAGCACGTCCCTGCGGTCCCTGGGGAGGGGATCTCCGTGCGCTGCTCCCGCCCCGAGCGCCAACTCCGCAGCTCCCATTGGCTGCGAACTGCAGCCAATGGGAGATGTGGGGGCAGTGCCTGTGGTCAGTGGCGTGCGTAGACCCCCTGGAATCCCCACATAGGAGCTGCTGCCAGAGGGGTGTGCTGGTCACTTTTGGGAGCCACCTGAGGTAAGTGCCAACCCCCCTGACCTCCTCCTGCACCCCAACCACCTGCCCCTGCCTAGAGCTCGCACCCCACACCCAAACTCCCTCCCGGAGCCCACACCCCCTGCCACACACACACTCCCTCCC